>BLJB01000207.1:119817-321719 GCA_013423325.1 Usnea hakonensis | reverse complement strand
TCCCTGGTTCCCCACCTATCGTGAATGGCGTCTCTTCATGTTGGTTGTTGTACTTCATCTTTCCTAATATTAATCAATATATATATATATATATAAATATTAGTTTAAAAAAGATTATTACTTAATAAAAAGAATATAAAAGAGAAAATCGAATAATTTATTTAAATAATAAATAAAGAGAATATTAATTTATTAATTTTAATAAAAAGGTTTTTATCTTTTTTTAATAACTTTTATCTAAATTTAGATAAAAGAATTAAGTTAATTAAATATCCCTTTTTAATTAATACTTTCTAATTAAAAAGAATTATTAAATTAATAGATTATTTTATTTAAATTTCTATTTTAAATTAAAAATCTTAGTTTTATATATTAATTTAAATCGATTATCTAATTAATTAATAAATATTTAAATAGTAATACTATATAAATATTTAAATAGTTATAATATATAAATATTAGTTTTTATAAAACTTTTTTTATAAATATTATAATATTAAAAAAAATGTTAATTATAATAATAATAAAATTAAATAAAATATAAAAAAATTAATAATATTATTATTTTTATTAGATTTAGTTTTTTATTTTTTAATTTTAATATATTCTATTTTTCTTTATATTTTATTAAGAAAAACTCTATAAGAAAATAATCTCTCTATCTATAACTTTTAATAGTTATCTATCGAAACTTAATCTCCAACTCTAATCCTTCGAGCCCTCTAATATTAATTAGAATATATATACTCTAATAGATAAAATCTAGTAATATAGAAAGGAAGAAAATTATTACTAATAAAGTAAAAATATTATAAGATAGTAAATATATTATAAGATAGTAAATATATTATAAGATAGTAAATATATTATAAGATAGTAAATATATTATAAGATAGTAAATATATCTACTTAATACGATATTCTAATATCTATTATCTATATAGATAGTATTAAAAGGAGAGAAGATATATTAAAGGTAAGTATAAGGGTAGAAGATAAACTTAGTAGTAGGGCGGAGGGTTTAGATTAGGGTTCTATTTCTTACTCGAGGGGTATATAGAGAAGAGAGAGGGAGAGGGTTAGCGGAGAGGCGGCTTAAGGAAATAGATTAGATATAGAAAAACTCGGATAGAAAAAGCTAAGTCGTTCCGCAATAAGTAAGATAAATAACTATACCGGTACAGAATTTTCCTCTATTAAATAGGCTTTGAATTAATAGGTATACCGCAAGGCAAAAAAATACCTACTCGTTCACATACCCTTCGTACCCTATCCTTCCCTCTATAGCAATAATATACACGCACACACACACACAGAGAGAGAGAGAGAAACCTAGAGTCTACACCCGATACTATTCTTCTCCTCACTCCTCCTCCTCCCCAACGACAATATCCGACCCCCGCAACAACTCATAATAAATATAATGCCTCTGCGCCATCCACTCGCTTAATAGCTCCCACTTCACGCATTCCCTCCGACTATCCGACTTGGCGGCCTCATCCCACGTGGGGCCCTCTTGAGACTCCCAGTAAATTTCGAGCGGAGTGAGGTCCGGGAAGCACATTACGGAGAGACGGATGGCTTCGGGGCAGTGATCTGTTGAGGGGATGAGGGGCACTTAGCTCAGAAGAGGGGGAGAAAAGGGAAAGGGGGACGAGGGACGTGGAACGCACGGGCATGATGTATGTGTTCTTCGCGCTGTTTGTCTGTTTCTTCGGGGTAGTAGTAGTTGGAGTGGATGACTTGGCGGAGCATGCACTATTAGGTTCTTCTAGCGAGTGTTCATGACTTGGCTGTGGGGGGCATCAAAAAATAGAACATACGACGTAGTGAATGTTGTGATTGATTCCGAACACGGTCGCGTGGCCATCTTTGACGGGCAAAGTTGACAAGTTAAGGCGAGCTGCTTCTGTATCAGAGAGGGTGACGCCGCGAACTAGATGTGTGAATGGCTCATTATTAGTATGCTAGCAGCTAAGGTTGAGGTATGGGTGGGAGTAGGGAGATAAATACCTGCTACGAGCTTGTTCCATGCGGCATGAGACTCGTGAGAAATTTCATTGTAGATGCTGTTAGATCAAGCGTCGTCCTTGGATCTTAAAGTCTCATATTCGACTGCTTCCCTTATAGGTGCTTTGCGTGCCGGTCAGTAGGGAAATATTGGTTTCTGAGGGAAATGCACACAGCATTTTGATGATGAGCTTGAGTCTTTGGTCCGCGGGATTTTGGATGAGTTTGGGAGGTGAATCAACACAAGAAGGGTGGCTAGTAGAACGAAGCCATGGATCAGTATTGCCATAATATGTGGGTTTTCTGAGGACTGTTTTGATCAACAATAATTTATTTGTCTTGGTTGGGCAATCAGTAATCAAATTCAGGAATGGATAACCTTTACAAACTTTGACTATATCCTTAGGTAGTACGTCTATGATGGTTGCAAAATGGTCGTCATCGTGCAGTCTGTAGATAAATCCTGAATTTTGGTGATCTAGGTACAAAGTATCTTCGTCTCACCAATAGGGTAGTGGGATTCGCCGATCACATACCGAATTAGGAAGGTGGCCGCCGTCAAAGACCAGGCTATTCGTGGGTCTAAACTTGTATTGAAGGATTCCAAAAGGTCGCGAGGCTTGAGCGGAACCGTGTGGGCTGCACTGCAATTCGAGCCGGTGGTGAGAATCTTAGTCCACTGACGTCAATTCAGCTGTCGCTAAGATAAGAAATATATAACAGAGAATACAACACATCCCTTGATTATCTCACAACATCCACTTGAAACGGCCAAGATTCTTCATTAAACAAGAAAACGACGCCCCCATCCAAATTTTGCAATTTGCAGTTTCCCTTGAGACACATTTTGTCTTTGTCTCTGCTCTATGTCCAGCACGCGATCTTTTCATGTTCACGGTATTACTTAGAAGTATTTCATTCAGGTCAGATCAAAATCAGCAATGGCCAGTGAACGGCTGACCGCTCCTCTCGTTACGTCGGCTGCTGCAACATGGCCCCTAGTGTGCGCCGCTGTCATTGTCTTGAGGTTCTACACCAGGAAGACGCAGTCCGCTCATTTGGGGATGGACGACTGGCTTACCGTCCCAGCATTCGTATGTCGTTGTCTTGCAAGTATGAACGAAGATGTCACAATTGATCGTCTACGTTTTCCAGATATTGTTGGTCGGGATGTGCGCTTCGGCACTTCGAGGTATACCTAGTATTTGCCCAAGTCCATCTGCGTCTGTTCTGAGTAGATTCACGCAGGCGTCGCCCTCCATTCCGTGGGGTATCCAACACCAAAACCAGCCAGTGTTTACACTGAGTTGCACTCTGCGTCATATCAGCAGCAGACAACCCGAAAGGTAAGTTAGTCAATCCAATCACACCATTCGACCGCTAATAAGCTGCTAGGTCTTGTGGTCAATCGAGCTAATGCAGATACCATGTCTAGGCCTTGTAAAACTCAGCTTCATGTTCTTTTATAAACGTATCTTCGCCAAGGGCAAAGACAAAGCCTTCAAAGCCGTCATATATATGAGCGTCGGCCTAATCATTATCTGGATCATCGGGTTCTTCTTTGGCTACCTTTTCCTTTGTAAGACGCACCAATCTAATTACTGGACTTCACTCTTCAACGAAAAGAAATACTGCAATAACTCGACGCAACTACATCTCGGGTACGCCATATCGGACTTTCTCTTCGATGTTGCTATTCTAGTGTTCCCTGTACCTTTGGTAGGCTACCGCTGTCCCCACCAGACTTGAAGAGAAGACCTTACCCTAATACGAATTCTAGGTCTGGTCCTTACATCTGTCGACGGGCCGCAAGATTGGTGTCATTGGCATCTTCGCATTGGGATTATTGTACGTCGGCATTTCCGTCCTCCAGACTCTAGCAACCCCACTAACAGCAACAAGTACCGTCGCGGCCTCAGTCACAAGAATGGTAATATATATCCAATCCCTGGATGCTGAGTACGTAGCCAAAAGCGACATCGACTGTACGTACTCCTCCCCTCCCTCAATCTCCACAATAATCCCCCCACCCAAAACCTACCATCTTAAACTGATCCCAACCCCAACCAAGTCCTCTCCACAAACGGTATATACTGGTGCATCGTCGAATCCGGCCTCGGCCTTACAGCCGCCTGCATCCCCACTCTTTACGGCCTGTTTCGCACCAAAGCCCTCGAATCCATCGTCCGCTCCGTTCGCTCCCTCGCCTCACTCGGCTCAAACCCATCCCCCAACGGCTCCCAGCGCACGAACCGCTCCCAGCGATCAAAAAGAATGAATTATAAAGGCGATGCGAGGCAGATAGGGTCTACAGCGTCGCATGCAGAGATTTTTGCAGAGGAGGGGAGTGGATTTGGAATAGGGGGCGAGGAGGGTGTGGAGATGGAGCCGTTTCCTAAGTTGGAGGAAAATCAGATTAGGGTGGAGAGGACCTTTGATGCGGAGAGTGAAGTGGGCGTTGCAGGAACAAAGTCGGTAGGTTGAAGGTGTCTTGAGTGGTAAATGGCACGAGTTTATACATGTGCTGTTTGGACAGAGAGGGGTAAAGATTGAATAAGCTAACTAGATGGATACTTTTGAAGCCGGATAGCCTTATGCTACAACCGGAGTACTGACTGTCTATAGTCTAGGAGCGCTTTATGGAAAGAGTAAAATACAATATAGAGCAATATAACTATAAAACAATCTTTCATGACTCATAGGTTTCAAAGCTTCTAACTCCAAAATATGACATATTTTGAGCTTTAGACGATCTACGTAAAAATGTATTATGATATAACTTCTTCCCCTTCGATTTATCACATCACTTTCTCCCAACTACCACTACCGTGTCCACTTTAATCCCCCTCGCATCATCATACCTCTCCCTCAACAATCCTTCCAACGCCTCCCTGAGTGCCCGCTCGTCCCCCTTCCAACTCTCACAAAAGCGGTCACTCACAGGGTTTTCACTCCCATACCAAAAGTCCAAATAACTTTCCGTATTCTCAAACTTGAACGGCACCACAAATAACTCCGCGCTCACGTCTTGAAACCCAACGGAACGAAGGGCTGCTTCGACTTCGGAGCAAGTGCGCCAGGCGTGGGGGTCGGCGAAGGGGGAAGGAAGGATATAGGTGGGGTCGATTTTTTGACAGGCTTGTTCCCAGAGGGTACTCGGGCCAATGCGCGGGCCCCAGAGGGCGAGGCCGATGAGGGCATCTGGGCTGAGGACAGAGTGGAGAGTGTTGAATTTCGCCTATGTTGTTTCGTCGGCTATATGGTTTCATGATTCCCAGCCTTCTCTTAGTAGTGGTTAGAGCAACTACCTAATTTATATATTAAATAGGACTAATCTAAGGGAGTTTCTAGAGATTAATTAATACCTTTTAAATATCTAGATTTATAGATTTTAATAGGTTATAAGCCCGGAGCTTATTATAATTATAATTAAATTATCTACTTTTAAGTCCGCTATTCTATAATTAATAGATAATAACTACCCCGAATAGTATATTAATATTAAGGCCGAATTGCGAAAAAAGAAGCTTTAGGAGTTTATATAAAGTAGTCTAGATCTAGATAAATTAGGCCTAATATAAGCTAAATAGTTTAATTTATTAATAGATATAGCCGATATTATAACCTCTATAATAAGTAGCCCCGTAAAAAGAAGTTTACGGTTAATATTTTTAATAATAGCTTTAATATATAATAGTAACTCGTAGCCTTATACGCCCTAAAGGGTAATACCGAATTTATAAGATTAATATAAGAATACTATATAATTCGATATTAGGATTTTAATTTAATAACGGCCTATCTTATCTAAATTAAGACTCTCGAAGAGTATATTCGAAATATAGATATTACCCTCGATAATAATAAATGTACTTTCCTCTACCTCGATATATCTCTTCTAGAATAATACTAGATTTTTATAAAGATTTAGAAGGTAACCCCTAAGATAACTACTAATAAGGCTAGAAATATACTTTTAGATAAAAAAAGGAGGACTATAAAAGGGACTCCGGCTTTAGATATAGCTCTTTATATATTTACTATAATATAAGAGAGGAGAGGGAATCCTTTATTAGAATATCCTAAATATAGGAAGTCTTATAAAAAAGAAGACTACTAGTAATTATATCTAAAATTAGCTTCGGAATAGCTATAAGAAAAGTAGATAATTAAGAGGTCTCGGAAGAGAAAGTTTTTAAATTAAAAAGTAGAGTACTATTAACTATTAGGAAGGTATATTAATAACGGCTAGAAACGAGGTAGAAATAAAATAAAAACGAGCTAGGAGGGTAGAAACGAGTTAGAAACGAGCTAGAAACGAGGTCTATTAATAACTACTAGGACGGTATATTAATAGGCTAGGAAGGCCTATTAGATTTATAATATTAGGAGTAGATTTGGTAGATTTAGTATACTTAATTTAGTTATACGAAGGCCGTAAAAGGGGAGTGTTCAATTTCGCCTATATTATTTCGTTAGCTATATAGTTTTATAATTCCTAGCCTTCTCTTAGCAGTGGTTAGAGTAACTACCTAATTTATATGTTAAATAGGACTGATCCAGGGGAGTTTCTGGAGATCAATCAATGCCTCTTGAATATCCAGATTTATAGATTTCAACAGAGAGATGTGAGGACTGTGAGGGGAGTGGTAGTGAACATGAGCATGAAGGTGGAGAAGGCGTGGGTGAAATGTGAGGTTGAGGGAGCAAGCTGTGTGGAGATGTGGTTGGCGTCGAGGACGAGGATCTTTACGTTGGGGAAATTCTTGGTGGAGACCTTAGTAAGCATGCCGGAGGCTATGTACGTGGCTAGAATTGGGGTGCCAGGGAAGGAAGTGATGATGCTAGATGGGACGGCGCTGGTGCCGGTGCCGATGTCTAAGACGTGGGATGAGTGGGTAGCGAAGGGGTGGGTGAAGTGGGCTTTTTGCACGAGATGGTCGACTGTGTGGCTGCACATGCGGCCAACGCGTGTGGCGTAGTTTTGGGAGGCGTCATTCCAAGATTTGGCGGTGCTGTTGAGGGGGGGAACGGAGGGTTCAGGGGCGGACATTGTTTAGGAGGGATGCGTAAGGGTGAGAATATCTCTAGGTGAGGATGTTGAGTACTGGGTTGCGGGTTTCCACGGGGGTGCTAATAACAAAGAAGGTCAAGAATGGCGTATCCAAGTGATCACGAAGTTTCGAGGTATGGGCTGGTTTTTATTTCTTTAGAGTCATGACTCCGCGGAAGGCCGCCTGATCAGCACCCCTTTGGCTAAGCCGAAAGATTGTTATCTGGAAATAATATTCTACACATATAATGCTATTGATACTACTAATACTGTTGGTAATACCTATGGCGTATAGCAATGCTATGTAATGAGACTGGTCACTAAGCTTTATTGTTGCTAATGATGTCTAAAGAAGAATAAATCTATGTACAAGAATGTGACCAATAGCCCCTGGATTCGCCGAGATGTCTTCGGGGCGCACTTTCGAGCGCAATGTCACTTTCGGCTAACTTGCCTCGCAGTTGCTTTGGTACTGAGGAAAGGTAGGTAATTTCAGCATGGAGGAGGGATCAATTTCTGCTATGGAGCTACTTGAGCCATAGAGCCAACTACAGTGGTCATAGCTGGAAAGCTATCTCCGAGGCGGCCACTTCCACAAATTCCACAATCACGAAAAGCACTACTTGAGGCCTGAGACGCGGCCTCTCACAGTACTAGAAAAAATCGTTCCAAGAGCATTACCTGACAAACGCGAGTACAGGGCCAAGATTGGTGAAAGTCAGAAAGAAATCAGAGCCGGAAACTCCTACGAGCTTTGCCTTACAGACCAGGTCTTGATCTCACTGGCCGGAAGTACTCCACCATGGGATTTGTACCTCAATGTTCGACGTCCAAATCCCGCTCCTTTTGGAGCTTACTTTGACCTCGGCCCTCTTACGGAGGATGACACCAAAAGTCCTGCCACATGCGCTAAATCTCTTGGCATTTCTTGGCATACTTGGTATGCTTCCGAATATCTTTATTTTCTACTATAATCTACTAAATACCCTTTATATAACTACGAATATAGTTATTCGCCCTATCTACTAAATTATATAATCTAATATTACCTTCTTTATAGTCTTCCTGGTACTCGTTACCCCCCCGAAATTAAATTATCTCCGTAATATACCTCGATATATATTTAATCTATAACTAAATTCTTTTTTAGAAAAGATCTTTCTAATAATAAGTTTAAACCTTTTTAGCTTTTTTACGAGTCCTTAGTATACCTTTTTTAGTAGTCTCGCGCTTTATCTAGATCTAATACGGCTTAATTATATTTAGATCTGTCAGGATCGATACGGACTCAAAGTGCAACGTAGATATGGTAATAAGATATTAAATCTAAGGAGAGAATATCTAAGATATAAAAAGTTCGCCTTAAGTAGAGATCCCTTTAGGCTAGCGCTAGCGCTAAGACGTATTATATATCCTAATATTACCCCCCCCCCTAAAAAAGACTTATTCTAAGTCTTTATTAAAAATTTGAACTTAGGGTAATAGAAGTAAAGAAATTAAAATCCGGGTAACTACTATAAAAACTGACTTCCGGGTAGCTAACGTAAACTACGAGATCCGGGTAGCGACCGTGAATCTAAGAGCCGGGTAGTTTAGGTGAAATTTGATATCCGGGTAATTAAGGTAAACTTTAAACTCCGGGTTACGAGAGTAAAAATAACCTCCGGGTAGCGACCGTAAAAATGACCTCCGGGTAGTTAAGGTAAAAAAATCGAATTTAACTTTTCTACGCGAAATAATCGAATCTAAAAGTTGTTAGATTTTAAAGTTAGGAGGTTAAAAAACCCTAATCGGGATAGTATAAAATCCGGGTAGGTTAGATAAAATCCGAATATAAGGTAATTGAGATAAATTATTAGATTTCTATAAAAACGGATTCTTTTTAAAAATAGCTAAATTATACTATAGTACTTATTTCTATACCCGGTTTACTATATAAATTAGTTATATTTTATAAAAAAGCGGTATTTTAAAAAAAAATTTTATAATATAATAAGTATATACTAAATTTTAATTAAAATAAGGTTAGAGGATATATATAGGGGTAATATTTCGATTAGTAGATATTCTCCTAGTTATATATATACTTCTATAAGGCCTAGTTCGGGCCGAACTATAAATATAGTTAATTACTCTAATAGGGGTAGATACGACCGGGGGGGTTAAAGCCTAGGGATACTAAGGGTTAAAAAGTATATATAATTGAACCCTAGCGGCTATATAGGCGCTCGCTTCTACGGGCGGTAGGGTTAATTAGTACCGGTCTAAAGGGGTTAGCCGCTATAGTTAGCGCCTTCTTAGGGGTACGAGTAGCTATAGTAATAGTTTTCTTACGGTCTTAGTTATTTATATTAGCTAAGGTATAGGTAACCCGGTCTAGGTTTCCTAGTATTCCGGGGTACCTTTTAAAGAAATCTTTAACTACGTCGGTAGTATTATTAAACTCTCCGGTATTAATATAGTATTACGTATTATTATTATCTATATCTAACTACTTAACTCGATATTATAGATAACTATAGTATATATAGAAGTCTAGTAAATCGTCTACCTCGTATTCTAATAGTCTATTAAATATAATCGGGTTAGGTAGGGGGATAATTTAGCTAGGAAAAAGGTTATTCGAGTATAGAGTAAATAGCGAAGGGTAGAAAGTTATACCTAAGCGACTTATATTTATAGGGAGATCTAGATAATATAATATACTAACCTAAGCGAGGATCTTAAATAGGCCTAATTACTTAAGGTTAAGGTCTTTATAGGGGCGTATAGTCTTAATATTCTTAATAGATAATATAATAAGATCGCCCTCTTTAAATAGAGACTTCTAGTAGTATTTATTAGTTTAGAGTTCTATTTTAGCCTAGCTAGTAGTAATTACTAATTAGCCAAAATTAGTAATTTCTTCTATTCTAGTAGCGATATTCTTAGTAATTTTAGCCTATAGATATTTACGAGTAGATTCGTAATCTATTATATTAGGCGAGAAACTTATCCGGGGGTAAAAGCCTTTATTTATATAGAATAGTATTATATTAGTAGTTATACTAAGATTACTATTATTACTAAATTCGACTATTAGGACCTATTTGGCCTAGTTATCCTATATATAATTATAGTACGTATATAAGCCTTTTTTAATCTCTTAATTAACCCTTTTAGACTAACTATCGGTCTTAGGGTAGTAAGCCGTTAAGAGGCTAGATTACATCTCTAAGCGTTTATATAAAGCTTTCTAAACGGTAGATACGAACTAGGGTCCGCGATTTAAAATAACTAATAGCGGAAGTCTATATAAATAGAAGATATTCTATATTAGTATCTAAACCGTTTCCTTTATAGAGGTATCGCTATTACTAGAATAGTAAGGGATATAGTATCATTCCTTAGTAAGATAGTCGATTAGGGTATAGATAGTATTAAAACCCTTAGATAAGGGGAGATCTATAATAAAGTCTATTATTATATCCTACTACCTTTTTTAAGGGATCGATAAAAGTTAAAGGAGGTCGCGTTTCTTCTAATATATTATCTTATTACGATAATAGCGCGCGTAGTTCCGTATAAACTACTTAATAACTATAATATAACCGGGCTAATAGTAGTACCGGCGGAGTAATTCGACTATATATCGTTATCTAGGGTAGTTAGTTAAGTATTAGTTATAGATTTCTCTAAGGAGATCTATTCGTAATCCCTCTAGTACCTAGAGGAGACCGGTCTTATAGAGGACCCTATCGACTATCTAATAGTCTCTTAGACTAATTTTATATAAAATTATCTTATTTATAGTAATTATATCGCGGTACTCTATATAAACGGCGTCTATCTTATTTGCGACTACGATCTTTTCGAACGTAGAATTAACTTCGGAAGCGTAACTAATATTAACGCGGTCGGGAATTAATATAATCTATTATTATTACTATAACCTTAGATCGGCCTTATTAGTTAGTACCGAGCTAAATATATATATTAAGGTATTAACCTTCTCGTTATACTTACCGGGTTAGAAAACGACCTAAAAATTAAACTCGGATAAGGTATCTAGGTACCGTACTTACTAATAACTTAAATCTTTAATAGTTATAAAGGTTATTAAGACTTAATAATTAATAAAGATTTAAATTAGGAGCTTAATAAATTCTAGTTTAGGACGCTATTATTCGAAATATCTTATAATCGTAAGGAGTTCTTTATTATAGATATAATAATTATACTTAATAGTAATTATACTCTTACTATAGTATATAATAGGGTATAAGATTCTATTATCGTTAAACTAAGATAGTATACCCCTAGTAATAAAGTTAGAAGTATCGGTCTCTAGGATCGCTTATTTCTATGGGTCGAAATATCGTAATACTAGGGCGGAGGTTACCGCGGCTTTTAATATCTTAAATATCTATACGTAAGCTTCTAATTATACGAAAGGTTTATCCTTATATATAAAATTAGCGAGTAGCTTTACGATCTTTAAAAAGTTATATATAAAGTAATAGTAGAAATTAATAAAGTCTATAAAAGCCTAGCTTTTCTTAAGGTTAGTAGATTATTTCTAATTAATTATAACTTAAACCTTTAATAGGTCTATTCGGAGTCCCTACCCTAAAATAATAATACCGAGGAATACGATCTCTATAATATCGAATTCGTATTTTTTAATATTAACTTAGAGGCTAATATTATAAAGTTTATTTAAGACTTTATTAACGTACTCGCGGTATTCCTTTTTAGTCTTACTATAAATTAAGATATTATCTAGATACGCCTAATAAAAGTCGTCTAAGAACTTGAATAATATATTATTAATATACTACTAAAACGAGAAGGGACTATTAGTTAGGTCGAACAGGAGTATATAGTACTTATAGGTACTAAGGGTAATTATAAAAGTTATTAGGTTTTCGCTATCGGGAGATATATAGAGTTTATTAAATACCGAAATAATATCGAGCTTTATTAGATACTTATATTCTCGGAGCTTTCTAATAATCTCTTTAACTAGGGGTAGCGGGTAGCGATTCCTCTTAATAAGTACGTTTAGCTTCTAATAGTTAATATAAAATCGTAGATTATTATTCTTTTTTAGTATAAATAGAATTAATAAGGAGTATAGTATCTAGCTTAAAATAATAAAGTCTTTAGAAAGGTTCTTTTTAAGATATTCCTTAATTTTCTAGAGCTTAAAAACTAATATAGGATAGGGGTAACTCTTTAGTAGCTTACTTTTAGATAGGAGCTCGATCTTATAATCCGCTAGCTAATAAGGAGGTAGCTTATTAACTTTACTCTAATTAAAAATATCCGCGAACTTATAGTATTCTTTAGGTAGTTAGCGTAGGATATCTTCTTATATAGTATTAATTAAGCTAATATAAAGAGCTTCTATTTAGAAGTAAGCGTTATAGTTTAGTTCCCTATTAATATTATATATTAATATAGTAAAAGTTTAGATATTATAATTACGCGCTAAAGTATTATATATAGTAGCTCTAATATATAAGAAGTTAGTTACGGAATTATCCTTTTTAGGGTATAATAGTAGCTTAGGGACTTCTTTAGAGAGCTTAAATATCGATCTTTAAGAAGACTTCTCGTAGATAGGTACTATTAGCTTTAGCGTCGAGTAGGTAGACGTTATTATAAGCGGTATCTAGGACTTAATACTATAGATAGAGATATTAGAGGGGAAGTTAATAGTATCCTTTATTATATCGAGGATTACCTTATACTTATTTATCTATAGTTTACCGAGGATAGTATCTTATTTATAATCTATAATAAGTATAGGAAATAGATATTTATAATAATCTCCGAGGTTAAAAATTAGGGCGATTATATAAATAATAGGCTTATCCCGAATAATCCTATTATATCTATAGACTAGTTTAGGCTTAGATAGGCGGAGTAGAGCTATCCTTAGTTAATTAATTATATTATTTATAACCTTAATATTGATAATCGAGTAAGTATTATAACTAGTATTAGTAAGTAGATTTAATATAAAAAGTATCTTTTAGGATTCTAATATTCCTATAATAATAAACTCTTCCTTAGAGAAGAGATTAGGCTTAGTATAAGCCGGGTCTTATATAGTTATTATACTTAAAGAGACTACCTTTTACTCTATTATATTAATAAAGAAGATAATTAATTTTTCGAGTCTTTAGAAGATAGCTCCTCCTCGGGTTCCTTAATATTAATATCGTTAATCTCGTTTACCTTAACGGGCTAGGCGGGCTAGGACTTAGTAGGTACTTAAACTTTTAATATAGTAAGTAGCTTAGTACTATTATTATAGAAAGTAGCGAGATATTTTAGTAATCTATATATCTAGTAGTTTAGAGAAGACTTTTTTCTATTACTAGTACTCCTATTACTAGTAATAATAATCGTAGATATATAGATAGCGGCGAAACCGTACTACTTATAATTCGTTTTTTAAGGTCTATCTTACTTAGGCTCTTTAGTATCGGAGGTTAGTTATATAGTACGATAGATATTATTAATCTAGATAAGGTAGTCCTTCGCGGTAGTAAGTAACTCCTTATCGATATAAGAGTATTCGAGCTACGTATTAAAATATTTAGAGATCTTATTTTTAAGATCTTATAAGATTTAGCTTTTAGAATACTTAAGATTTTTAGCTAAAAAGTAAAATTTAATAAAGAATTTATAAAAAGGCTCGCTTCCTATAACTAGAGCTTTATAAGATTAATAAAGGTTCTTCGTATAGTCTAGATTATTAAATATACTCTAGAGCTTCTTATAGATTTTAATAATATTAGTAAAAGGGTTAGTAGAATTAAACTTAATATATAACTTAACTAGCCTCTAGGCTTTCCCGCCTAAACGGCTAAAAACGTAATCTACTTAGATAATAGTATCCCGGAAATAGTTAGCGTTTTAGTATATTTTAAACTAGATTAAGTAGTACTACTCGATCTAAGTTAGAGAGTTACTATCGATTAGTTAAAAAAGATCCGGGAGCTTTAGAGATAAATAAGTTTAATTAAATAGAGTAATAGCTTAGCTTCTACTTAGATTAGAGGGAGTAGTAGACTAGCCTCTATCCTTATTAGAAGGGATAGTAGACTATATTCCGGTTTAGATAATAGAATATAAATTAAGGGTACGAATTTTATTTTCGAGTTCCTCGATTCTACTTTAGAATAATTAATAGGCTTTATTAGTAAAGTTATTCTTAATCTCTTACTAAAGGGTCGCGTTATCTTCTAGTAAGTAGGTATTTACTTATTAAGATAGCCGGTATTTATTCTTAATTAAGATAGTATATTTCTTTAGCTTTTTAAACTTATATAAAGTATTAAGGTAGTTTTATAAATTATTATATAAAACTTATAAAGCGTTTAGGATACTATAGGGGTTTATATTATAAATATACTTAAGATCGGCGATTATATTAATAATTATAGTATCTCCCTTATCGTCCTCGCGAGATATAGAGAACGTTTCGCGCCTATAGCCTACTATACGCTTCGCTAAATTAGATATATTTAGATACTTACTAGTATTATCGAGAGCGTTTATAGTAGTATTAGTATTATTCTTTCCTTTATCCCGCTTTCTTATTTGACTAGAGATATTCGATAGTAGAGCGACTAACGATAATAGAGATAGATCTAGATAAGTCTCTATAATAGATTATTTTAAGTCGGAAACCTATTATTAATTAGAACTAGAAGTTTCTAGCTAATCTTATAAGATCTACTCCTATTAGGTACGATCCTAGAACTTTTCTTTAATTTTATAGGTAAGTTCTAAATCTATTTATTTATCGATAGGAGGAGGTAATACTATTTAGGAAAATTCTTAAAGAGAGAAGAAAAAAGAAGGGAGTTATAAGGTAGTTATAGGTCCTAGTAGAGTAAGGTATACTTATATTTAAAGAAAGTAAAGCGTCTTATAACCTATTTATCCTTATATTTACGGGTCGTAAACACAAACTTCTTTATTGTTTAGTAACCCTTTATTACGGACCGGGTATTAAGAGAAGGTAAGTATTTTAGGGGGTTTAGTATACTAGTTCTTTTAACTATACTCGCTAGTAAACGAGACCTATCTAGTTTTTTTAACTACGCTCGCTAACTACGAACTTAGTAGTACCTAGTTTTTTTAACTATACTCGCTAGCTATAAGCTTAGTAGTACCTAGTTCTTTTAACTACGCTCGCTAGCTACAAGCTATAGACTTAGTAGAAGGCTAGAGAGGACTACCTCTAGCTACTTCTTTATAGATAATAACTATCGTCTAGCGTAAAAAAAATTTTAATATAATATCGTATATTTATAGAGATTTAATATAATATTAGGATTAATATAGACTTAAAGTATAACGTAGATATAATAATAAAATATTAAATCTAAGGAGAGAATATCTAAGATACAAGAAGTTCGCCTTAAGTAGAGATCCCTTCAGGCTAGCGCTAGCGCTAGCCTGGCGCTAAGCTAGCGCCAAGACGTGTTGCGTATCCTAACAAGATCTAGCGAATTTCTATATTATATAAAATAAAGGATATCTATTTCTATAAAGATTAGATCTTAAAATCTAGAGGTATATACCGGGGCCTTATCCTCTATAATAAGAGTATTAGGCTATTCTAATTTATATTATTAAGCGAATACGAGAAGCTTAGGAATTAATACCTATTTTTAGTAGTAATACTAGATAATCCCTTCTCTTTTTCTAGAAATAGTAATCTTACTAATTATAGTAGTAAACTTCTATTTAGACTTCTTACTAAGTATATTCCGAAGACCTATATAATATATATAGATCTCTAATTTATATACCTCTTTAGTCTCCGGTTTAAGAGTATTATTTAATCGATCTAAATTAGTCTAGTATACTTTCTTTTTAGTAGTAGTCTTAGATTTCTAGATATAATATAGCCCTTTATAATTATATAAAAAGTACCCCTAAAATATAAACTCTATTATAATTATATATTAATATTATATATTAGACGGAGTATACTATTTACCGGGTTATTACTATACCCGAATCTTACCTTATCGAGAGTTTAAGATTATATTAGTTTTATTACTTTAAATTATCTTCTTCTAGTCCTTAATAGTCTAGTCCTTATATTATAAGGCGAATTAGTATCGGGCTTCTTTTATTACCTCTATTAAGGACGATTTTTTAGTAGTTTTATAGGGCCGGAAATTATTATACTAGAAAATATAAAGAATTGTTAATAAAGAAAGGCCTTACTCTCTAACTAATATAGTAGAGGTCTTTTTATAACTATAATAGTCTTTTTAAATAATCTCTAGAATCGCCTACTTAATCTCTAGTATAATTACCGGAGGTCGTCCTAATCTAGATATATCTATTATGTAGAAAAGTAATAACTTCGTAGATTTAGAAAAATTATAATTATAGTCTCGAACTTACTTTTTAAGATAACTAATTAAATAATAAGAGATCTTAATAATTATAGTAATAATCTTCTAAGTAATTCTAGCCTCTATAAGAGTAAGTACTTAGAGCCGAGTACTATTATTATAGTTAATACTCTATATATTCGATATTATTAAATATAGGAGAAAGATAGAAAGATATAGTCGAAATAGCCTCTATAGACTAGTATTTATACTATATTCCCCCTTTCTTCTCCTCGGTATTATGTGTGTATTAATATACGTAAATCTAGTGTATTAATATACGCAAATTTGGTATATTAACTCATATAATACGTAAATCTTCGTGTATTAATCCTTCTCGAAGAAGCGTCGAATAAAAATAGATCTGCTCTATTTACTATGTGAATTTGTATGCAAAGTACAGCCAAATATGTAAATCATAACAATTATGTGAGAAGTATGGTATCAGCCCTACGGTGGACCCTTTTCTTGGCATGTGGCAGGACTTTTGGTGTCATCCTCCGTACGCTTCTCTTCACTTCTCCAGAACGCTTCATGAACTGAACCAGATTCCAGATCCGTTCTGCTACGCCTGATGGTTCAGAGCCCGAGTTATTATTGCAGGGTCTCCATTGGTGATGAAATGGTGTCGCTCTGGATCTGACAGGAGGGAGTGTTCCGCAAGGCCCTCCGAATACGCAAGATTCGGGCGAGAGAAAAATCTTGACGATGACGCAGGACTTTTCTTTAACGCTGTCAAGTCCGAGCCTGAGTCGGACTCCCCGATCCCCCATCTCTTTCCGGTGATATGCAAATCTTATCAATGCCTTTACTACTTAGGTGACACCGACCTACCTTTGAAGGAGTGACACTATGTCCCGCCACAGTGGGACTGGTGGTTAGTGGATCTCAGAAACGGCCACAGTGTGGCTGCCACACCGCGTGGTCATGTGACCTCGCGCTATCGCATATATCACTCTGTATGGAAACACCGTCATCCAGAGGGCTAGCATCGTCATTCCCATACCATAAAGATGTTGCCTGGCCCACATTTCATTTGTTTCCTTCATTCGATTCAGTCTCAAAAGCAGTCGTGTTTTGTCCCAGTCTCAAGAAGATATCGTTCTTTTTTTGAATGATCGACTACACCGTTCGTTACCACTGTTGCATCCAAGCATCATGATATCTACTCGCTTCACTACTGCCCGTCAAGACCTCGATACCGTCGCCGCCCCCTGCACCGCCGTCGTCAAAAGACCTGCCTCGAGATCAGCTCATAGAGAGGTCTCTCAGTCCAAGAAGAGAGCCTCCAAGAGGAACAAGGACTCCGAGTCTACAGCGATAATTGTAAAGAATGGATCTCGCATGCTTGGTAAAGTTGACTTCATTACCTAGACTGTACGTTCATCACTTAGACTGTGACTCTATCACTTAGAATATTGTACAACCCAGTAGCGCAATGAATGCGGACAGATCGAGAAGCAAGTGTTTAAAGACGTAGAAAAACAGACTTCACATCAGGAAGGAGCTGAAGAAGCAGGAGAAGAAGAAGAATCAGCAGCTAAACGGACATCAAAGCACAATATTCAAGACGAAGGAGAACACACATCTCATTAGGAAGAGGCTGAAGTGAACATGAAAGATCTATCGCAGTAAAACATTGAAGATGAAGGAAAGCGGACCTTTCACTAGGAAGTGATCGAAGAGGAGAAAAATGAGACAGGATATTACTCCGGAGAAGACTTTTCATACACTCGGTAGCATTCATAGAATATTAAGCAGTCCAATTCCCACCATTATTCCACTATATTCTATCTCTCACGTGATTGTAGTATCTGTGAGTAAAGAGTACCCTTGAACCTCGAGTCTGCTCATGCAATGGACATCTCGTAACGACTTACCCTCTAAAGGTAGACCGCCAAGACTTTGAAAGGCAGCCTGCATAATGCTATTTATAGTTGCGACTCGAAAGGCTACGAGGCTATCAGTTCTACACATTTTGTCTCATCTTACACAACTGCTAAGGACTGATTCACGGGTTTATCAGTCATTCTTCGTGGACAATAATAACCATGCGGAACTATTCTCTCATGAAATGCTACATACCCACGGCCTTTCTCTTATTACTGAGCGCACTCTTTGCTCCTCACTCAGGATGTATGCCCACCGCGCCTCCATCCTCCGAGAACATCACCATCACAGTTCCAAAAGGCTCTCGTCTCCAGGGCACTGATCCACAGGTCCTCTGTACCCCGTCGAAGTGGACGGACGTGGCCAAGTTCCTCCTCGCCAACTACGTTGCACATGCTGCCACAGTTAAGTCGGTACCCGGTGAATCTTTTATATCGGTCCTGACAAGCATTGTCTGTTCTCTTCTCTTTCCTGTCTCGGGCGTCCTGCGAGGAGTAAATGCGATCTACCAACGCGCCATACTCGCCAAGACGCCTTTGGAGACAGCTGCAAGGGCAGGCGCTCTGTGTATGGTTGTTAGATCGCCTGAATGGAGACCTGAGCCTAATGACGTTGTCAAAATCCTTAGAAGCCCGCTCGGGAATCCCTGGTGGCTCGAAAAGATCAATTCTAGCAGTCGCGCTGAGCGCGTTCTAGCTGGTTTGTTCCTCAGCGTTGCCAAAGCGAGAATACTACTTAGGCTTACTCACTTTTTTTCCATGCCCACTAAAGAAGATGATCATGTGTCCGATGTACCAGCATATGTTGTGGTACCATATCGAGTCAAAGGCAATTGGATCCCTACTACATCGGCTTTTCAGCCTTCGAGCGCCAGCCGAAATCGTATAAGCCGAACAGTCCACGGAGTCTGCCAGCTACCCTCAGGGTATGCTCTTTGCGGCGTTCCACCTAGAACTCAAGTTGTTGAACTGGATGAAGATGAGCGAGGTGGTGGAGCTGAACTGGACAACAACAAATTGAGTAGAAAAGACACGGCAGATCAAAAGGGAAAAGGTGAAAGTACCGACCAGGGTGGTGGTGGAGCCTCGGCTCTACCCCTGTACTCGCGGTTCAAAACTCAAATGTCCTCCAGATGGGCCTCACGACGATCCTCTCTAAGTGCTACACACTCCACCAGTACCCAGCTAAGCTCTGTCAATAATCTCGCAAAGGGTATGATTGCTATCTTCCAGACATTATACGCGTCATTCACACTCTATAACGCGAGAGGTGACCAAATTCAACACTACGGCTATGCTGCATTCGGGCTGACCGTATTGCCATACCTTTGTATGTCATGCATCAATCTAGCAAGCACTCTTCTTACGCCTGACTATCCTACGATGTACCTCGTGGAGTCTGAAGCCATGGAAGAAGCCAAAAAGCGTCAAGGTGCTAAATTCGAAGGTGTTGTTGGTAGAATTCAGACGACTAGCTCATCGAATGAGCTGTTCAAAACTGTCCAGTTCGATTTCAACAGTAATGACAAAATTGTCGTGCTCGCGTCTAAGAGCGATGATGGTTTTACCGAATTCGATAGAGAGGCAGTGATGCATGTGGGAAACATCCAGACCAATCCTTTGCCGAACGCATATTTGCCCTTTCACCAAACATTTCGCATGAAACCCTCTCGCCGACTATTTCGCATGATACCTGCAAGCTCGAACTTACCTCCCACAAGACCGATGCAAGATCTACTAATTATTATATATGCAAGCTGGGCTTTGGCAATGATTCCATTAGCCGTTAACGGCGCCTTGTCATATTTCAAACCCCATCAGAGTACACGGGCGCAGCGTGTGTGGACAATGGCGTGGCTGGTTTTAGGAATGGTCTCGGGAGAGGTTGACCAGGTAAAATTGTTAGGCCTTCGATTCTACACAGTACCGGCGATAGGAGGATTCGTGATTGTAAGCCAGATGATTATGCAGTACGGGAGTTGTAAGAAGCTTGCTTGAAAAGGCATTCTTTGCACTGATGCGATGGGCCACGGTCAGGTCGGTAGAATTTGGGTGATCTTAGGATAGCATCTCTCAAGTAGGATATAGGATTGGAAAGTCGAATGACCAGCGCCTCAATATTCTGGAAAAAGCCAACAATCTTCTCTTCTTCCAATTGCAGCTCTACAACTCCACAAGCGCATCATTATGAGCCCATTCTTGCCAGTCGCGTGTGTCATAGTGACATTCCCCGAATGGGTTCTAGATATCGAGATCAGCCACATGGACAGAGACTACACGAATTCCCGTTTGAGAGTCCAAGAAGTAAGGACCAAGAGGAAGGATAATGTTGTAGCCAACGGAATTTACTCCAAGCTTATAAATTGAGGATTAGCTACCAACATAACGCTAAAGGACTGTGTCTCCACTCGCGGTCCTTGCAGTCCCCAAGCCGAGTTCAGAATTGGGATCAAATCGCCGCCAATCGAGCTGTTTATTTCATAGAAGATGCAAAATGGTACAAGCAATGGGAATAATGCTGAGTCTTGTCTAAGTGTATCATGCTTGCCCGTTATGCACGTGACGAACGGTGCTCGGGACAAAGGAATTGCGACCGATCGTCTTAACACTTTCGTGTCAGACCACCAATGGAATTTCAGAGCCCATATGAGTTGATACGGGAGAGAGCAGGTCCAATCGACAGCGTTACACTCTCTTATGGATCGGCAAGAGTGCGGGGAAAGTAAAAGGTCATGTGCCGTTGATGTCTGGATAGAAGAGAGCTAGTCCAATCGAAATCATAACACATTCTAATACTATATTTAGGGGAGGGGAAGAGCACAAGGTCATGGATTACTTATATCTCCATCTTTGACTTTTTCACTTTCATTCCTTACTACTTCAAGATTAGCAGTCATCTTCTCGAATCCTCAATCTCAGACAAGCCTACTACCGATAACGCTTATTACACTATCACACTCTCAAAGCAAGACCTCTTTCTAAAAGACAGTCTGAATCCGTGAAGAAGCCTTCGACGAACTCGTAAGAACATGGATCGACAGGCCGCAAACAAGGTTGCTGCTGCTAACAATCTCCCTATTCCAGTCGTCAGGACGATAATCACTCTCGCTACCACTCCCATCAGACACCATGCCCTCGCGCGAATGGAGATTCTGGCGCTGTCACGAGTGCGGCGACTGCAACCGCGAGGACAGGGGAAGATGTCGCAATCGCCATTGCGGCCATAGAGGATGCCGTTACTGCCGCCTAATTGTCAGGTTTTTGATCTGGCGCTGTTCCAGATGCGGGCTTCGCAATCACGAGATATACAACAGATGTACTTGCGGCCACAGGCAATGCGCCAACTGCAGCATCGGACAGTGAATTTTGTTTGGCGCCAGGGTTCAAAGGAGGGTCATTTCGGCAACGTGCAGGGAAGGCGTTAGAGACTTGCTCCGGCGCGACAGGGCGGGCATTGCGGAGTTGTTGTAGGTCTTGCCGGGGGCATCTTAATTGTTAGCGGGTGCAGGGGAGCCATAACTTTTCATGATATGAAATGAAATGAAAAATGGATATTGAATTTCCTCGTCACCCATTTCTTAGGAGAGAATCTTGCATTCAGACCCAAAATTGATAAACACCAAACCTCCGTAATGGACAGTACTAGTTTTTTGCAGTGGGACGGGCCGTAGGCACATTCATCTCCCCACGGCGCAAGAAAAATGGACTTAGTGCATACCTATAGAGCACATATGATTCAAAGTCACCATTAACAAGGTATCCGAATATTCGAATTTGAGAGCATTCTGAAAAACAAAAATGGGGGTGAGCTGGATAAAATACTCGTGCAACACATCGCTTGTGTAACGACTGAAAGGCCCCTCGAGAAGCCAAATTACCGTACAAGACTAGAAGCGAAAGGTCCTTTTTCCCTCCCGCAACATGTGCTGGGGTCCAATTTTTGTCCTCAATAAGAGACCTGTATGCTGCCATTCCCGTAGAGCCTTGATCTAACAGGTCTTCATCAGTGAGAGTGTCTTCTAGCCTGCATGGTACTTGATGTGAAGTAGCACCAAGCTCCAATACAAGGCTGAGAAAGCGATCGCTATTGCAACCTTTTTTTCTCTTTCCGATGTCTGCGTGTAGATTGAAACTGTTGCTAAGAACAAGGTAACTGCGAAGAAACGTTATAAGGTTGGCGCGGAGAGAGTGACGATTCCGGAGCGGCCGATCTTGGCAGTGGCTGAATGGGGCTGAGGCGTAGTCTTGTTGGATCTGCAAGCTGCAACAATATTTAAAAAACAATCATTTCTCCGTCTTTTCACCTGCATATATAATTATAGCATATATATAATGTATCCATCTCGATCTTACTTACGTTATGCCTAATATAGGGAGACCGAGTCAAGGCTGTCAAGCCTGCAAGGCTCGTAAGGTCAAGGTAAGATACCTCTCAGCGTTTCGGGTTCCAGTCATTCTCATGACTGAAGCGAATGATGGCCTAGGCTAAGTCTGATGCTTGTAGTGTGATGAAGCTCTACCTTCTTGCCGTCGGTGCACAAGAAACGGCAGACAGTGCTCTGGATATCCGAAGTCCACCGATGTCGCTTTCCGCAACACCCTCAGCGGTGGGACTCAAGAGCATCGAGTGGTGCGATCTGCTCCCAGTGCCCAGAGTCCCAGTCGCGGGTCATTCATAAGCCCTCCAATGGCTTCTGATTGGCACAGCCAAGCCGTTTGCATGTTTTTCTATGACTTTGTGATCGATTCCAGTGACGCCACCACTGACGTTGGGTACCTGCAAATCCTTCCTGATCTGTGGAACAAAGACTTCAATACACCAGCATGTCAAGAGGCTGTCTCGGCTGTTGCTCTAATGTACTTGGCTCATCGATCAAGCTTGGAAAATCTTACTGTCCAAGCGAGACACCATTACGGGACTGCGCTAAGGCTCATTGCTGGCGCTCTGGGTAGTCAAGAGGAGCTCAAGAAGGACTCCACTCTTGCGGCAATACTTTGTGCTGGTTTGTATGAGGTATGTATTAGGTTGTACCGAATCTAGACGAGCTCATGAATGTTGACGCCAAGGGTAGGTTGTCAGTGGCGAAAAACCTTGGTGGGGGAGCTCATGGTCCCTTCATATTGACGTACTCGATTATCTTCTACGCGTCCGGCGTACAGAACAAATTGATGAAACAAGTTCAAGGCATCTGAACTACAATGCACACCTGATGCTCGTGAGTGTTGATCATCGAGACGTTCCCCATGTCTGTTTCTGACTTTTATGCTTGTAGACAATGAAGAATCTTTCGCAGAGAACGCGACCGAGCAAAGAATCCGACTTTATCTTCGTCGACCCGCGTCGGGGTGCGACCGCAAATGGGTTTGGCGGTTTCGTTCGCGAAACGTGCCATTTACTTGCTGATGCGAACGACACTCTGCACCAAGAAGTCGACAGCCCTCATTTGGCATCTGATCTACGGGATATTGTCAACTCTATCATATCTTTAAACACGAGGTTCAAAATATGGAGTGACAGCGCACCGGCGTCCCACAAATTTACACAATTCGAACGTTTGGATGGTCTATCTTCTATTGCGCCGCATGGCTCACCCCCTGGTATCTCAGTCCATCTCTATAGTAGTGTATCAATGGCAGCGTTTTGGAATATGTATCGCTGCATGCGTATTCTGCTGCTGAGATGCCTGCTGGCTTGTATGTCACGGCAACAAGAAATCAGTGCCCTCGACTCGTCATTGCCAGACACCAATAGCCGAGATGTCTCAAGTGTGCAGGAGATACCAGACCTGGTCAATGGAATCTTCGCCAGCGTACCTTACATGCTAGGTGATGTTGATCAAAATGGTAACCTTTGCTATCCCCATCAGAGAAAGGTAGCGGGAGCGTTGATGCTCCTCTGGCCTTTGCGTTTGCTGCTTCACCTGGATGTGATAGATTCAAAACAAAGAGATTGGATCAAGGGGCGACTAGAATACATTCGAAACGCGCTTGGCATCCACGACACAACGGAGCGTGTTGTCAAGACTTTGTCATGGTGATACATGGAGTCTTTGTAAATAAACAATGTCTAAATAGCGAGCGTGTGGATTGTGGAAGTATATAAACAGCGCAGTGACCGGTTTATGAGGCGCTAAATGGTCCAAGAAAGGCTCGTGGTGGTTGTGGCGGCCTTGACAGCCATCACACATAATTGGAAAAATGAATTGACAAAATTCTTGAAGATCAGGTTCATATTTTCATAAGCTTTATCAGTAATATTAGAAGCGTTCAAAAATACCGTTTACTCATTTGGTGTAAAACAGGGTTGGGTATACAGCCTAAAAGAGAGATTAGGAAAGGTCTTACACTAACAAAAATCTTTCTTCGGATCTAGCTTCCAATGATAGCATTACAAAGATTTGCAAGACAGAAATTGCGTATCCTCAATGTGCGCATTCTCCTAGACGTTTTGAGTAGTCGCCGTTGATGTGCTGAAGCTTCAGTGTAGTGCCTGATCGAACTCAAAGATATTTGAAACGCGCTAGTGTGTGCCTGAGGCACGGGGTGGGTATTGAAAGATAGAATGGGTTTGAACCTTCCATGATTCACCCAGGAAAGGTTCATCATAATACACTAGACTTCATGATCACATAAACGCTATACGTCACAACCACAATGCAGATTCCGTGTCAAAAGAGCAACCAGCTCTTACAGTTCCCCCAACAGCCAACGCCGCGATACAGAGCTCGCTTGTACAAGAAAAATGTTCATATCGCTGTACCTATTCTCAAAAGATTCGCGGAACCATTGGGACGCTCCAGTGAGTGGGAGATTATCGCATCATACTCTGTTGAGTAACGATCCTCGAATTCCTCAGTCTGCTGCTCCTCAATCTCCCCTTCCTCCTCATCGACGATCCGGACGTGAGTTCCTCCTCTCTTGTTTTGCACTGCGACGGTAGCCAATGTTGAATACGTGACGTACCTACTCCTATTTAGTCCCATGAAGGCGGAAGACCATCTCTGTCTCTTCTTCCAGGAGGAAAGAGACAGGTGGCGAGAAAGGCTATTTGGAGTATATGACTTACATAGCAATCACAACCATTCCCAGAACCACTTTCGCGGCCGTCAGACCATCCGAGACTCCGACCAGGCTGCCCAACATAGCAGAATTTGTGTCACTCGCAATGTAGAATTGGTAGCATGTTTTAGGGTCCGGCGCGTAGTCGCAGTGACACCAGAAACCGACTTGGGTGATCCAGCCAACGAGGGTGACAATGGAGAGTATGAGAGTGTAGATGGGGTTGAGGTATGCAAAAAAGAAGCATGCGGTGTCGATGAGGGCGTGAACAAAGCTGAAGAGTGGGAAGAATCCGGAATAGAAGATGAACCAGCTGCGGGACTCGTCAGTGGATGTATGATAAGACTTGAAGCTAGAGCAAGAAGAAAGACATAGGCAAACAATTTGTCATTTAAGACCCTGAAGTGCGCCAGAACGACCGATGCGAAATTGAGCTGGGGATCACTTACGCAGTACTCCAGTGCTTGGCTTGAGAATGCGCTAACTTGTTATCATCGAGCGGAGCGTGGTACAATTGCGCTGTGTAGACAGCAGCCAAAATGAAACTGACCAACGAGAGAAGAAGCATCATTCCCAGCAGAAAAGGTGTAAATCGGAGGATGGTCATCCACTGTCTGCTGGTTGGAGCGAACATACTGAAAGTTTTGGTAATGGAAGACGATTGATGCCGATGATGCCCAACAGAACGCGACTCAAGCGAGATTCTCAGACTAGAACGATTCTTGAAAGTCGATGATGAAGATGATGAGGAAGTCCGCAATCGCTCACCACGGCGTGGCTGGGAGCGAACGATGCAAAAATAGATGAAACGAACGCATGACTTTCAGAGCATCGCCATCACCGCCACCACCTCCACCACCATCACTTGCTGTATACAACAACGAGGCTGAGTGGTCGTCTCCACAGAAGGCAGTGCTCTCAAGTGAAACACATGTTCGAGTAGGACAATGGGTTGGGGGGGGGGAGGGGTTGCCCGCCAAGACGGAGCCAAATTTAAAACGGGTGTTCAACAATTCCACCAATAGGGTAAACCCAAGATCTTTGTCTCACATCTTTATATAGATATCGAGTCCAGATCGCAGGCCGCAGCAGCAACGGACGAGTACAATGACGCAGACGCACAGACGCAACCGCGCTGGAACGGTCTTTCCGAAATTCGAGGCAGTGGTCGATTATCAAGGTTCTTTGCTGTACTGATGGAGAGAGAGTGGTCGGACAGCCCGACTGATCACGTGTGCTATGATGACGACGGGGTAGTGTTTAAGAGATGTGATTTCGAGATCAACACTGCCATGGCTGAGCACTCTCCACATATAAACTGTCATGTTTTTTTTCCAGAATCTGGCAACTTACTCCCATTCCACATATCCGGGTAACTTTCTTTCAATTACATACCCGTAGAAACCAGCATCACTGCGCTCATTTTTTCAATATGCCTTCTTCTCCTCGCTTCAATCCCTTTCTTATTAGCAATCGCCAATGCATGTGCAATTCAGGCAGAGCGACCAAAGACTGTTGCGCGTTAACCAGAGTACGTTTCCTTTCGCACCTTGATACACCATGAAGTCTCTGACAGCGATTCATAGCCGGCCTACTTCGGAGAAGGAGAGGCTTTGAGGCATATCGGCCCTCCACTTCCCGTGGTCGACTCCTATGCGTCTTTCCTCGCTACCGTTATTACCTGTAAGAGTGTATCCTCACTTTATCATGACGAACATAACATCTGATCTTTGTATAGTATACCTGCAAGAGATGTTCCCAGCCGATGCAGCCTCCATCAAAGTCATATTAGTGAACATGGACGACACCAACTTCCGTAGTCGAGCCATCGTAGCTCGAGAGGATGGGCAGCTCGGAAGACCTCTGTTCCAGGGGTCCGAAGGCCATAGCAGCCCAGAAGCGTCGGCCGAGGACTTACTTTTTTTAATCATCAAAGATATCGCACGGACGAAAGGCGAGCCTCAGCCCCCTAGGCAAGAGTTCGACGAGAGGGTGAAGGCAAACTGGGAGGGTTTGCAAGAGAAGTCCCGAAGGGAGAGGGGGGGAATTGCTTGGTTGGAGTACCAAGTCAGGATACAGTACCGGCAAGGGAGGTAGATGTGGAGATTGGGGGAAATGGTGTATGATAGGCTGGAGGAGTCGTGGGCACATAATATGATAGGGTACATAGCATGCAAGCCACAAAAGACTGCACCAAGCTGTCTTCCGCGATGTTATTTCCCTTGATAGAATGTGAGTGATAACGATGGACCAGAAGATCTTTCAGGGAGTCTCCATAATCAGGTAAACAGCGTGATCTGGCATGAACGACGCTTCGACGACAGAACGAGAGAGAGTCGACTGTTTAAATTAAAGGCGAGAGATATGACATTTCTCCAAATTTTGAGCCAGTCGCGTTGGAAGGAATGCAAATCCTATGGCAAAGACGCAATCTCATCCTGCATATTAACACCATAAACCGTCACCGTCGTAGTCTTAGTCTCCCAATCGACATCATTCTGCGCCAACAGGAACACATGCTGCAAATACTCATAGAATCCTCCTATCGTAAGGACCTTTACTCACATCACCCACCTCGTTAGTCACGTAGTCAAAAATCTTTCGTATTGGTCAAAGTGGGACTTGAAAGCCTACCATCCACGTCTGCTCCCGAGTGAAGTACCCGACACCTTGCTGCGTTATATCAAATGCCTCCCCGTCACTCGTTTCTCCGAAATAGTGCCTGTGCGAAAAGGCGAAAGCGCCGTCGTCCGTTATATGCGGCGAGGAAGCGCCGTGGTAGATCGTGCCATTTAGGGCTGGACCGGTGATGGTTCCATTTAGAGTCGGATAGACTGCCTGTGTATCAGTACTGCGTTATAGACTTGTTTTGAAGGGTCTGACCTGATTGGTACCCGCCGAGCAGCCTTGGGATGGGCTTCAGGGTGTCTCCTGCGTGGACGGTGAGGGTGAAGAGTGGGGTGAGGGTTGGAGGGAGAGTTGGTGGGGGGTAGGAGGGAGGATCTGCGGGACCGGAAGCGGCAGCGGTGGCGGCGAGTGCTGCGGTGATGAGTGTAAGTGCCGTGGTGTAGTGCATTGTGAATTATAAGTCTGAGAGGAGTATGTGCAATATGAGGTGGGACAAGTGCTTGATAGATGAAATTGCTCATCAATATCTCCCTCTTTATATATGTGCGGCTAAGCAGGGGCTTTCGGTCCATCTATGTTATAGGTCATGCGCCTTGTGGTTGAAATAGTGCCAAATCAAACATCTGGGCGCCAATTAAGGCTGTAGCCCGTCACTCAACCTTGACACTTTGGCAGCCATAATCGAGACTGATATTAGTAAAACATTGTTTTAGTTTAGGGACTTGTTGAAAGGTCAGGACAAGAAACAAGCTTCCTTCAGTCGCCAAGCCAAGCAGCGGCACACTAAGCGCCACACCGAATTCAATGTCAACTTGCACTATGTCAATCTCGAAGGCTGCCGGTCTTATCCGCGAGTCAAGATTTGAATTGCATGACGACTACCCGACGAGAAGCTAGAGTTCATAGTACAGATTGTCAGATCCTGGAGAAAAGTCAGTCCCCACCGTCTAAAAATTACACATACTGGAGACACAGTCACTACCTGGTTTGGCTTGCCGGCTGTATCCGGCGACATCCATAAGGAGCGTGAGAATGTGGGAACACTGCCAATGAATAATCAAGTCTTACGTGCTATGTACTCTGACTGTCTGAGATTGATTGGCACCTCCCAATCTAAAGGCTCTTGACTCGAGGCCGCAATCCGCATCCTGCTGCTGAATTAAGGACCATCTTTGGACTGTAGGGCCGGGCTTATTTCGTCTTGTTTCGTCCGATGTTAATCTCTTAAACTACTAGACTAATTGGGACCACACTAGTCACATACCTCAGGACATGCCAACGAAACATCATCCGCCGTACAAGGGCAGAATTGCTCGCTTAACAAAGATGCCGGCTTCAGCCAACGCTGAGTCTCACTTCTGCTACACGGTCGAAAAGACGAGCTTGAGCTAGGAGAAATGGAGTTTCAGATAATACTCTTAGCCAGCTTTCGATCTACCAAAGTGCCTGTCGGGATATGGATGTCAGGTACGGACAAGTTTATTGCGGTAGAGCATCGAGGGTCAGTAAAGCTATTGACGGCCCCTAATGTTACGATGAAAGCAGAAAGAAAAGCTTAGAGCTTGAAGGACATAATGCCAACATCGCGTCTGAACCAACAGAGTCACAGCTTTGCATATCCCGCTGTACCAGTACACCACAGGGTCTAATCATTTGACGGTATACAGCTTTTAGAAGGGCTTCAGACAAGCTCCAGAGATTCAAAGACAGTGAGCCGACACTCTGGCCGATTTTGCCGCAGTGGTAGGCGGGCTGAAACTGTCAGCGTCCCCAAATTTCATTACATCAACTTCAACGACATAATCACAGATTCACAAGATGAAAACACGACTTCTGGAGAGATTCTCAGTTTAAAGCCCATTCAAAGCATTCTGTACCGCAAAAACGTCCCCCTTCTCAAAAAAATCCACCAATATGCCCTTCGGAGATCTCCGATGCTGCTCCAAGCACAAATCGACCTGCGCATCAATACTATCCTTACCACTAACAGCATTCGTACTCTTCGCATCTCTTCTATCCGGGATATCCATACCCATCATCTCGGTGTCCAAAAAATGATTGATAATATACATACGCTGGTAAGCCACCTCCAGATTATCCGCAGCGCTACCGGGCCGATCGATGATGCATTGCGGGAAAGACGGATCGGTCATGTCAAACGGCGTTTCCCAGAAGTACAAGAATTCCGGCAAGATATGAGGCACGGTATCCAGAGCTCCGTAGTCGAGGAACGCAACAAGCCGGGTACCGTTTGCGATCAGCTCTCCGAGCGTGGGCCAGGAATCCAGCACAGTAGGGTCGTGGCTCGGTCCTGGAACATAGGCGTATGGACGGATACCACTTGCCGCGAAGACGGCGTCGAATTCGCTGACCGGTACGTTGTCGCCATTTGTGAGCAGCAAGGTGACAACCTCTTTTGGGTGGGTGTCCAACCAAGCTTTTACTACTTGGAGGTAGGCTTCCACGGTGCCTGCGTCTTTGAGGTAGCAAGAAGTATGGCAGAGGCTGAGTGTCCCGAAAACATTTCGGTGAGTTTGCGCCTGCAGGAACCGGACGCCCGCGTCCAGTTGGCCTACTACGTCAACGTCTTGGTCATCCGTTGGGAGGATACCCACGAATGCTGAGTCGTGGGTCGCTATTTGGGTGATATTTGAGTACTTGCGGTCGCACAGCTCGACGTGGCCGTTGCAGCCGATCTGGGGTTGTGTGTGGATTCGGACTAGCATCGGCGTTAGTGCTTCCATGAAATTGATGATTGCGGTCGTGAGAATGGTGGCGCATGCAATTGATAAGATGGTGTAGTTGATGACTATGTTGACGTGTACCTCGGTGTTCCGGATACGCATCTTGTTGCCTTAAGTGAAGCACAATGTGACTGTGATGATTTCTGCTGAAACACATTGTGGGCTTCACAATGCCCTTATGACAGTGTGTGAGTGCTGCTAGATATGAAAGCATTGTAAGACAAAAGAGGTAGACCGTTATTCTTTCACAATGGCTTTCAATCGAAGATAAAGCTGGTTTATTAGCTGTTCCCAACATCATTGTTCCACCCCAAGTTAGTCTTTAGATAGCGACAATAGAGTTTGGCAACTGCCAAATTTTCAAATGGTTGCGTAAGCTTGTCCCAACAACGTTCTTTGATTACTTTTTGTGCTAGGCATCGCCGTACGATTGATCCTTCCAGGCTCTGGTATCCTTTTCCCGTTAAGAAAACTTCCACCTGGGCAAGGTTTCTTCGAGTATCTCGCGAGCCTCTCACAGTAGGGCCATATAAAATAGACACGAAATTAAGTATCAGCAACAACGATTGATATTATCCATTAAGGTGTTGACACAAGAAGCTTAGTACAAAGGAAACTTGAGGGCGAATAATCACAGAGACAAAACCAGCTAAAAACCCTTCAAGGATGTTTATCAACGATCACAGCCTCGCACCTATCTCTCTCTTTACCTGGTCGCGCAATACCCTCTTGAGTATTTTCCCACTTGCATTTTTCGGTATGCCATCCACGAACTTCACCCCCCCATCCAGTCTCTTATACTTAGCTAGTCTCTCTTCTATGAACCTCTTGACATCCTCTTCGCTTAAGCGATCGCCTTCTGGCCCTGCTCTTCTGACAACGTACGCGCGTGGTAGCTGGCTTTCATCCCTTGAAAATTGGACGCCGATTACTGCCGCATCCACTATGTGTGGGTGGCTGAGCAGAACAGCTTCAAGCTCCGGAGGAGCAACCTGCCAAGCTCTGACCTTGATGAGTTCTTTTTTACGGTCCACAATGTACCACAACTTGGAGCTGGGGTCACAGTAGCCAATGTCACCGGTGTGATAGAAGCCTTCTGAGTCAAAAGCCCGGTTGGCGACAGCATCGTTGAGGTAACCAAGGACCACGGTAGGTCCTCGCACGCAGAGTTCACCTTTAACGTTATAATCGGTGATGTCTGCATCATCATCATTGACAATCCTGCAATAGGTTAGGAACGCGAAGGAGCGTACAGCGAGATTTGATATGAGCTTTTACTTCATGTCCATATTTGGAACCAGCCTTCCAACGCTACCCGTAATATCTTTCTCGGGCCACTTGATCCTGGTGACGATGCAGGTAGCTTCAGTCATACCTGCAACGAAGACAACTTAGTAAGCGATCTGTCGGGCAAAAGAGTTCAGACGCTCAGAACTGACCATATACTTGCGTGCATGGCGCATCCGGCCTAATGAGCGCCTGAAACTTGGACTGGGGGCCTTTATCCAAAGGTGCAGCGCCGACCGTCGCACCTCTGACGCATTCCAGGTTGTGATTCTTCGTGATAGGGGCCATGATTGTGGCGATGATCATAGGAGGGACCATATTGAGCTCACTGATCTGAAATTTCTCAACGTTGGAGAGGAATTTGACCAAATCAAAACGCCGCATTACCACTCCGACCTGGCCGGCTTTAAGAGTGGTGCACAATGCGACAGGTAACACTCCGACGTGGAACATTGGCATGACCAGTAAGCGTTTGATCTTGTAATCTCTTTGGTCGCCTTCCCACACCAAAGTATGTTGTGCAATAAGATTATGATGACTGATCATGGCGGCTTTAGGCAAGCCCGTGGTACCGCTGCTGAAGAGTCGCGCCGCTTCAGTCTTCTTGGCTGTAGCGAGATGATCGAAGCGAACCCAATCTTCTTCGCCATGATCTAGAAGTGTCTCCCAAGAACGAAAACCTTCCGGGACTGCTTGGCCAAACAAGTCGAGGACCAAAATCCGAGACTCTGGCATACCGCAATCCTTGGTAGCCTCAAGAACTGATGCGAACATCTCAGGTTCGGTGACGATGAACTTCGTCTGCGAAGTACGCATGTGATGTGCTATCTCGAAGGACGTATAAGAAGGATTGGTGCCAGTGAAGATTGCTCCAGCAGCGATAATACCAAGAAAAAGCATGGGGTACATGATGTCGTTGAAAGCATGGATGCAAACGACGTCTCTCTGGCCGGGTCGAACGCCCCATTTTCTTAGGCCTGCAGTCAGCTTTCGGACTATGATACGCGCTTGGTTGGCTGATATGGTTCTCTCTGGATTGACAGCATCAATATACATCTGTGAATGCGATCAGCCATAACGTGTTCAGGCCTTGCAGGCATAGAATTAAAGGAGTGATTAGAGACCTGGGTACCCGTACTCACTGGCTGGTCTTGGTTGTACGATATATGATCAAATATCCACGAGATAAGATCCTTCCCGGGAACGGGGACTGTGTGCTCTGTTAAGAAGACCATGATATTCTGAGTCCGAGTCGGCCTGAGACCTAATGTGTCAGCATGTAAGATTGAGGATTTTATCGGACAAGGAGTTTTTATATGTATGTATATTATATATATATTTTTAAGACACACAAACAATCATCAAGGCGTCTCTAAAATAATATCTGAAATCGAGTCTTTTCTTGAACGTAGGACGTCTTTCAACAGATTAATTAAGACGGGAAGGTAAATTACTTATACTACCTCAGGTAAAGAAACGCGGGGATTGTAAGCGCTAGAATATACTTTACTCTAGTCTCTAGACCAAAGCTAAGCATCTTTATGATTAAGCCTTCGGGATGATCCTTAGGGTTAGGGTTCTTTTAGCAACTGATCAATAAGGTACTTGTACGGCCGAGAGAAAAATCACGCATGTGAACTCGGCAATATTTGGCCTACAGAATTTTCGGTGAAGAAAATATTTCGGCGAAAATGCCTCTTGGTACCTGGAATAAGGCTTTTGATTGGTCCGATTCCTCAGTGCCGGCTAAGTCTAGACATATGATTGGTGCGTGATTGTTCTCTCGGCCGCACGAGTAAGCTACCTTACCTATAGGGTGATATGTTGTAACGGATACCTTCCAATTGCCCTAGTGTTGTACAATATACACAGGTAACGTTGCAGTACCCCTTGCTGCGCTTGAAGAACAATCTATCGCTGGAGAATGGCGAGATTGAAATTGAAGTTTGGCCTGTATCAACTGCGAAAAGTCTTTTGTGCATGGAGATCATTGGCCTGGCCCACTCATAGGACTCACCTAAGGCCATAGTATCTTCGAAATCTCGTAGCTCGGACTCCACATAGCAATCACGATCTACAGGCCGTCCACACGAAAGAATCTTCCACAGCGATAGCTCTACTCGTAGCATTGTCACTCCCTTGTCCTCGCGATCAGAACCCAAGCACTCCAGAAATGTCTTTGCCACCATCCAGGTCATCCGCTTCCTTCCTCAAAACATCTGCTCTGAATTTCCTGAAAGCCGTCTCAATCCTCGCCTTACTTTCCGGATCCCGACTTACGGTGCGACTGGCCGAAGCACTACCAGTGAGAAGGCCGGTTTCACCGCCGATGAAGAGACCACCGGCGCTGAAGAAGAAGTAAGTAGCAATGTCGCCAAGAGTTGTCGGCTTCAGCAAGGGGGTGATGTTTGGAACAGCTTCTACAGAGGCGTATCAAAGGTAAGCTAGTGGCATGAATGGTATGACTTTCTTTAGACAGTGTAGGTCTGGGTTAGGCAGCCGAGAAATGTAGAGGACGAAAAATTGAAAGATCGAATAGGAACATGGTGGTCCTCACCTTCTCTGCCATCGGCAAACTTGACATGTGTAGGCTTCTCCGCCGTACGAAAAGCATTGAACATCTGGACCCTGCGACTCCTGATTTGGAAAGCAAGGAAGAGACCTAGGCCCAACCCAAGGAGCGAACCAGCGGTTGCGTGAGTACCAACTTTACCAGCAGCGCTCTTGAGGGTATCTCGGTCAGATTCTTGCAAGTCATGCTTGAAATGTTCTTCGGCGAGCTTGCTAATATCTTCGCCCGCGTTCTTTCGGAATACGGCAAACGAGTCGGCAGACATGGTGTTGAATACTCAAGATCAGAGGAATTGCAAGATGTTTGTTTTCAACTCAAGGTATCGGACAAAGTAATAGACAGAGTATGTGTACAAAGTAAAGAAGAAGGAAGGCGCAAAATGACATTGCAAGCCATATTAGAGCTCTCCAGCATTTGACGTCATCCCTCTTTCCCTAAAATTAGACTTGGCGCCAAACTCTATAGAAAGACGCTAGTGAGTACTAGTGGTTCTCAAAATACAGCATTATACGGAGGTATATAATGCATCATTTATTCCAGATTGAACGTCATGTATATATATTCAAGTTACGTCTCTCGATGCTTCTTCTTCCACTCCTGAAACCACGGCAATTGTGTCATCGGGCCTCTCAATTCCACCTCCGACGGTGCTTTTGGTGCTGGCAAGCCAGTCTCCTTCAGACAGTTTGCTCTCAGCTCCTCCCATGATCCACCCCGATTGAAGACCTCATCCGACTTCTCCTGGGAAGATAGACTTTCCATCTCCTCCCTCAATTTTAAAGTCCCTTTAACATCCACACTGCCATTCTCGTATAATACGACACCATAGCGCGTCGCGCCATGTGCAGTAACGAGCTTGCGACGAACTTCTAGCGCCACGAGCTCCGGGTCTCGCTGGAGCGGATCACCCCATCCACCGCCGCCCCAAGTGACCCATTCAAGGACATCTCCACTACTTACCTCGATGTGGTCTTGCTTACTGCCCAGAGCCTCTCTTGGTGGGTTTTCGGCATCCTTCGAATACTTCACGAGGACCTTAGTAGAGCGTGCACCCGGCTCGCCACCTAATACACCCCATGGTTTAGACAGCCAGCGATCGTCATGAATTGAGATGATGCCCTCTTCCAAAAAGCGCCAGAAGATACGTTGTGCATTCCCACCGCGGTATAAGCCAGCTCCACCCGAGTCTGCAACTGTGTTAAAGACCTCAATGCGCAGCGGATAGTAAAGTTCCAAAAACTCATTCGGAATTGCCTTCATCGCTGGCCAAAGACAGTGTCCGTCGGGTCCGTCCCCGATTGGTCTCCCTGGTATGCCGCCAAAGCCAATCCAATAGAGTTGGAACCACTCTCCACTCTCCCTGTAGCCGGAATACATGAAGTGCGGGCTATCACTAAAGCCTGCGGCTGTCATGAATTTCGGTGATTTTTGGCCTAGGAGAGCGGCCAAGACATCCATCACTCTTGCTAAGAAATGAGTACGGCAGGACAGCGCGGCTGGGCGGATAGGTTTTAACAGAGATCCTTCTGGGATGGTCACGTCTATCAAGTCGTGGAAACCATCATTGACCACAACGCTAGGGTCATATACAACAAGTAGGTAAACACCGACGAACATCTTAAACATATTGACGCTCAAGTAGAAATTGATCGATGACTGCGACTGCGGGTCAGTTTCAGAGAAATCGAACTTCAGTCGACCATCCTTTTTGGACATTGTGCATGCCAACTTCCAAGGACCGATGCCCTGTCCATCATCATCGATCCAGTCTTCGAAGTAAGCAGGCTCGTCCGCAATATGAGTATTGATAATGGATGAGACCGCTTTGCGGTTCCGGTCGAGAAGCTCTCCAATGGCAGCGAAGTAACTCGTGTCTCCAAACCGGGTGTGTAGCTCGATCATGCGTTTGCCTGCGATTGTACAAGCGGCTACAAGGGCTCGAACATCGCCACGATTCCAGTCAGGTAGGCGGACGTTCCTATATATAACTTCCATCAAGTCCTCATTCCATACTCCTCTTGAAGCAACCTTGGTGACGGGGATCTGTATGCCTTCCTCAAATATGCTACTGGCCGCGCACGGAAGAGAACCAGGAACGCTTCCGCCAACATCGGTCATATGCCCGAAATTTGTTGTCCAAGCAACTGAGGTTTGTCAGCCCTTTATGCGTGACAGTGCGGGCGCAGATCTCACTCAGTTTCCCGCTCACGTGAATTGGCATCAAGATCAGCCAGTCATTATGATGTGACACAGCTCCTGACACAGAGTAAGGGTCGTTAGTGAGGAAGATATCGTCTTGCTCGATATTACTTTTCCACACGTCCAAGAATTCACCAATGAATGAACCCAGTTGACCGACAAGCATCTTCCCTCCGGGTTCTGCGATGACGTTAAATTCGTCCTGCTGCTCTCGAATGGCTGGACTCATGGTTGTCCTAGTCATTAGTGTGTCCATTTCATTGCGTGCGTTACGCAAAGCATTCTCGAAAATATCGACGGTTACGGTATCAAGCCCCTTGGTGGCACGGTCCTCGGTCCCTCGCTCATCTTTCACCTCGTATATCATTATGTTCCCAACGGCATCAATTTCGGCTCGAAATCCTGGAAGGACCACGGTATTTGAATCCATCTCACTGATGATGCATGGGCCAGGGACAGCATGGCCATTCTTCAGACCCAAGCGATCCCAAATGGGACAGTCTGGGAATTCTTTGCCTTCAAAAACCAGCTTAGTCTTCGAGGAAACCAAAGACTCTGGCGGCCTAATTGAAGCAGCTTGTTCCAGCGTCTGAGTGGGCAAGTCAGTCCTTTTCTCCTCCACGATTACTCTAAGGTTCATGAGCTCAACGCCGGAACGCAAACGATATGTGAAAAGCTTATGATGTTCGGCTTCAAAAGATTCCTCCAGATAAGGAAGGCCAGTCTTCCGGAGACTCTCCAGCTCCACGTCTACTGGTATGTTGATGGCTTGTCCGCTGTACCGTAGATCTGCTTGGAATTTGTAAAGCTGTGATACTGTCAGTTAGTAGCTTCGAAAGCACTGAAATCACCAGTGCCACTTGAATTCGGAATCAAGACACGTCAAGGGCTGAGAGTTTAGGGAGCAAACCTGTTTCGGTCCCGGCACACCCTGCTCATCGCGCATCACAGTCTTAGCTTGTTCCAGCAGGTCATTGAAGGCAGCCAGAATATCTGTTTCGTCTGTTTGTTGTAGGACTCTTATAAAAGTTTTGCTGACCTCATGACGAAGAAGAGTCATTGCATCTCCAAATGCACAGAGCACTCCTGGAGACGGTGGTATGATAACTGGGAATGCACCAAGAAGCTTTCCCAAACAATTGGCATGAAGGGGCCCTGCGCCGCCGAATGCAACGAGGCTAAAATCTCTAGGGTCATAGCCTTGTTCAACGGAGACCAGACGGAGGGCGCCATACATTGTCTCATTCGAGACCTTCAAGATGCCTTCCGCAGCTTCATATAAACCAACACCTAGGCCATCTGCGACTTGCTGGACAGCGCTTTTCGCCGCATCCAGGTCTAAGTCGAAGGTTCCTCCCAAGAGCGATTTTGGAAGGTATCCTAGCACAGCGTTTGCATCAGTAACGGTCGCCTTCGAGCCTCCCTTGCCATAGCATGCTGGGCCAGGGATTGCCCCGGCACTCTCAGGACCAACTCTGAGAGCTTTTGTTGCTTTGGGAACCCTCGCGATCGAGCCACCACCTGCTCCAACAGTGCGGACGTCAACAGAAGGTGCCTTGACAACAAGATCAGCGATCTTAGTCTCTCGCCGTATCCGCGGTACTCCGTTTTCAATCAATGCAACGTCAGTACTGGTTCCCCCCATGTCCAAGGTAATTAAATTCTTGAAAGGGGTCTGCTCGGCGACAATGGAGACGACGCCAGACACACCCCCAGCGGGACCAGACATGACCCAAGTAACAGGGAATCGGCTTGCGAGACTGACAGAAGAGAGACCGCCATCGGACCTTAGAATGCGAAGATGCTTAGCTTTTCCTTGCAATGACAAGAGAAGATTGTCAAGATAATTGCGAACGCTCGGCTCGACGTAGGAGTTGACTACTGTAGTAATTGTACGCTCGTACTCCATCAGCTCAGGCAAGACTTCCGACGAGATCGAGATTGAGGTATCCGGAAGTAGCTTGGCAACTACACGCTTAGCAGCTTCTTCATGCGACGGATTGGCGAAAGAATTGATCAGACTGATTGTCACAGTATCCGGCCTTTCTTTCACAATCGGCCGAAACCTCTCCTCAAAGACCCCTTCGTTGAATGGGCGAATCTCCGTCCCATCTGTAGCAAGTCTCCCCGGAGCTTCGATTGTAAGTTCTAGGGGCGCCAGTGGCTCCGGCTTCGGCCAAACAATCCAGCTCGCCAAGTTGCCCGGGACCTGTGATCTCCGCGTTTGCAGTATATCCCTATAGCCATCAGTGACAACGAGCGCAACTTTTGCACCTTTCTGCTCCAGTATCACATTGGTTGCTACCGTGGTCCCGTGGTTGATCACGTGAAGTACTACATCTACGCCTTCTGGAATTTTGGACAGAATCTGATCTTTACCTTGAATGACGGCCAAAGATTGGTCCTCGGGAGTCGAATGGACTTTGGCTCGCCAAGTCTCGCCAGTATCTTCTCGAAGCAGCAAGAGATCAGTGAAGGTGCCACCAACGTCTACCCCAAGACGATAAGATGATAAGCTCATCTCCTCGGTACTAACTCGACTACAGGTAATGCGCGAAGAAGGCAAAGTGTTGTATGCTGCAGATACCTAGCCGGATGAGCCACGACAGACTGAAATGGAATAATCACCTAAGTTCCACTTGCATTGAAAGAATGTTCAAGAAGGGTTGAACAGCTTGGATCGACTGAATCGGGTGACCCGCGTCTACACAAGCGCTTTATGCTTGATGACGTGAATAGTACGCCGGCCTCTCGTTAACTCGACAGATTGTGGATAAAGACTACTAGTACTATTGGACAAGTCGCCGAGAAGGATCAATAAGGCCAAGCGGCTTGTACAAGTGGTATCGCCTAAAGCGAACCATTCGATCACACCATTGCTAGTTTTTGACTCTACCACGGAGATCAACTATCGTTGCCTGTAATCTGACTCAAGCAACGTAAATCCCTCTGGAGACAAATGACATGCATCGTCAAGGAGAAGTCGTGTGCTACGTGTAATCTGTGAGACTTCAGCTCGTCGCTTTCTGGACGCTTTCCAAAATGGCGCCAAATCTACATATCCTCTAAAACGCAGAGTGGATGATGCCAAGCGCTCCAATCAGCAAGGAACGCCTCACAGCGATACCGATAAGAAGGCAAACGTCAATCGGTCGATCACTAGGAACTAACAGCGAAACGTGCGCTTGCATATGTGAGATACCGCATTCAGCAACAACGCATTTTTCAAATCGAGTCAAAGATAACCATACAATCGGCAGACATCCTTATCACGAAACCCCTCAACCTCCATAGTTCCCTCTTATCTCCTCTCCCGACCCCTCACAACACCCCACACTTCCCACGACTGGGCCCCAAGAAACCCCTTATCACCATCCCAGCCATGACATCCGAACCTCCCTCCTATCCCGCCGACCTCTTACTTAGCTACTCAGCCTCCGGCTTCGCCTCCCCACCCCGCAGTCTCCCCTTCGGCCCCAACCCCGCCCTCCTCGTCATCGACGTCTGCAACGCCTACCTCACCCCCTCCAGCCCCCTCTACGCCCCCACACGCTTCCACACCGCCCTCGCAAACACCAACACCCTCATCTCCCACTGCCGCACCCGGCAGACCCCCGTCATCTTCACGCGCGTCGTGTACCCAACCCCTCTATCCGGCGGCAACTGGTACAACCTCAAGCTGCCCAACGCGCTCTGCTCTTTCGACGCTGGCAATCCGTTGGGCGATTACCCAACCGGCGATGAAACATGCCGACCGCAGGAAGGAGAGATGGTGATTGAGAAGCAGTTCAGCAGTGCGTTTTTCGGGACCGCGTTGGCGAGCCAGCTCGTTGGGATGAAAGTGGACACGCTGATCATCTGCGGGTATTCGACGAGCGGGTGCGTGCGGGCGACGACTGTGGACGCGATGCAGTATGGGTTTAACCCGTATGTGGTGAGGGAGGCGTGTGGGGATCGGCATGCGTATCCTCACGATGCGAATTTGTTTGATATTCAGGCCAAGTTTGGGGAGGTGGTGGGTGTGGATGAGATTATGGAGCTTATGAGGAATTGAGCAGAGTTTAGTGGGTAGGTAATGATAACAGAGGTAGGGATATATTTCTCCCATCTGTGAATATTCTTCAAGTCCAAGATCTTGGCCCCGCCGTCTGAGATTAATCGACAAATTATATGAGATGCTGAGCTTGTCACGGTTCCTCCCCAGGGAACAAGATTTCCGGGGAGGTTCCGCTCTGTTAACCAACAGACCAGATCCTCAAAGGATTACCTTGGATCCTATTCTTCTACTTGGTGTCCTCGGGCATACATACCCTGTGACAGAGCCCTCCCAACGCAGAAGAACATAGCTTACAAGTGACCCTCAATCTACGAACATTGCAATAGCAGGCCCAATGCACCAACGCATAATAGTCTGTAGTATGAATAGATGATAGCCAGAGGCCTGATTTGACATCTCCGCTCCAAGATTCTCAATCATATGTAGCATTGAGACGACCATGCCAAAGAAACGTGCCAGAAAAGGAAGCATCAACTGCAAGTCTGTTTGCGAAGAATAACAGGCTGATGGGCGAGAAGTCGGCATTCAAGCGCCATTTACACGTCTTCTCCAGTGGGAGTTGCGGGAAGGGGGGGGGAGGCTCGGACCCGCAAATAAATAATCAGCGTGACCACTTTCATCGCAACAAGTTGGTTCGCCAACGCCGTCGACTCTCCCGAGTTGCTGTTGCTATTTCTTGTTCTCGACTTGTGACACATTCCGGGCCCGCCCCACAATCTTTAGTCTTCCCATTGGTGGATGGATCCATTGGTAGCTATAATCAGGCGTCTGATCTTTGGCACAAATCTTGGCGAGCTGCTATTAGGTTTTTCGCTCGGCAAGCTCAGATGCCGGCTCTGCTGTATCTCTCTTGCCTAGACAAAGACCGTGAGACCGAATGAGAAGTCTTGGAATTTACAGAAGCATCAATCTGGACCGGCATAGAGGTACGTAGCAATATTCCTATTGCCAGCTGGAGTATGACGTTCTCCCCCGTCAACTAACGGCGGCCAAGCTCTTCGGTTGATCTAAGACTCTTGTAACCGCACAGAAGTCTCCGAGGAAAGGACCGTCGTGTTGTCTTTTGCTTGGCATCGTTGGGCTAATCTTCACTCTGCGCTTTCGCCCAGCCGACATTGCAGCAAGTTGCAGATATAATCAGTCGCAGAATTATGATGTCCGCTGATCTCATCTGAAATGCGACAGGGCATCACTGTACAGTACCTGCGGATTATCGTGACCCCGAGCTTGTTGATCAGCAGCGACATTGACCGTTTCCTCCTGGAAAATAAATTCTTGACAGCAAATCTCACGACGACCCATACGTCCAGAGAACCTCAGTACCGAGCGTTTTACTTGGCCTAGGATGTCATCTGCTGTAAGGACTATTCGATCCTTGCTGCATGGGATGTGCTTCGGTAGATAGTCCATGAATTGGAGTGAGAGCCAAAGTCGCCTCCCTCTAATCTCGCACTTGTAGAATTGTCATTTGGATGATGCTACGTGAGTCAAGTCAAGCCGTAAGGCTAAATAAAATGTCTCCGGGAATAATTCCGTCGGCTAGTTCAGCATCCAAGTCTGATGTAGGAATCGGAAACACAATATCCGTAATGTGTAAATGGTAGGAACGTGGGGCCGCGTGAGAGATTAATGAAGTGAAGAGCCCTGCGGTATGCCTACCGGCACTAAGACACCAACTCCCTTTCGTCAGTGTGTTTCCAATTTCTAAAGGGCTACCTTGCCGTTCGTAGTCGATGCTAAGAAATTACACACAGCACAGTACAGTGGCAGGGGCGAAAACAAGACAATGAGGATGGTGACGAGGCCCTCTTGGAAGCCTCTAAAGATAGATTGTTTCTAGTTTTCGTCGTCACCGATATCACAGCTCAGGAATAATGAGATTGTGACTATCGAACTCTTCGTGATCTCCTGCGACTTTGGATTTTTTCCGACCTGTTGACAAGCAACGGAGCTTAACGAATACCAGAGCAGGTACTCGTTCAGCAACCATGAATCGATCAGCTTTGGCTGCTCGACAAGGAAGTGAAATAGAGTCTTAGGTGGTTCATGTTTCATATAGATGGAGGTTGCAGTATGTTGAAATTACAACATTTGTGCTGCGGCTCAGCCGTGCCCAATAAACCGCCGAGATTGATCCGGTAATATATTACACTAGTCCGGATACGGCTAGCTGAAACTCGCAATCGAAAAGGCTGTGTTCGAGATTTGAAATACCCGACATCTACTCCTCTGCTACGCACAGAAGCAACTCTACTATTTCTTCATCTTCATCATCATCATCATCATCAATACTTTGACAGAGCTGGCATTCTCATGGATCTATCGCGTGTCTGTCTATATGGCGGCGGACACGAGCGCCTCTCATTCGGATAGTGCCGCGGATCTCTTAAAATTGTGCCTACCCCACGCCGCCAAACGAGCTAGAGTTGTTGGTCCAAGGAAATTGATTGTTTCCCCTTGGCTTTTGCTAGTCGCGGCGGCAAAAGGCCCTGTCGTCTCGATCTGTCGTCACTCCAAGTCTCCAACAGGGCCTGGAAAGGGTTTGAAACATGATGCTTAGCACGGCACTAGCTCATGACTAATGGATGTTGGACGACGTATCCTTACACATGCATTCGACAGATACCATATATGCTGAATTCCAATTTAGCTGGTTAGCGGCGACTTCGTCAGCTCGTCCTCATGACTCGTGGGGTCCAGTAGACTTGCTTCCTGGGGAAATGGAGAAATCAATTGCGGGCTAGATTCCGCTGCTTCAACGACTAGCCACTTGCGCCGGGAATAAAGAAGTCTACAAGAGTCTAAAATGATGTTTACGTATCCAGAACTTACGCTTGCACCAATCGCGCCTTTCTCGTTAGTAAGAGCAACTGCAAGAGCAACTGCATTGTGCTTTGCAATGTCAAGACTCAAAATTTCAGAGCATTACGACAACTAGGCCTTGACACGCAGTCATGTGAGACGGCATTTCACACACTTCGCTCTTCACTTCAAGCGTAACTTCAACATCAAGTGTAAGAACGTCAAGCATGGAAGAAGCATACAAGCATAATCTCTGATCCGGTCACCAGGCGCGTGGAATCATTTGGCCGAGAAGTATCATTATTGTCCATTCTGTTCTCGAGCACGGGCACTCCCGCCAACTAGATTCTGCCGAAGGTTTCCATAAGCCACTTATCAGGGTACAAGCACATTGTCCATGATGGGAGTATGGGGAAGTCACCTACCGTCTCGCCATCTCCTAGTGATGTTGGTGATAATCCGGGGGATCGGCGCCAGGGGCCAATTCCTAATTCCTTACTCCTTTAGCGTATTTCCCCACACACATACAAGAATCGTTGACCTTCAGGCATCGTCCACAATTATCATTCAAGTCACTCCTTTGATTTTCCCTTCTTGAAGCCCATTCGCCCATTATAATCTCAAACATGATGCGCAGCAACAGACATGTCACGTCAGGTCTGATCTTGCTCTCTGGGTTTTTCATTGCATCCAAAGTCAACGGCGACAATGGTCCATTTTCAATATCGGTATCATCTCCAGCAGTGTGCTCAGCAAGCACCTTCACCTATTCGTCCCAAATGGCAATGGCTACGGGATCCTTTGACATCGATCCAGGTTTGTATGGCATGGGTGACCCGGGTCAGCAATGGATCTTTACCGTCAGTGCTGGAATTATCTTGGACAATGATACGTGGGGGGACGATGGTCAAAATATCGATAAGTGGATCAAACAGAACGCTAATGGCTCCTACACATTCACGGTTCCTACTGATGGAACCTGGCGTAATCATCCTGAACTCAATCATGTTACGTGCTAGACTAATGCTGCCTTAGAAGCTGGAATGATAACCGGTCAAGCAAATGCACCTGGCGAAGACCCTAACAAGCCATGGCTCGAGACCGTTGGAGTATCTGCTTTCACCTCGAACGCATCTATGGCTGCATCACGATCAGTTAGGCAGTCCAGTCTAACGTCTCACTTTCCCCTATCAGGCAGTGTTAGATCGACTGCGGCTGGCCCCTCTTCACAGAGAAATTCCAGCACATATCTTTGGTCGAGTGGTCCCGGTTCCCATTCGACTGCTAAAAGGGTTTCCTCTTCATCTCAGCATCCTCCCACATCCTTTTCTCCCACACAAAATGGTACAAAGTCAAGTGGCTCCCTGGCTGTTCGTACTTCTTCTTCTGCGCAATCATTAGGATCTTCAGGGTCGGGAATCGCATCAACTTCAGTCGTTGGCCCGTGGCTAATCTCTACTTCACCAAACGCCGGCCCTTCTTCAACTGTTGCTTCATCCGCAGTCACCACCTCGTCCGATGCATGCGCAACTTCCAGCAGTGCTAGACTATCTAATAATTACACCCTCCCTGGCTCAATCACCTTCAAATCGACACAGACGTCCCAAAGTGGTTACGTGAATCCGAATCCTTTCGGTTGCTCGGAAATCATGTAAGCTCTAATCAATTGTCGGCTGTGTGACCGGCTGGCAGCTAAATACTCAAAAATTAGACCAAGCGAAATCAACCCAATTCTCTACTCGACCGTAACCGGTGTTTCGTGTGTATGCCAAGGAACGACTCTACCGCTTCTACCCACGGTGTCAAACTGTGGCTACCAAACCTTGCCGTCCGCTTCGCCGGCATATACGAGCTCTGGGGTTTCTCATACGAGCTCGCAACCCTCATCGGGCATCGCTTCCACCCAGGGTATCTCTTCATCTGTGATTCCAATGAAAAGGGGTATCCAGGCAACGCCCTTGTCCAGCGCTTCTTCTGCTATAACGTCTGGAGCTGCTGCTCAATCCTTTACTCTTACCATAACTGCAACACTTCCATGTAAAGGACCCATTGTGACGCCCATCCCGTGCGCCCCTAATTATATCCCTCCTCTTACCACCGACCAATGGGAAGTACAGCATGTCGATGAGTTCTGGCAGATGTATTTTGACAACAAATCCCATTGGCAAACACAGGGATTGATGACAACTTTCTTTGAAGACTTCTCTGGCGGGGCGCCGGGCGACGGCCTCAACTATGTATGCACTGCAACTGACGAGGCGGATTGTTTGTTTTTAGAGAGTTGCTCACTTGTCGCGACGGGTTCCGAGACCTGGCTTACCCCGTACAAGGACCAAGCATACTACATCTGGGCAGGAATGACAAATTTCAGCAAGGTCATGAACATGATATGGCAAGCACTAGAATGGGCAGCGCAGGACATGGACTACTTCGCCGGTGAGATAGGCTCGAAGTTTGAGGTCCAGCTTCCGGGTGCAACGTTATGGTCGAAAGTGTTTCCAATACTAAACACAATTCTGACCCTATTAGCCATTGTTTTTATTATCGCGGATCCATTCGTGGATATAGCGCTTGCTGTAAGTCCCCGCAGGCTCTAGCTCAAGGGATCACAGAGGCTGAAAATGCGTGTCTAGCCGGTAGTTGGAGTTCTGATTGGACTCTCCGCCTCTTTCGGACTGGCGGCTGATGTTGACGCTTTCATCTCTGCCTCTGAGCAAGCGGAGGTAACACTTTCTACGTAGGTTCTTTCACGGTTATCAAGACTCGACTGACAAAATTAGCATTTACTCGGACCTCGGCTTTTCGAATGGATGGATAACATATCTTCAAAATCAGATCAATTACATGCATAATGAGATTTGGGTCTACGGCGCCTATGATGCCAACGGCACGGCTAACTCGACAGACGTTACTCAGCTCATGACAGGTGGTACCTACGTTTCTTCAGCACGGATTCTCGCCACCGTAGATCTTAATAGTGTTCCCCGTGCGAACAGCACCGCGGGTCCTACCAATGCGGTCTCAGAATGGTTTGAAAACTTGCTCGTTGCCAATCTCATCAACAATTGGTTCAGGTCGAACAATGCCTACATAGTCTACATACCCTACGGCCAGGTTTCGGGACTGAACTCACAAAACTCCGAAGAAACCTTCACGGAAGATGATTGCAACAGCAAATGGATCGCGACCACGAATTGGTACTCGGAAAAAAGCTGGAACAGTACCGTTGTCGTCAACTGCGAGAGCGGTGGCATGGCGGTGCTGATGAACGGCGCCAGCTCCATGGAAGACCCTTCCTTTTACGAAGTCGCAAACATGACCTACAACGGGTACACCTACAGTGCGCAAGACATGATCACATCATCCGTCAACGGCTTCCTCCAATACGGTTTCAAGTGAGCAAAGCCCCCGCATCCCTACCAACCCACTTGCCCGCTAACCTCCGACCCCTCTTCCCAAGCTACAACGCCACCGACTCCTTCGTCTCCAAACTCCTCGACCCCACCGTCGAGAACCTGAACAACATCTCCCAGTACCTCCACCTAGAGCCCACAAGTCCCGGCATGTACAACCTGCCCGTATGCCGACTCACCGACCTCGGCGCCGTCCCGAACAGCCTCCAGGGTCCCTGGCCCAAAGGCCAGGACCCAGGCTGGCCCTCGCAAAAGCAGCCCTGTTCGTGCATGTCCGACGCCGCCAGCATCACGATCAACGGGAAGACGTCGTATTTCCGGGACTTTGCGGGCGACCCGACGACGCAGCAGCTCAACAAGTTGATAAATGGCAATGTCAATGATACGTGCTATGTGGTTCCGCAAGGGGCTACTGACTGCGAGGACTTTCCTTCGCTGTGCTGGGTTCCCAGCGGTCCTCTCCGTGAGCGACAGGAGGAGAGTGGATGAAGGATTACATAACACAACAAAAGTGCCTAGCTACCTACAAGTCAAACTCTCGACATCGTTGGACATAACTTAGCCGCATATCATTTCTTTTCTTTTTGCCAAAATTGGTCGGACCATCTTGAATAGATGCTTCTCAAGGAATAACAACCTCAATATCAAAAACTTGCCCAGAAAAGTACTAATCATTAAAATACAGCACAGCGAGTTGAAACAAGGGAGCGTTTTTACATATTCGATCGCTTATTCCTGAGTTTTACCACCTACCAATAACCCATAACATAAAACCCCACCCCCCAGCCCTCCCCCCAAACCCCCTCTTCCTTCCTCCCTCCCCCCCTTCCCAACCTAAAACATCCCATCCTCCCATCCTCCCATCCCCCCATCCCCTCGAACCAAGTCCTATAAGCGGAGCGGTAGCCAGCAGTAGTCGCCATTTCTTCACTCAATCATAGAGAGACAGAGAGAGAGAGGGGGGGGGGGGGGGGGGGGGGGGGGGTTTGGGGGGGGGGGGGGGGGGGGGGGGGGGGGGGGGGGGGGGGGGGAGAGGGGTAGTTCCGGGAGAGAGGGATAGTTCGGGGAGAGAAGTAGTCCGGGGTGAGAGGGTAGGGTGGGGGATGTGAATTAGGGGTAGAGGGAGTGGCTAGTCTTGGGATGACTCCCGGTGGGTGAAAGTAGAAGTAGAAAATAGAAAGGCGGGCAGGGAAGGTATCTGGAAGATTTTAAAGCGCTGTGAAGCGCTTTGTTTTTGATATATAAAGCAAGTTAGGTACGTACGTACGTATCTAAGTATCTAAAGAGTTCAGGTTCGAGGAAGGAGAAGGGAAGGGGTATGCATAATATACAATAGACGATATCAGACGGGAACCGGGGGCAGGATAATTTATTTTTTCCGTCAATTTTGTTTATTTTGATGGTAATGGTAATGGTGGATACAGAAGGAGGGAGGGATGTATCAGCAGGCTGAGTGAGTGAGTGAGGGGAATGGAATAGAATGATAGGATAGCGAGGGTACAACAATTAGGAGGGAAATGGGGGGGGGGGCAGGATGGGAGGTTTTTCGTTTTCGTGGATGGGGAGTATGGTAGGGATGGTAGGGATGTGCGGTGCTGTAGGTATGATAGTTCACATGATGCTAGAGCATGGGTTTCTGAGTGCTGATATGCTGATGTTAAGGAAATAGATGCTCAGGATGCAACAGCCATCGGATCAGCCTTCGACCACATTGCCATCAAAGGGAAAGCAGTCAAGTAATAATGTCAGGTTCAAGGAGGGAGGCCTTTTACATCGAAGGAATAATCTTCGCGATCGTCATCCTCTCAAAAGCCGTCGTATACCCCTTCACCGTCTCCATCTTCTCCCGAAACCCCACCTGCCGAGACGCGCTCAAATCGAACTGCCGGTCAAATGTAATCCCACCCAAGATACCCGACAAGAAATCCCAACTCGTAGCTTGCAGCGCTCCCTCCTTCAAGCCCTGCTCCTTGACCCATTTCCCCCATCGGCCCTTGTGCTCCAGCACCCACTCCGAACCAGTCCTCTTTGAAGGATCCGGTCCGACGCCTTTCAGGCCGAACCATTCACATATCCCCGGCCAGACTTGTTCCCAGGTCACAACCTCGCCATCGGCAATGTTGATTGCTTGCTCCGAAACAAGCTCGGGATGAAGGGAGGCGTAGATGTGGAATTTTGCAAGGACATCCTGTGAGATATCCGTATGTAGAGCTTTGAATGCTTTTTCGTTCCCTGGAAAGACCACTTCCGTCTCCTTTCCTTCAAAGCTTCGAACCATGGCCAACCAAAGCCCTATCGCCTGCGCCAGGTTCATGGCATTGTTCTGCGGCACGAAGCCAATGATCGCGTCGGGTCTGATCTCACAGAATGTCCACCGCTTGCCCTCGCTCAGCTGCTTCATGGTGTCGTACTGAGCGTAGTAGAACACATTGGAGGCCCATGGCTCGGGGATACGTGGCGCAGACTCCTTGTGAGGGGGATTGTATTCTATACCCTTGTCGACAAACTCGACGCCGTAGGCTTTTCCACCCGTTTGGAGAGTCCAAAATTGGAAGTTGGGGCACGTCTTTTCCACGGCTTGGATGGCATTGGAAAGGATTGTGACATTGGCGCGTTTGAGAGACTGGTAGTCTTCACCATGGGCCGTGTAGGCTGTCGGGCTCTGCATCAGTATTGTGCGCTCATCTGCGGATAGTAGCTGGACCTGACTCACAGGTGAAATAGACATAATTGACTTGGTCAATGCCCTCAATCGCCTTGAGCTTCTCAGCCACAGTGTCCACGTCGTGCTCAAGGTCTATGCCACTATGTAGCTCCCATCTCTTATCTCCTATATCCAGCAGAGAATCCTCCATGCGCAGTGGTCGATTTGTCAGGCCGATCACTCGAGAAAAGGTCTTTGAGCCATTGGTGGACGAGTGGGCTAGGCACTCGCGCATGATCTAGTCCTCGTCAGCAGGCCAAGGTCACTATCTTGAGTGGCAATAATGCTGACAGGCCAGCCCGATATGCCAGAGGCACCAAATACCAGTGCCGTGTATCCATTGTTTGCCATATCGCTGTTGATTGATACTGTGTGGATTGATGTAGAAAGGCAGGAGAGTAGCCATCTGGACGAATTGGAAGAACGGCTTTATATGTAGTAATGACGAGGTCCGAGTTGACCCGGTCTGACTGGTATAGTAGTGTCGGTCTGATTTATAAGCTAAAATGATATTATTAATTATAAACTAAATATATAAAACGATATTAGATGTCATGGGATGCACTGGGACCGAAGAACGGTATTTGATAGTGGCATATGTAGAAGGAAGAGTGCAATTGCACTGCAAGAAATCATGGCGGGCAATGCCAAGGCGCTAGGCCAAAAGAGGCTTAGCGCTTCTCCGCCAAAGAGGTGCGAGTTCAAACCATGACACCACCCCTGGCCATGTCCCTATGGCCAATATCATGACGACAGCGAGGTGGTGACAGCGAGGTATCTGTCATGCTCTATGCTCCATGCTCCATACTCCATGCTCGCAATGAATGCATCCACCTTCATGGTGAAATGCTGAAAAAATGACTGCTCCGCCCTCTCAGGGCTCCGACCGTGGCCATAAGCCGAATCTCATGACAACAGGGGTATCGATGGGTGCAGTAGCACTGGGAAAGCACTCGTGGCAGTGGTGTTAGTGCTGGGAATTAGGAATTAGTGGTGTGGGTGGTTCATGGCCCATTTGGCCGAAATGCTGAAAAAAAAATCGAAATGGAATGCGTACTTCTACGTCCTCCATACTCCGTACTCCATACAACACGCAACTTCACAGAACCAAATAAACGGATCAACTAGACCCAAGTAAGAATTCTTCGTTTTAGGCGTCCTTGCTTCTTTGTCAACAGTGCTTGCTCCTATGTTTCAAGTAAGGTACGAATACCCCTGGTGCCAACCGTCTGAACCATCCAACCCAGATAACTTTTCTCCTCTACTACCCTCCCCAACCCCATTGTCTCGACGACTCGACACAGAAAAGCAAGAAAGCCGATTGTCCACCCATAAATAGTCCGCCATCAAGTCCTGTCACCGTAACGCCCTCGCATAACGACCGTAACATCGCACAACTCATCCATGCCCTTATTCAACATCTACCAGACTCGCAGCCACCGTCCCATTCGAACCTTGAACTCTAGATTTCAGCACATTAATCACAATCCCATTCTCCGCCCCCGCTGTAATCCACCCTCCTGTCCTCCGCTCGCCCGTCGGCTCAACCCCTGACCGACACTGGATCGCAGCTTCGACCGCCGCAGTGAGAACATCCTCCCATGAACCCAATTCAACATCACGATCCTCGTGCAAATTGACCAAAATGGTGCAACTGTCATGACGTGCAATATGCGGCAATCGCCAGAGACTGGCTCCACCGCCCACGTGGAAAGTGCCTACGTAATCATTGTGTGGGAGCATGCGTACTGCTACCAAGCAGTCCGGCAACAATGGTAGGATAGATGTGGTTGGTCGATCTTGGGTGCAGTGGGGCTCGGCATTCCGAATTCCATTGTCGTCATCGCTCGGGACTGTCCTCTCAGTCGTGACGTTGATTAAAGAAGGAAGGGTCAAGGAGAAGACAGTGAGATGACATGAAAAAAGAATGGGAATGAATCGACGAGTGAGCATTGCGTGATCGCACAAACCTGATCTCAATAACATCAATCCTATCTCTTTCGGTCCGGTAAAGACTGACGCCGAGACGGAGTTTAAGCAAAGGAACGATTTTGTTCGTACGTGAACTCTTGCGAAAGTAAGTGAACTCAACAAAAGCGCATAGCGCTTTCAAGTCTCGGCAAAACATGTAAAGAGCGGCTCCTTTTCCCAACAGATACCTACCTCAGTGCTGAAGCACTACCACATGCTTGCAAAGAGCGCCAACAAAAAGAAGCTATTTATTGGTATGGAGTCGGTGCACAGCGCACGTAATTGGCGCTGCTGGGCGGCTACGGGCCGTCTGCTGTGAGTACTTAGGAGACTTTGCGCCGTTGCGGGAAGATTCGTCTCGCCATCCGCTGTCACGTACATGTAGCCGCAAAGTGTGTTACTTGATGGTGGGGGTTTATCTGTTGTGCTCAGACTTTGGACGGGGGTTCGTAGAAGCGTAAAGATTCCGGCGAACGCTAGATTGAGATTCACTCCCATCCGCTAATCGAAAATCTACGACTCAAGCCATTCCCTACCATCATCCTCACTCTCCATCCTCTCCTTCACACTCGCTCTCCTATTTCGGACCCTCCCACTAGAAAAATCTTAGACAAGCATAGTCATAGATGCGATATCACAACAAATGCCCGCCAAACACTCACAGCAGGATAAAGATTCAAAGACTGCTAAAACCCTCCATTGCTGTGCTCAGACTTCTTACCCTAACGCGCCATTAAGCGCTTCGATCAAAGACGAATGTCGATGATGGAGGTGGAAGTAGATCTCACACTGGCGTAATACTCTACATTTACGTACTATCTTCCTTCGTAGTTGAATGGTACATCGCCAGTATACTGACTTTACTATCGACATAAGTCACTTTGTACATCTCAAAAACAGGCAGTGTACTCCACCTATTTTAAGTGGGTGACGACAAGATCAGGCCAAATGCCTAATAAACTTTCACCGATCAGTGAACCCATCTTCTGGTTGAGGTTGGCGCTGCAGAAGAGGAAGTGAGAGGGCATTGAGGCTTGACTGAGGAACGTAGACGTGGGAGAGATGCATAATCGTGCGGTGGCCAAGACTGGGCACTACCTCTAGGTCCGATGCACCAACATGTTCAGAGGTCGTATCAAGTCCTAGCTCCTACCTCTTCGCTGGATTCTCTGGTTTCCATCCAATGTTATCCACAATAGCCGTATGCATGACCAGTCTTTCTTTTCAGAGATCTTGTGCCCATCCATACCCACACACCGTGATGTGCGCATGCACATATGCTACACCAAGCTCTTCCGCGCCGTTGTAGAAAGGTGTAGGACCATTGAGAGCTTTGTTCAGTCCGGGAAGACTTGAGAAGGTTTGCATTTTCGATCATCGGGGCTGCGATGGCACTCAAGGTGAAATGGACACTAATAGGTAGATATCCATGGATATTGCGAGGTTTGTGTCGGATGAGAGTGGATGAAAATGTTGTAGTGTGGTTCCAGCAGCTTCGTCATGGCCATCTAGCCGACGAGGAGCTGGGCTTTTTTCGCAGACCCAGAGTTCAGAGCGTATGCAATGATCTCGGTATCACCATCACCATGTACGGCTCTAGAAAGTGCAGCAAGTATAGGAACATGAATGGACTGAAGGGTAGAAGAAGTATACTGACAGAAGTCGGGAATTACAGTAATGAGAATATACCATCTCGGGCCGGTGATTTTTCCGGGCCAGGGAGAGATGCGTTACTTCCTCAGTTCCTCCTCTTCTGCTCGTTTCTCATAAGAACCTTACCTTATGTTTGTACATTCTACTCTAATATCCAAGAAACTGACAGGAATTTCGGTAATCTATAGTACTAGTACTTGATCAAGGCCTTGCATGGATGAGGTACCTTTTGAACGGCACTCAGATTGAAATAGGAAGGTGAATGTAAGTTGTTTGTCATCCAGTCAACCAATCTTCTTCCTTCATCCACCACGTGCATTTCCCTGTCTCTTTATTTACACTTTATCCTCCATGTTCTTTTTTAATTCGATCTGGATTGGAGGAGATTTGACAATCCGCGGAGCATTCGAATTAGATCCGCGTAATAATAATATGCTATTTTATGTGCACGCAGCACGCCTGATCAACCTAATTCATTACAAGGACAAGGCTTGACATTTGGCTTGATATTTGGCTTGACTAAAACAACAGAAGCCTTCTAGTTACCGTCCCGAGTTGCTTGATCTTTACACATATCGACCATTCATGTTATCCATGCCACGACCCTCGCCCTTCATTGGCTCCCCATGACATCAAATGCATGTACCCCGCAGGATTCTTTAACTTTGCATGCATCCTCTAAGCAGGCGCAGGTACATCGTTGAGCTTCCTATCCTGCAATAGCGTTCCATTGGGGGAGTCACTCCGAGAAAGAGTGACGACTATATATGAAGCCCTCTCACCATGATAGTCTTCCTCTCCTTCAAGCTTCCAAAGCAAAGACGATTCAGCTTTTCTTCTTCTTTGCGTCGTGTGCTGCTCTTGCCATGATGCTATTCCGAAACATCGCCAGCGTTGCGCTGCTAAACTACGCAACCCAGGCTCAGGCGGCAACCAACTACACTTCGGAATCGCTGAACCCGCGGTTGACCAATTCCATTGGTGATAAGGGAGGCCCGACTCTCTACTACAATGGCTCCGGCCCCGTCCCGCCGTAGGCCTCTTCCCCGGCCCAATCGTGCTTAAGCGCCACTCACAGTATCCAGATACAACGAGACCTCCCCGATACCAACGCCATTTACTCCATTGTATCCGTATGTGCAAAATACCTATGCTCACCTTCAATATGCTATATTTATCATTTTCTAGAACGAATCAGACAGAAAATTACTTCTACAGTCAAGTGGCAGCCATCGTAGCCAACGGCAGTAATTACACCACCAAATGCGAAAAATGCCTTGCCGCCACCAACGTCTTCCACGAAGCCGCACTCTCGCAGCCTGTCTCTGTCATCACTGATATGTTGATCCGAGTTTGTAGGTCCTCATCTGAACATTCCCTTGAGGCAATGTCCGCTGACTGCTCTCGCCAAGGGAACCTTACTCATTTCCCTATCTATGCAGTGACGGGCGAAGCCGAGTTCTCTGGTGTCGGCGGTATCGGACCATATTGGGCCCAGCTGTAAGACAACTGTAGTCGAAAATGAGGGTCCCTTTGCTGACCATATGTCAGATTTGCCAAAATGAATGAGTCTACAGGTGATTACCAGGCTTGGTGTTACTATCAATGGGTAAGCAGAGAAAAGCCCCATCCTCAGCCGTGGCTGAATGACTGCTAGGATACGTGCACAGTCCCTCCGACCATCAAGATAGATGAAAGTCTTTATTTCAGCCCGAAGCCACCTGCGGCTTCCGTCGTCCCCAAACCATCCGGGAAGACTATCAATGTCTTGCATCTTTCTGACTGGCACTTGGACCCTCGCTATGACATTGGGTCCGAAGCGAATTGTTCCCAATATCTGTGCTGCCGACCATACTCGACCAACACCAAGCTAGATACTGGGGTCAGCAATGCTTCTGTGCCTGCTTCGAGGTTTGGATACTTGTACTGTGACGCGCCGCCAGATCTGGCGCTGTCATCTTTCAAATCTATGCCGTCCTTCTTCAACGTCGACGATATCAGCTTCACTATTTTCACAGGTGACATCGTGAGCCATGACGTAAGCTTCCTTTTTCTCTTCTAATCCTGAGCCAGACTAATTCAAAGTATCTTGGTAGAACGACGACCAGCTGAGTAGAGCCTACGTTGAGTACGAGGAGACTGTAACGTATGAGGTCTTTAAAGCGGAAATGGGTAACATTCCCATCTATCCAACTTTAGGCAACCACGATTCTTTGCCAGAGGCCTACAACACCCCCAATAACATCGATGGTAAGAAGACAGCTGGTAAAAACAACATCTTCAGCTGGAACTATGACCTTCTCAGCTCCATGTGGGAGCGAGATGGCTGGATCACTGCAGCAGAAGCGAATCATGCGTCTACACATTACGGTGCCTACGCCCATACAACTGCTCAAGGTCTTCGGATCATCTCCATAAACACCGATTTCTGGTACGTTGACAACGTCTTCAATTTCTTCAACTTCACAAATCCCGATCAGTCGGGCATATTGAAATACTTGATCAAGGAACTCGAAGCATGTGAAAAGAAGGGTCAACGTGCATGGATAATTGGTCATGTCTTATCAGGATATGACGGGAGCAATGGTCTACCCAACCCAACGGCGCTATTTTACTCCATAGTCGCTCGTTTTGCTCCTGCAACAATTGCCGGCATCTTCTTTGGCCACACTCATGAGGACCAAATCCAAATCTTCTACGACTACAGCGCGACGAGTCTCAATGGAACTCTACGTAACACCAACGACATTGACATTTCCAAACCGCTGACTATGGGATTCATTGGCCCATCCATCACCCCGTTGACCGGCAACAATGCCGGTTACCAGAGGTATCAGGTCGACGCTGAGACCTTTGAGATTATGGGTATCCAAACGTACTTCGCTAACGTCTCCGAATCTCTCACCTGGACCAGCCCAGTCTGGAAATTCGAGTACGATTCCCGCTCTACGTACAACGTCAACGGCACATGGCCGGCTACATCACCCCTCAACGCTACGTTCTGGACCGATGTCACCTACTCAATGTTGACCAACCAGTCTCTCGTGGAGACTTATAATTTGTTGGAGACCAAGAGCAGTGTTGTGACGAAGAATTGCTCGAGTACGGCCTGTGCTCAGCAGAAAGTCTGTTACATTCGGAGCGGAAGTGGTGGACAGGGTTATGCTTGTCCATATAAGAATGGGCCGTTCTAGAGCGTTGTCCACTCACGGTCTATCGTTGTGAGTCGGGACCCAAATTGTGAGAGATTAGATGTAGCAGTACACAAAAGCTTGCTTGTAATGAGTAGAGGAGAGATGCAGTAGAGATAATTTGCTATGCGATAGAATATATAGTACGCTAGAACCTATCGTTGAATCCATGAACTACCTTTGGATAATTTCTTTGTGCTGCGGCTGTCAGACATACTCTCCAGCAGTAAAGTCCCTCACAAGACGACACTTGATGGTAACAAAAATGGTGAATGAATCGAGCATAACAGCGATGAGAGCAGCAGGCCATATCGGCAATAAGTTTCTCCGTTCAGGCTCGTGGTGCGCAAAACCTTGAGCTCACCTCGTCAACTCGTAGTTATCAATCCAACCTTTCAGTTCGACCCCAACATACCATGGCAGAACCACCAGCCAAACGCGCAAAACGTACCGACAGTTCCGCCATGTGGGAGCGAAATAGTCCCCGCCCAACAGACTCCAACCACCACCAACGCCCTCAAAACGGCACGAGCAATTTTCGAGACAAGCGAGACGACAGAGACCGGCATCGCGGACGCGACGATCGAACCTACAGATCCAGATCCAAAGAGAAGCGACGAGACCGGACTCGCTCCCGCGAGCGCCCCGAAAAACCTCGTCGAGAGCGGAGCCACTCCAAAGAAAGAGGAGGGCGGAGACACAATGACGACGAACGAGACGGGGCGAGAGAGCGGAGGGATAGGCAACGGAGCAGGAGTCGGGAAAAGCACCGATCACGGCGAGGTCTGTACACCGAATTCAGACATCAGAAAGGCACAGCGAGCGCTGACCCACATGCCGCAGACGAACGTTCCCGCTCTCCCCGCAAAGACCACACCACAACACGCCCCCGAGCCCGCTCCCCCCCCCGACCCTCCAAACCGCCTCGATCCCCCAGTCCCCCCTCACCCCCCACCACCAATCATCCCCCACCCACCGGTCCCCGCTCCACCAAACCGCCCCCCTCAAAACCCGCCCCCCCAGCCCGCCCCTCATCCCCAAACCCCAACGGCGCCAGCAATTCTCAACCCCCACCCAAAACCGACCGTATGGATCTCGACCCCGACGCCGAGGATCCCGAGGTAGCGGAGATGCGTCTCGCGATGGGCTTCACGGGGTTCCGGTCGACGAAGAACACGAAGGTGAAGGGGAACAATGTGTCTGGGGTAAGGAAGGAGAAGAAGACGGAGTACAGGCAGTATATGAATCGGGTGGGAGGGTTCAATAGGCCGTTGAGCCCGAGTCGGTAGGGGGTGTGGGGGGGATGATGGAGGGGCGGTTATTGTTGAGGGGGAGGGGGGGGGGATGGAGAGGGTTTTAGAGGTGGGATGAGTGCATACTACTGCATACAGCAATAGCAAGGACCTAGCTACCAACAAACAACCAAACTCATAGAAATCATCACCATCCGCCCTCTGATCCTCATCACCCTCAAACACCATCCTCATCCTCCTCCTCATCAAAATCATCCTCCGTCCCCAAATCATACAAAATCCTCCCCCCCTCCCCCGGCCCCTCCCCCCTCTGCGCGTCAAAGAACGGCAAGACAACGCCTTCCCTCTGCGCGCGCTGTTTCGCCGTGAGATGGAGTTCGAAGGTGGAATCCTGCTGGGCATGGGGGGTCGGTGCCTCATTTCTCGTTGAGAAAAGGGGATGGTCGTCTAATAAGATGATATCTCTTTTGGGCTGTGCAGGCGCGGATGTATTTGCCGGGATGAAGAAAGACTCGCACACCGCCCTGCCGCTTTTGCGTCGGTATTCCATTTCTAGCACAAACGCCCCTCCCACTGCACCCGCCCTCCCATCCCCCCTCATCCCCACAAGCACACCATCCCTCCCTTCTTCGACACCGAAGAGCGGTTCCGGGATACATTTCTCCCGTGCATGGATGCGGGTCAGGAGGTGTGTTGGGTTGTGGAGGGTGAGGATTGTGGTTGCGAGGTAGGTGAGGAGGGGGAGGGGGTGGGGATTGTAGGGGGTGGATTGAGGTGGAGATGGGAAGGGGAGGGGGATGTCGGTGTGGTAGAGTGCTAGGAGGGAGAGGGTGGGGGAGAGGGAGAGGAGGGATGTTAGGAGGTGGGGGAGGGAGGTGGAGGATGTGGCGAGGGGGTGGAGGGTGTCGAGGATTAGGAGGGTTCCTGTGTGGTGAGGGGCGGGGGTGGTTAGAGATGTTTGTTTTGTAGGAGATAGTTATACATCCAGGGAAACCGAAATCATCTGTTATCGAACGAAAGCAAAAATAGAAGCACGCAAAGCAAAGAGCGCAAAAGAAGGGGAGAGAGAGAAAAAGCACATACCCCTCCCCCCACCCACCAACCCCTCAATCTCCCCCCTCACCCTCTCAAACCCCTTCCTCCTCGCCCACACAACCTTCTCCACCCCCACCGGCGCCTTCAGCGTCTCATACGACACAAACACCACATCCGTCTTCGACGCCTAGACCCCTCAGTCAGCCAATCACTATCCTCCCAAGTATACCACACCACACCACGCAAAAACCAAACAAACCCCGTCCATCAATCCACCCCTCCATCCAAGCAGCAACACCAAAAGCCCAACAAATTTGCCCTCCCTGAACCACAACCCAACCCCCAAGAAAAAGAAGAAAAGAAAAGAAAAAAAAGAATAACAAACAACGAACCTTCGCCGCCCCCACACACAACCCCACAAACCCTCTCGCCGACTGCTCCACCGTATCCAAGACGAGTGTGAACGGCGACGCGCCATCCCTCGCTTCTAGTATTTTTCGTAACAGTAAGAGATTATGCTGGCGGCGGAGATTGAGAGCGCGGGAGGAGGTGGAGGTGGAGGTGGAGGGGGGCATGGTGGGTGGAGTGATGGGGTTGGGTTTGGGGGATGATGATGATGATGATGATAGAAAAAGAGGGGGCAAATAGGGATATTGGGATGGGAAAGGAGAGTTTTTAGCGAGTTGCATATATGCTGGGCGAGGTTGAGGGTTAGAAAGGTGATGGGGAATAGGGCGACAGGAATTTATGATAGTCGCACAGCGACAAATAAAGTTTAGCGCGCTGTGTGGTGATAACAGTTTCTATAATAATAATATTGCCTTGATTTTCGTCGACTCTTTTTCTTTACGAACTCCGTATCTCTGACTCCGGCGTAACGCTCCGTCACTCCCTTTCTATTACAGATGATCCTTTCCTGCGAGATACATGAAATATTGAGTCCTGTGCATCAAGACCGACCGCGAAACCTTCCCATTGGCAGATTAAATACTCAGATCCCTTCGTGTGGGAGGATACCTCAGCTGGTTCGAACTCGACCTGTCAAGATATTGACAATGCTAATAGATGGCACGCATAGCTGCATGGGTCGTGGCAATGATGCTATCCCTCCGATGAAGATGGGCTAGAATGAAGGTTGTCGATGATCAAGTGGCTTGTGGTACCTGCTAGCTCAGGCGTTGGTTCTGGCAATTCAAGACCAGAAAAGTGGGGCTGGTCTGGTAGTTCAGGTCGTCGTGCTTCATTTGCCGGAAGCTCTTTAGGCTCTGTGACAGGCATTTCCAGGTAGCGTGACTGTCGTGGGATCTCCTGTTGTTCTTCTCCAACCTCAGGTCCAGCACTGTCATTCGCCTCGTTTTCTCGACTCCTCTTGCGGACGACGTATATGCTGATGACAGTAATGATGCTGATGAGACTCACAGTCACTGCTATTAATATTCCGATTTCATCATCTCTGCTCAGTCTCTTGTGATGTGTAGGCGGCAGTATGTCTCTAGGGCGATGTATCGCAATGATTTGTTGAGTATTCGAGCCGTTAGGGAACACTGCTTGGGACACCGAAAAATTCGACCTATCATAGTCGGCAATCACGTAAGCGTCTTGCAGGAAAGCGCGGCCGAGCGTGTATTGACTGTCATTCTGAGCCTGTCGTAAAGGGAAATACGGAGTTGCGTTGTCGACGATGGGATACTCTGCTGTCAGGTCAAAGCTCCCATAATGCATCAAGATGTCAACCGTACTTCCTCCGGCTGAAGCTGGACCTAGCGTGAATGTCACATTTGGGTTCTGGCTTAAAAGCTTCTCGTGCATCGTGTCGTTCACAAAGTACAGCTCAGCAGTCTCATTATAGATTAGACCAAAGGCCATTTCGAAGGCTTGACACGCTTCCAGCGGTAGCCAAATATGAGGCACAAGCGAATCGATATATGCGTAAATGACCGAGGAAAGCAGCGGACCACTGGCAGCATCTGATGTAATAGATTGGATTGGTACAACCAGGTCTCTACTTATATCCGGCCCAAACGGAAACGTAACACCGCTCTGAACGAAACGAGCGGCGTCGTACCCCCCGAAGGTCAAGCTTCCAAAAGCCGTCGGCTGTCTGTAATAAGCACCTGCTGTGTAGGCCCAAGAAGTGCCTGGGGTTTTGTTTTGCTGAGCCAGCGCACCAAGTAGACTCGGCTGGGGATCATCAAGGGTAGATATATTGATAGCATGGGGACTCAAGCCGATTGAACCGATGTAGAAATCCTTCATAGTATATCCTTCTATGATCTGGCGGCTTAGCGTAGGTAGCCCGCCTCCAGGGAAACCCAGGGTAAGATTGTCATAACCGTAGTCCGCGTTGCCGCTGTATCCTAAGCTGACCTCTTCAGTCAATAACAGGGTATAAAGTCCGATGTTATTCCATGTTGAGGAAGTATTGGGTGAGAAAGTAGCCCCACGAAGATTGCCGCAATCACTTGGATCGCCTACAGTACATCCTTGCGGAAGAACAGGCCAGATTGTGTTGCCAGAGTTTGAAGGCAGCAGCCTTAAGTATTGAGCCGGAGTGCCGACCTGGATTCCAAAGGAGGACCATGGGCCATCGTTGCCATCCCTGACTTCGAATTCAGTAAGATATACTGGAAAGTTCATCAGATAACATACCAAAGCTGGCTGGGAGGGAGACTAATCGGAAGTACTTCTGAGAGATTGCCATTGTCTTGACAAAACGCCAGCGTGATTAGGAACAGCAAGACCAGAGGATCGATCATTGCCAGACGCAGATGGGCTATCATTATTCCGACCGAGCTAGGACAAGATCAGCTTTCTCGGATGTGATGAGCAAGTCCCAACTGTTATGGCAATTGTGGTTATATCTTCGCGACCATATTCAAAAGATATCACATCTGGAAAGACTGAGATCAAAAGATTGATGCAATCTTTTCGCATCTTGGAATCTAGACACGTAACCCCAATCCCAAAACAACCATACTTCATTTGGGAATGCTCATATTAATCAAATATGCTTCGTTTCACGCAGGCGGCTGAGTACTGAGCTATCCACTGCAAATCCTCGGCATTTTAATACGTCCCTCCTCTTTTCCGATAGAGGAGTAATCGCACAAATCACACAAGAGAAGAGGAGTTGAAGCTGAAAACTTCTTAAGGTACGGGGCAAGTAAAAATGATTAATTATGAAGTATTGTATCTCATGTAAGTTGTAACCTTCTGTCAGGAGGAGGCGTATGTGATTGCTAAAGATTTGCCTGTTTTCCTCCTTTTGATTCGCTAGCCTCGTTCCGTATCTCCGCAACCTCGCATACCTACACTTCAGCAAGGCACACATAGCATGGGTATAAGCCTTCCCCTTTCCTACAACAACACTCCATTCGTTTGCCCCATGTCATACGGGAATTGCCGAGACGCCCACTGTTGGACGCCTACGTATTTAATACCAAGCCACTGTGATGACAACTCTGCCGCACCGCAGACCGTCAGCAGGATCATGCATGCAGCATATGGATTTATTTTTCCTTTTCTCCCTCCCAAGTCTTCAACACGCTTCTGGTGGTCTAAAGTTAGAACAATCTGATTTTTTGTTTTAAATCTGAAGAATGCGCGTTGTAATTCTCTTTTCTCCCAGAGCGCTAACTTCCTCTTTGAATGTGCCAATCGAGTTCAGTACTGCTGCAATGCTCTTAGTTGTTTTTTTGATATCGCTACTTTTCTCCTTGCTCATATATCTGAAAGCTGCCAAGCAAGGCCCCGAAAGTCTCGACTCCAATCAGGCCAAGTCCTTTCTGCAAGCCAGATGCCCAGACGCAATCGGAAGTGTGGTGCCAGCTAGTGTATTGGACCCTTGCGCCGGCAACACAGACGGCCGTCAGTTTGCCCCGGTGCCGTTACCGAGCAACGACGATCCTCCAAGCAGTAACGGTATATCTGTCAGGATAGATAGCGAGACAACCACCACGAACGTCAACCCACACCCCCCAGACTCGCTTCATGTTCTCGCGAGAAGTTCAAGCACAACGCCCGGACTCAGCACGTCAAACCCTTCACACAGCCTAGTAATGGGACATAGTATCACATCTAGCATGCAGACTCTCACACGGCCTACACCTACAAACCTCGCGCCTGACTCTGCTTTGAATAGTCCGTCTATCAGCGTAGCTAATTTTTCGCAATTGAAAAATACACCATCGACTTCGGAAGCCAGCGGTTCCAACCACTCACTAAACACCGTCTCAAGCTCAGCTACTTATGAACCGCAAAACCTGATCGAAAACAGCAACGGTAATCACAGTGCAGGGTCTACTGATACATTGAATGCTGGACCGCAGAGCGGATCTTATAGTGAAAGCACGCTGTCAAATCCGATGACATCTGATCAAATCCTTTCTCTCAGTTCCACCCCGACTCTCAGCGCAGCTGCAAGTCTCCAGGAAACGCCCCCAAGTGTTGAAAGTAATTCCATCCTAGGCGCCGAATCAATAAATCTACCAGCCCTCATACTCGGCTCGCAGACTATCACACCTAATGATCAAAACCATTACGCTGTCATCAATGGGCAAACGCATACTCTTGGCTCTGCCGGTACCCCGAGCTCGGACGGTTCCACCAAAGATATAGCCCTTCAAATCGTCTCCACCCCGAGCCCATTGGCGGTCGACGTCAGCTCTTCGCAGGTTTCCGTCAACGCTGCTACGTCTGCGGTTTCCAAGATATCACCGCTCCCGACAGTGAACGGGCACAACATTACAGCCAACATCCCGGGTCAGTACAAAATCAACGGCCACACTTCGACGCCTGGCATTGTGGCCACGTTCTCAGATAGTCCTACATCGCTCGCGCCAAACGCAAGTGACAACGTTGCGGCAAACAGTATGAAGGCTCTGAGTGCGAATACTACACCAGCGTCCCGCTCAGGCCCGGTTGGAACGGGTGTGCAGCTATTCAAGGGAGGCGTGTTGGGAGCGAGAGACGGGCTATGGAGCTCGTCGATTGCGCTGTCTGTGGGTATTGCAGTACTACTGTGGCTCTAAGTAATAACACCTCTGAGTGTAAGAATCTGTCTGTTGGCGGTCCATACAACGAGTTTGATTCCTTACAGCAATCTTTCATTTACCGTCAGCGTCTTTCCATACAATTACAGATAAAATACCATAATCGCTTGTACTCTAGCAAAGACCCTGGAACACTGCAGCGCCATGCCAGCGCGTTCTCTAGGTTGTTCCAAGAGTAATTTCCGGCGCAAAGATAAACCTGGAATTTTTCTCCGTCCGATGTATTCTCAAATGAATGTTCAGATTCCTCTTTCCATGTCTCGCGTCCCTAGAGCGTTAAGAGGTACCTTTACTCTCCGTATCCACTCCTCTCTTCCCACTAATGGTCTTCACGACACGGTTCTCAATCTTCCGTCCGCAGCCACGAATCATTCCGCCCTCAGAATTGGGATATCAAGCCAACCTGACGACAGAAGCTTTTGATTGGGGTTGTTGCAGAAACACACACCAAAGAAGCTGCGGCGCTCTCATAGCTCATAAGCCGATCTGGAAGTCTATGTAAGCTGCCGCTAGGTGGAAAGTCGTCTTTCTGTTTGTGCTACGGCTTCCACATGGCAGATTACTTCCAAGTGTAGATGTTGTTTTCTTCCATCAAGGAACTTTCATTCTGGGGTCATTTCCCAGAGTCTCAATCGTGAAGTCAAGTCTCGTCCCAAAGACTGAGGGTCAGTGATTGCCTTTGCACCTGCTACCCGATACGGAGGTTTAGGTTTGCATATCCGGTCACATGATGTGTGAGCAAGCGGGATGGATGAAGCCCGTGATCGCGGTCTTTCTCTAGGCCAATCGCCTGGCAAACAGGAAAGCAAACATCGGTTTCTATATCAACACCACCTTTTCCCCTGCTCGTTCGTCCTCAGAACAGAGCATTTCTCTTTTCGAAACCACGCACAATCATCAATGGCTTCATCCGGGCAAGCACCTCCTACTCCCGAGCATACCCCTCCTCCTTCCTCGATAGCACCTCCTACTCCCGAGCAGACACCTCCTCCTCCTGAGCAGGCATCCACTACTTCCGAGCAAGCGACCCCTACTTCCAATCCATCTCGTGACGTAGACCTCACCTACAAGCTCGTCTTTCAGCGAATCGATGGCGCACACCCTACCCGATGCAGCAATCCCGACGACCACATTAGTATCCGAACCGATACCACCAGCACCGTGTACCCCCCCATCACCGATCCAGACAAAGTTCACTGCCGCTCACATTGCAGCTGGTCCGGATACCACGGTGAAGGGAGCGTCATCTACAACTGGCGCAAAGACGAGATGAGTTTCGGCCAGTACCCGAATGAATTGATTTTTCAACTGGGCCATGGAATTCACGGGACAGTTGTAAAGGAGCTCATCATGCAGTTCTCGCGTGGGACACGTCATCCAGATGGAAGAATAGAAATGGAAGAGGGCCAGTATTTGCACATGCATGTGACATTTGCTGCTGCTGGTGGGTCTTCGGCCCGTTCTGCGATAGTAGTGGGAAAGAGGTTGGTTGGCAACGAGACTTTAGGCACGATGACGTTAAGTGAGGAGGAGATACTGCGACTTGAGAAGAATCCGTGGACGGATGATTGAGATGTATCGCGTTCTCTCTTTTGCCACGCTTTGCTGCGCACGGGGGAGGCTGAGACCTAGACTCCTCTAAATTCAAGGGAGACTATTTTGTCATTTTCGAAAGATGCTTGTTTACATATGTGGACTGTGAGAAAGACATGCAGCTTTGCAGAGATGTGAAATTGAATCGCAACAGCCATTAAATCACAAAGTATGAAGCGAGGCAGCGGATGTTCCTTGGCTTAGCTGAGGACGCATGATAGAAAAGGCCAACAAGTAGAGTATTGGAAGACGATCAACCCCTGTCCAAAGTAAAGTGGGGGGGGGGAGAAGTAGGCAAGAACATCGAAGGGGAGAGGAGATGAACGCCAAGATCCATAAGGCTGATAAGATACGGAGCTGGGCCAAAGTACTTCCGGCGAAGGTTCAGAATTGAATGTTGTGAGTCAAATACTCGTCAGATGCATGCATACAAAACCCTTTCGAACTGTAGACAATAATAGAATGCTGATTGGTGAGTCACCAGTTCAAAAACGAAAAAATAGTGGGCTGAACTGGGATTTGAACCCAGGACCTCTTACAATCTGTGATTGACCCAAAGCAAGAATTCTGCCACTGAACTATCCAGCCACATCTAAAAATGTTCGACATATTTGCCAAGATATTCAACTAATTTTCTTCCGCCGCTTTTGAAGATTTGGAATATTCAACGCATATATCCTACACCAGTCCATTTACCCAAGGCTACGTGCAGTTGAAGACAATTATCAACTTAGATAAGAGAGGCTGTTCAGTCCGCCACAGAGATGAGACGCTTTGCGAATGGAATTTATCGCCCAACCACCTCTGAATAAAATCACAAATCATACAGTCAACTCGTCAAACATATTCCTTCCAGGCTCAAGATCGACTTCTCCAGATTACAGTGCAACGGAAAGCACAGCCAAAATGTTTTACCATCGAGATCGAGACGCAAACCGCGACCGGGTTCAACATTTCCTTGATGGGTAGGTATCTGCTCTTGTCCCTGCCCGAGAGAATGACGTCGTACTAGCGGCAAATACTGTGTCAAGCTGTAGATCCCGTCTGGGCAGTAGCAGAGCAGGTATGCAATTTCCAGGTCGTCACAATTCCATGAGTGTCCAACATCGGCTGACCAAGTGGAGACGCCCATTGTACATCATGCTCCGTAGACCAGGCGGCTTTTGTTTGTGGTTGAGCGCAAGAGACAGACCAATTTATGGATTTAGCGACATCGAAGTTCCAACGTCGATGAGGGCGCCGGTCATACTCAGCATAAGGTTGAGGCTCCAGGATTGAACAAAGGTGTTACTTTAGCGGCTAGGGTGTGCTGTACGCTATTGCGCTTGATCGTATTATAAAACGTTGCATAAAGACAAGAAAATGGCAGCAAATGATTAAAATCAGATAAATCATTCTCCTCCTAGACCCACACAATTGCAATTCAGCTTACTACCTATATTGTAGGGTAGTCGACTACATTCGGAAGTAATTGTATTGTTCCTTTTTGAGACACATCATCCTGATTATCTATCATCGTACAAGCTCACGCTAGACGACTGTCGTGATTTTCCGTGTTTAGTATGCGTGTATGTATATATGTGGGAGAAGACGAAAAGGCAGTGATAGAGTCCACTACAACATATATTCTCCCCCTTAAAAGTTGGTCAAAAGCGGCACTCAGTCTAGTCCCATTCTGAGATTAAGCTTGGCGCCCAAGTGCCGCAAACCTTCCACACCTCACTCCGTAACCCATCACAGCGGCCAGCATTATTGCATTGCTTCACACCATTACCATCTACGAGTTGCTATCACACACAGCGACAGCCTCCAACTCAAACACGGTACTGTTATCTCTGGACCTGCAGCGTTGATTTAAGACTTTACACTGCCCAGCGCATGTCTCCGGCCCGAGCGTAATCAAGGCCCTAGTCAGTGCACGCGACAGACCGACAAGATGGCAGCGGGCCTGAAGACTATCATCGCCTTGTCCTTCGTATGCTTAGATCTCTCCTTTCTCCTCCTTTCTCTGATTCCCGTATTCGATCACTTGATGTCGACTAACTAGGACCCTCTTCCTAGGTTCTCGCCATAGGATTCCTCCTCGTCATCCTCTCCTCTGCCCTCTTCCACAGCTACCTGACTCTGCTTGTCGTAGCCACCTACGTACTCGCACCATTGCCGAACTGGATATGTGGGAGATGTGCGAACCCTGACGATTTTATGGAAAGTGCCGGGAGTGCCGTGGTGGATTTTGGGAGATTCTGTACAGGATTTTTGGTTGTAATGGGTGTTGGTACGTGCTGTATATTTGCAAACCTGGCAGGGAGCATAGCTCTGGGAGGTATCTGTGTCAAAAGGTCCAAGCTGATGCGTGTCTACAGCTCTTCCGGCATTATTGGCCCACTGTGGCCTGATCGCTGTCCCGGCTATGGCCATGTCAATAGTCGGAGGACTACTGATCTACGGAACCATCATAAGCTTTACAATGTTTTTCCAGGAGGAGCAAGATTTCTAGAGCCTATTTCGATATGTATTATTAGAGAGCGGGCGTTGTTTTGCTTGTCAACGTCAGGTGTGGAAGCGGTGGCCGTTAGTTGCGGGCTGTGGTATAATGTGACTCACGGTCACGACCTTTACTCGAGACATCGTGAATGGCGTAGATAAAAGGCTCGCTCCGTTCGGCAAACTGGCGCTCTTCAATGCTTTGCCAGGAGCTGTGGCGACTCGTCTTGGAATCTGTAAGTAGGTCTGGCGTTCTCACATCGTCGAAGATGAGAACCCTCGTATTCCAATTAATTGCATAAGAATTGCTGGTGACAAGACTCTGCTCTACATACCTAGGTAGGCTGTACTCGTACATGCAGCTCTAGCGCTCCCAAGAGCTCGGAATTCTCGGATAATGCTCGGAAACTTGGAATCGCGGCTTTCCTGGCGCGTCTCCGCCTTCTATATCTTTCACCTCGACCAAATCCCCAGCGAAAATGCAACTCTCAACCGTAGAGTACCACGCGCCGTCAGGCCTGAACTCTACTTTTGCGCTCGAGCAGACACCACCCTAATAGCGAGTTGACCTCGAGACCATGCAGCAACAATGTCACAGGTATGGAGTGGCAACATCACTTTGGACGACTCGGCTACTTGCATCCAAGGTAATGCACCGCACCTGATACACCTATAGTATGTATACACTGACTATCATACAGACGTTCAGATCTCGGCACCCAATTCCTCGTCGAAACCATGCCCACTCCCTCAAGATGCAAAGCTGCATTTCCTGTCCCTCGTCGAAGTTGCCCGGATCCCTTTATACCTCGCCGTAGGACCATCCTGCGATGTTTCCACTGGAGATGAGGCAACCACAAGATGGTTAACGGAAGCTCTGCTTCGATGGTCAACGGAGCCGTGGTGGCTGCACGTGGGCAGCCAGTCAGAGAATGGCATACTCCTTAGGGTCGAGATGCAGAATGAGGAGTGGAGGATGCAGAACGTGGCTACGGAAGTGTTGGTCTACGCAGCGGTTACACAAAATGATACAGCCTTGCCAACTCCTCCTGGGTCTTCTTCACCAGCGCCGCCTGATGAAGCAACGGCGAACACTTTGAGCAAGGCTGAACCGTTGGTCAAGGTCTACGCTTTACCGCTGTGCTCGAACATCATCGGCCGCGCAGAAGTCTTCACGCAGTCTTGCCCACCAATCCCGACAGACTCCCCGAACACTGGGGAAGCTTGCTTTCTTCCACACATGCATGATCCAGCTCCGGTCACGCAGCAACCGCCTCAGAAGCGCCCAAGCATTTCCATGTTATTCGATGATGCGACAAAGAAGCGAAGGAAAATCAGAGGACGTGGCGGAGAAAGCATCTCTCAGGCCATGGCAGGTATTGACCGCCCAGCTTCTCAGCATGGAATACCGGAGAACCAAGAAATCCGTCAACCGCAGCCAAGCGATCTGAGAAGGAAGAGTCTCTCGCGAGCACCTAGCACGACACCCGTTGCTAGCTCGGCATCTTCTCGGCCAACCTCCCGCTCAGGCGCATTGGCCAACGGCAAGCGCTCATCGCTTCATCGGATGGAGAGCGCGATTACTCACCACGACAGCCCAGCGCTTTCGGATGCAGATGGAAGTTGTGCTCAAGAGAACAAAGCGGCATTTACCAAGGTCATTATGGCTGGCATGCGTCTACATGGATTACAGCAAAAGAAGAAGCCATGCAACAAGTCACAGGGTCCAAGCCAGACGATACTCAACACCGAGACGGATACAGTGGTCAATGAGGCAGAAGACGAATACAAGCTCGTCTACCACCAAACCTTTAAAGCGGCCACGTTCATCTTCCGCAAAAATCTAAACGCACACCTGGTTTCTCAAGAGACGATGAGGGATGTCGTAGACCGACTGCTGACTATGTTCTGTACAGACCCCATAATTGTCGATGGTGCTCCTGACGGCAGTGAATTTCAGGAATTTGAGACGAACGCCGGAGTGCCTTCGTCCAGCCCCTTTGACAAGCCCAGCAGTCAAGCTCGGTCTTCCAATGTTGCCAATGGTTGGAACACACCGTCGGTGAAGAAACGCTGAGTAACGCGGAAGAGCGGGAGCGCATCATCTGCTAAGGGGTTCATTAGTCAAAATTGTCTTGACTATTGATGGGTACAACGCTCTATAGAGAGGTTGCCGTGATTGGAATATGGAAATGATGCCGAGCAAGTGCGAAACTGCATCACACGGACATTCGAATAGGGGCAAGCCCGGGAGAGGTCCGACATCCTCCGAGTAAGCATTGATCCCCAATCGATTAATTAGGTGCCTTGCTCTATTTGTAACTTAACTTTGGTGATTCTGTGCTTACTCGGGGACTCATTTTGCTTACTCCGACTTCTAGCGATCCTGATGGATAGCGTCACCCTGAAAGTATCCCTCGAAATCGGTCTTGAGGCATCTCTGTCGAGCTCTTTGTCAGTCCGGGCGTCTCCGTCCATGGCATGGTTGAACGAGCAGACGCCAAGTAATCACACGGGGCAAACGTAATTGCTTTCTAGGTTTAAGGCTGATAGAGGAGGATGAAAGTCTTGAGTATGGACATTTTCCTCGAGGGCGCATTTCCTCAAAACGTTAAGAATCATGATGTCGACATGGGTCAAATTACATGAGCTCTTCAACAAATCACCATAACCATGGTCGTATTACTACGGTATATACATGAGAGGCCTCGCGAATGACAGAATAGTGTACACCCACTCGATGTCTTATTATTAGCTCCCGGAGGAAAAGTGTACCTGAGGAGATTAAGATTTGATAGGCGCAGGGGCAGCAGGGAGTGGACTTCTCTCCCGCACCCTCAGCCCTCACTCTGACTCAGGATTCATTGATATTAGTTGCGGCCCAGAAGGATTTAACCTGGAGCTTTTCCCGAACGAACCTAATCCCCGGTAAGTTTGAATCGTGGGTGTTTCGCGTTTCCGTTAGCTTTTCTCTTCATAAGAATTCAATAATTCTTCTGAACGTTATTATTGTATCAATACCTATGTTGGAAACTACCTACTTTACCGAGTGAAATACTTGTAAACTGTTGACCTTCTTTTCATCAAGGTTCTTCACTTTTCTTTCAAGTGCACGAAGATGATGCAAGAGAGAGAATTACGAAGTGTGGCTTTTTGTCTAGAGCACTCGAAATGGCTGAAGTGTCTACTTGGGCAGCCGGAGAGAAGAGTGTGTGCCTCGTATCAGACCCAAATCTGGCTAGCGATGAAAGCCAACAGGAACCATAGTCTCCCCCAGGTACCCCAATCGCGACCCAAGCCACACAATCCCACATTCTTATTATTTCAAAAACTATCCAATCAATCCCAACATCCACGATCCTCTCTTTCCGCCTACCATTGGACCAATTTATTCATCTATATCATCTATCTATTACTCCTGACTGCTTCCTCATGTTGGCCCCCCCTCCAGTAACGGGCTTGGAGGTAAATCCCAGCGTGCGACACCCCTTCGCCGTCTGCAAACACGCTAAGCTGTTTGACAAATCTCTCCCGTGTACAGTCCGAAGAGGGAGTGAAGTAACAGCCAACTTCCGTGTCATCTTTTAATATATCTTCTGTCAATGATTGAATGTTCTGCTGCGGGTGTGCTGCGTCTCTTGTCTTTTCCGTCTTATTCTCTTTCATCACTCTCTTTGATATTTGTAAAAATACAGACCGCTCTTTCGCTTTCGTTCATTAAGTAGCATGCATGTCCCGAAAGAATGCTACGGTGCCAGAGACATGTACGAGTATCCCTCCAAGGACATATATGCTTCCTTGCGCAATTCCCCCCTCGCTCTTCCACGTAGAGTCTTGACCTTCTTGACCGTCGTCGTCCCCTTCACCATCTTCTGGACCCTTCTGTCCTATGATCGCTTGCCATCTTTTTTTTCGTCAGGACCGTCGAGGACTCCCAGCATCAGCCACTGGCAGGGATGGGCCAACGTGGAGAACATGTTTGTTTTGTATGCTCCCAAACGAAAACAAGTGAAGAGGAGAAAGGCAAAGACTGACATTACCATCATTAGCGGAGATTCCTACACTAGCACCGACTTCGACCCCCAAAAGGAACAGCCCTCTCCCAGCAACCCTTTCGGCAACCCACAACTCCCAAAATCCTCATCCCTTGACCAAAAATGGATTCACTACCTCACACTGAACTACAACAACAGCGTCATCAATACCTACAACATGGCCAGCTACGGCGCCACCATGGACGGCTTCGCACGCTTCTACCACGAGCATTACATGCCTCACTACGGCATCCGCAACCACACCGACGCCGTCGGCTGGAACGCTTCCAACAGTCTCTTCGCCACGTTTTTCGGCATCAACGACGTCCGGCGGTGCACGGACCAGCCGCTAACAAAGGACGACTGCTCGGAAATATTCACCAGCCTCTTTGCCATTTACGCATTCTTACTCGAGCAAGTAAGGCACCCTCCCCTTTTCAGATCCCATTCCCAATCCGTCCATCCCCACCGCTAACCACGCACCTCGCCCCTCCCAGCTCTACCAAACCGGCGCCCGCAACTTCCTCATCGTTGACATCCCCCCCCTCAACCTCCTCCCCTTCTCCCACAAATGGGGCCACCCCGTCCCCCCAGCCGCCATCATCCTCTGGAACACCAAGCTCGCCACCCTAGCCACCGACCTCAGCACCACCCACCCCGACGCCACCGTCTTCCAATACTCCGCACACACACTCTTCGCCTCCGTCATCGCGGACCCGACATCTTTCCCGCAAACAGCGCTGTATGTCAACACGACGAATAATTGCGAGGTGTATAGGGATGCGAGGGAGAAGGGGGTGTTGAGGGAGGAGTGCGGGGTGGAGGTGGAGAGGTATTTGTGGCGGGACGCGCTGCATCCGACGACGGGGGTGCAGGAGGCGATGGCGGGGGGGATAGCGAGGATGTTGGAGGGGGGCAGGGGGAGCGGTTGAGGCTGCGCCGGGGTTCCTGAAGAAAGAAAGAAGTTGGGATTGTGGACGGGAGGGAGGGAGAGAAGAACACTCTCGACGACAAAGCCAATCCCCGAGGACGGCACGGGACTTCGCACGGCAAACGTGCCTTACTTGGGATCCCCGTCATCGATGTCTTCCGCCGACTACGCTACCACACCACACCACACCATATCCACTCGCTCCCACGACCCACACTCTCCATCCATCCATAAACCCCAGCAGATAGTCGCAACACTGGCACGCACTTTGGGCCGAGGGATTTTCTGGGCGGTATGGGTAGGAGTTCTGTTGCGTTGCTGTGCTTGGGATGGGTTGTGCTGTGCTTGGCTGGGGGGGCGGGGTGAGAGGTAAGGAAGGGGGAAAGGGGGGGATGAGGGTGAGGGGAGAGAAGGGGAGAGAGAAAGGGGGTGAATAAGGTAGATTGATCGATGAGTCAGATTTGCAAGAGTATATAAGTACCTTAGTATATACGCACATGGAAGAATGACAAAGATAATTCTATTGGACTGGAGTCACATAACTACTACTACCACTTCAATCCTCAGAAAACATCCATCCATCCAGCAAGAAGAGCCCATCAATTCCCGCACCCAACCACCCCCTCACCTCCGTTTCTTCGCCTCCACCTTCCTTACCCCCGTCGCTCTCGCCCCCTCACTCTTCTCATCCTTACCCGACCCCGGCGGCGCCGCCAACGGCTTACTAGCGATTTTTTCCTCGACCGCCTCGTCGTCGCCGCCTTGGCCGAACTCGTTGACTCTGGTGGTGTCGACTTTGTACGCGTAGCTCTGGTAGAGGTAGACGAAGAAGATGACGTCGTCGCGGAGGGTGGCGAGGCGGTGGAGGGTGGGCATTTTGATTGTGAAGGCGAAGAGGTCGTCGATGAAGGTGTTGAGGACTTTGTAGGTCATGGCTCGGGCGGGCATGTGGGCGACGCTCTGTTGGGGAGGGGGTTGGGTTAGTATGGGTGGAGGGATGGATGGATGGGGGAGCGAGGGGCGTACCTTGAGTCTGTAGTTGATGTACAGACTCGGGACCATCATCAAAAAGCCATATGCATAGACGCTGCCGACGAGCGTGGTGATGACAAAACTATACCAGCTCTTGTGTGTATCGTAGATGAGGCTGTAGACCGCGTAGGCCCCAAGTAGCGGTACTGCTATCATGTAAAGGTAGCGGAAAGCAATCTCATCATACTCCTTCGTTTTTTCCTCTGTCTGAGAGAGCTTATGCTTGTCCTCAAAGGTAATCTTGTACGGCAGCCACGATCCCGGCTCTGATTCGCGGACTCGAACGTCGACGGTCTTGGTGATCTTCCACGCCTCAAGCAAGATACCCATACCCTGTCCTACAAGAATCATCCAAGAGGTGCCTTCGCTGTTGTCCATGAGGTACAGGAATATGACAGTCTGCATGAAGACATTGGCAAGGATCGTCCTGACCGAGATACCCACATTGTCTTTCTTGTTGCGCCAATGTGAGACGTCGCTTTTGAAGGCTAATGCTTCAAAAATCATATGAAGAACACTGACGACGCCCGTCGTTGCGAGAAGGTATACATTTGTGTCGATCAGCACGCGCTTGACCATCTCAAGCTCACTCCCGTCTCCACCCGCAGGCATCGGCCCTCCGCTGGCAGCTTGCCTTTGTTGTTGTTTCATACCCTCATCAATGCTGGCGTAAATGGAGAACTTCCAATTGGCCATGTTGTTCACAGTGATGTGAAGAGGGAGCTCTTTGACCGTGTCGTTTAGCTCCGTCATGTGATCCTTGAGCTGCCAGAAGGTGTTTACAAAGAGTATAGGATAGTACCAGCCGTTCTGACCTGAGGCATCTCGCGCTCCAGTACTCTCCAGGTTCACGAACTGACGGACGGCTGGGTGCATAGTGGGATAGGGCTGGGAGCCAGAGTCTGGAATGAAAGACATGGTGAAATTGGGATGGTAGTAGGATGCCACTCCGGGCGTACTCGGTATATCCTCTTCGGTCGTATCATTCTCAGCAGGCTTGCCGAGGAGATTTTTCGTTTTGACGACTTTCTTTTTAGGCAGAAATTGATTCAACGGACGAACGAAATGGTAAGCCTTGGCCGGGTCATATCCCTGAGCTGTGGGGTCGAATGCATGCCCATGAAGAGCGATATAGAAGTGGGCCCACAGTGTTCCATTATTCTGCACATCCTTGGGGACTTTGAAAGCTGTGTCGATTGTCCGACTATCCTGCCAATCCCCAATTGTGAACCCTTTCTCTTCCAATACCAAGGTCTCGGCTTTCAGCGAACCCAACGCTGGCATAGCGACCGATGGGGACACATAGATTGAGAAATCGAGGGTACTGTCCAAGGGCCATATCGGTGCAATCACTTGAGGTATGGGGTTGTACGTCGTGATGACGCCGTCCGCTCTTTCGTCAAACGAAGGCACCGGGGCGCCTCCAAGCGGCGCGGAGGTGTTGGAGCTTCCACCTTTTTTGCCGAAGAAATTGGACATGGCGAATTGTACAAGCATGAATATGGCTATGCCTTGAAGTGCCGATTTCATTGTTTGCTAGTAGACGGTCAGCAAGAACACAGAGATGCCTATATTGTGTCGTAACGACCAATTCTCACACTTAGACCGGCTTGCCCTTCCCCTGCATCAGCAGGTTGAGCCTCTTGAGGAGGCATATTGAGTAAGACCTGTGTGCGTATTGTAGCTTGAAGGTTTGTTACTCAAAGAATGAAAACTTATGGGATGGGTTTTGTCTTTAGCTGTCACCCGCGCCAGCTCAGACCCTGATCGTCATGAATGTTACGGAGATGACGGACTCATACGTTGAGGACAGGGTTTGTTATGAGTTATGAGTCGAGTGTGTTACTTTATACACCCTAAGGTACGTACTTTGATTCACCGACTCTACTACAGGTGAAGTCAAATGCCACATTGAGGCGTCCACTCATTCTATAGTCTTGCATTCTCAACACATGAGCATCGAAGATTTGTTAACACTATCTGCTGTAAATATTATCTATCATCAGACACCTTCAATTGTACCTTCATTACTTTGCAATTTTTGGATATATTTTGGACAGAAACTCAGATACTCAAGCTCCTAGGAGACCCAAAACACATAATCAAATCATCTCTCTACTACTCACAATTCAGCCATGTCTTCAGAAATTCCAAGTCCATCTCTCCAGCCAAACTCCACCGCCTCTCGCCCCGCACACAGCATCCCTATCACCACCAATGGTCCCGTCGTCTGCGTTTTGTGAGCCCTCCTCTCCCTCAATCAATAGCCTCTGCTAACACAGTATCAGCTGCGGCTCTTCAGCCGGCACGTCCCCTGCCCATCTCGCCGCCGCAAAATCCCTCGGGGAAACCTTCCACAAGTACAACATCCACCTCGTCTACGGCGGCGGCACCGTCGGCATCATGGGCGAAATAGCCCGCACGCTCGTCTCCCTCTCAGGTCCTGACTCCGTCTCCGGCATTATCCCCACCGCCCTCGTACAATTCGAGCAAGAGGGTCGGCCTGGCACCCAGTCCGCACACAATGGCTGTTCGATCGACGAAAACTTGTATGGACGCATGACCGTTGTGCCGGACATGCATACACGCAAGCAATTGATGGCGAAGAAGGTTGTGGAAGGGGGCCCTGGGAGTGGATTTGTTGCGTTGAGTGGGGGGTATGGGACATTGGAGGAGTTGATGGAGGTGATTACGTGGAACCAGCTCGGGATACATGGCGCTGGGGTTGTGGTGTTCAACGTGGAGGGATACTATGATGGGTTGATACAATGGGTGAAGACTGCTGTGAGCGCCGGATTCATTGCGCCGGGGAATGCGGGGATTTTGGTTGAGGCGCTGGATGCGGAGGAGGTGGTTCGCGAGTTGAGGGAGTACAAAGTCGCAGAGGGGAGGTTTAAGTTGGATTGGACTCAGAAGTAAGATAGTTGAAGTGCTGATTTTGGGGGAAGATTGGACACACATCATGAAGGCATGCCGTATGCATAGCGAGGCGTTGGCAAATACCCACAGGGATATAAAAGCGGCAAGCTTGATGAGATATTCTTGATAAAATACAGTTTGGTGCAGCAAGCAATCCAGTCTATGTATCCACCTCCATGCTATCTCCTGCACCTGCATCTGCCCCGTCACCCCCCTCAGTCATTCTCGACTCAGCAGCCGGCTCCGCACCCTCCAAAGCAGCCTCCAACAACGGTCCCACTTCAGCCCCATCATACAACTTGAAGCTCTCCGTCTTCCTCTTCCCATCACTCGCCAAGCCCGTAACCCCCACACTCGTATTATCAATCGTCAACTCTTTATCCTGACTCAGACTCTCCTTCAGCGCCCTCAACCCATGCTTAACAAGCTCCTCCCGACTCGAGTCCGCAAACGCATCCAAATGCCTCTCCAAATACGTCCTCGCCATCTGACTTCTCGCGCCAATCGCACACGCCGCCATCTCCTGCGTCATCCCCGACGGCTGGAACTCAAACAAATGTGGACCCGTCTCGTCCACGCCGGCAATCAGTAACCCCACACCATAAGGCCGCTTGCCGTAGACCTGAGTAGAAGTTTGAGCGCGGTCGCCGATCTGAGTGACGATGCGTTCGAGGGGGATGGGACGGCCGTAGGTCATTTTCGAGGCGAGCGCTTGCTGTTTCATGAAGTTTGAGAGGACACGGGCGTCGGATGCGAGGCCGGCGAGGGCGATGCCGAAATGGGAGTCGATGCCGATTACTTTTTTCTGGTAGGAGGAGAGTTCTTCTGCATTTCGCTGGGGGAGAGCGGCGCGTTAACAATTTGATGCAGATCTTTTGAGATAGCTGGGCGGACCTTCAGTGCCACTAGTACGGTGTGTGTCTTGCTGGCGATTCCGACCACCACTGATCCTTGTTTGACGGCTTCTGATGCATATTCGACTTGAAAGATGCGGCCTTGCGGCGAGCTGTGGGGAACGTAAGCTAGAGCTCATCAATGGTAGGTAGGACATGGCAGTGCATACAATGTCACGGAATCGTTATCATAGTTGTTTCGAAACATGCTGAGAACCGTCAAGCATCAGGCGATGTTTTATGAAGCTTCCACTGAGCTGAAACGCCTGACGGGAAGATTGCGAGGTATGTGTTTGTGGTAAGCCGGATGTATAGAGATTTGAGAGCTCAGGCAGTCAAAGGCGACGTGATCCTCGTAGGGCTGAGAAGCGCCAAGAAACTTAAATGATCGAGTTGAACAATGTTGAGAGATTGATATGAGGCTATCCTGCCAGAAATCAGCCGATTGTTCCATTAATTCCTAGAAACTTGGCTACAAGCTACAGGGCTAGGTCCAAAGGCACTCGAGGGCATTGACAACGCATGCATAACCCAAGGCTACGCATCGTCGCATCTAATATGTGAGCGTTCTACCGAGACTACCCTTCACTGCCCGCAGCCTTCTTTCTTGAGCAGGTTGTAAATGGCCTCGATGGCCCTTTCGATTCAGGAGAACTTCTAATCTGCGACCCCTTCCCACGGCCTCCTGCAAGTGATTATGGCAAAAGCTGCTAATGAAGATACATCATGTGCGACCTCCAAAGTAGCTGATATCCAAGAGGATTCCAACCAGAGATATAAGGGTTCGCAGTCAGCTCATCTGTTCAGTAAACTATGGAGCAATATCACCGATGACAATGCCCTTACGCTTTTCTCAATACTGTAGCCGCAGTCGAAAGCTGACGCTGGAAGACCGCTGACTGCTCTCATTTATATTTCAACCGAAACAACCAAATGATTTCTTGGCCAGTGACGTTCAGATTCCATCAGTAGTGCAAGAAATAAACCTCGTGCCTCAAAATTACACTGGAAGATGGCTCTGCGCAGACTGAGCAACTAGCAGCTCTCCAAATGTTAGACGAACAGCATCAGGAGCTTCCGTGGCGGCCTCGTGAATATAAAATGTATGTTCGTGGCTCAAGCTGTTCTCAAATCGCCAATTGAGTGACAGTAATCCCCACGTACACCTGGCAAAGTTGAGAGTATTAAAGTCAGATCTTCTCCCGTCCTCCGCCCGGCAGAAGGAGACTCTACCATTCCACATACGAGCACGTCGATAATGAGCCAAACTGCGATCAATGCTGAAGAGCAGCTTTTGAGGTATCATAAATGTATGATCAGAGCATTGGTAGTATTAGTCGTATGACCGGAACGAAGATATTTCAGACTCATTTCAAGATCCGCGAACTCTTTTACAACTTGGGTGATATTGGAACACTTGAGTCGCTTTTGGATTACTCCGGACATTCAAGACCCGGGCAAGAGCTAATGAGTTTATAATCTTGAAATCTAGACACTGAACGTCAATAGCTTTTTATCACATCCCAGCAGGAAAATTTCTGGAGTCGTTTTTTGAAAGGCCTGAGACAAGACAAACAGCTCGCTATCCACTGGACTCCATCCGAAACTCAGACTGGCAGAAGCCTTTTAGGCCACAGAGCAACACCCAAAATGTTAGGACCTTAATCCTGCTCTATCAGGGTCACGTCATGAGCATAGAAAGACCTCTTACAAAGACAGACTCTTCTATGGCGTAGTAGAATCTTTAAACCTGGGGTTAGGATAATGGCAGGAAGCTTAACACCGGACGACCTTAGGTGTTGATACTCGCAACGAGGGTTTGGTAAAGCTCATATCTGGCATGAGCTACAGCGGTTCTGGAGCAGCAGGGGTGCTTAAGTCCATGGTTAGCATATACACTAATAGTCTAGAAGCTGATGATGAAAGACTTCTGTCATTGCAGCGATACCTTGCAAGAGCTTATAGTCACATTAGATACGCGCATGATGGGAAATCAGCAGGGAATGTTGAAACTGTGGTCATTATGTATGCAGAGGGGTAAGAAGCTGAAGACGAAAGACTCTTATCAGCGCAGTATCTGCTTGCAGAAAGCTCAATTAGCACGGGTAAAGATTATGATGGAAGAGCAGTGGAGCTGCTCAAGCAGGTGGTTCGGGTAGATGAAAAAAAGCCACCACCCAACAATCTGGACTGGCTGGGATCGGAGCAAAGGCTCAAAGACGTCATCAGGCGCATTCAGACAGAGATGGATGCGGGGGCCTATTCTGAAGGAGCCCTGGACATTCACGCTGGAGACCAAAGGGTAGCATACGCATCTGGCAGCAACCTTGGGGAATGACGGCATTTGGAGAGGATGTAAACGAGAGAAGGGTTGCATTTATCAACAAGTCATGCGAAATATTCTTTTTTCCGATATGCATCCACTCCAAGTCAGATTATGATACTGATCTGACAGTCTAGGGCCGTGACTGTGCAAGTCAAGCCAGAAAGTAGCCGGTTAGATTCTGAAAGGGGCCGACAAAATAAACAAACAACACATTTCTTTAAAATGATTCACTTCACAACCAAAGATCCTAAGCGCGCAATTACGGTGTTTCGAAAGCTCCTTAAGGACACGCGCCGACTATATTTTTGCTGTTGAATACTCACTTTAACTTCATCATCACCCCTATCTACCCACGTTTACCTAATCCAACCAACGTCTATACACTTACCGCATAAATCCAAACATGGCTACGCTCCCTCCCGGCACACCAAGCAACGAGCGATCAATTAAAACCCCGGTCTCTCCTGTCCTCAAAGCAGAATACAAGGCCGCGGTCGCTACATTCCGATCGTTTGCAATACGTGTAATGCCGATCCGCAAAGGATATGAGCAGCTATTGTACGAACACAAGATAGCTCAGTCACGCCACGATAAGGTTATGGCGAAGTTCATCTCCCATCACACAGCATGCGTGACCCATAAGGACCACTTCGTCTCACTCTGCAACTCCCTACTCGCATCCAACAACACGATGCGCACCGCGCCAAGGCCACTCACCTACGAACAAGTCCTGACTCACGCAACTCTCATGCACAAGATGCGACGCGCCTCTGAAATCATCGCCGAAATGATATACGTGGCAAAGCGCCTCGAAAAAAAACGCGATGCCATCGGGGCGCATGATCTGGAACTGTACAACAAGTGTCAGGAGTTGTGGAAGGAGGTGGACAGCGACTGCGCGGAGTTGGACAGTCTGCACGGGAAGGTGGTTGAGTTGGAAAAGAAGCTGGGTGCGAAGCCGGCGTGTGGGATTGTGGAAGGGGGTTGTGATCATTGTGTTAGGAGTGAGGAGAGGGAGGCGGATAAGGTGGGTGGGGAGAAAGGGGGGGATGGTGAGGGGAAGAAGGGAAAGAAGGGAAAGAAGGGGAAGAAGGGGAAAAAAGGAAAGGGGCCGGTTGTGGAGCAGAAGTTGGATGACATTCCTGAGGAGGGGGAGTAGGAAGACGCGTTCTGAAGGATGTTCATGGATGGTTGAGAATTTCAGGCGGTTGTAATTGTGTGTTTGAGATGCTGAAGGATCATATGCATCAAGGTTGCACCTGTCATCAAGCTTATGGTCGTCATTAAGCTTGATGTCGGCGTCGGTGATTTCGATATCTGCCCTCATAGCAAGGGGAAAGCTTCGGCAACAGCCTATCGAAGTGATTAGCAGAGATTATTATGTACAATAGCGATGAAAAGAAGCGCGGCCATCAAGTCTTTCAATGCTGGTGGTAAGAGGCAAACATGGAAGGTCACAGTGAGGCCAGAGACAGATAGTCCAGAAGGGCTCATGTGCAAAGTGGCAGTGCAGAAAAATATAGATACAAAGGCCATCACAGCCATCAGCACCCTATGCAAATATTCCATAGAAGCGCAAGATGCAATGGGTATTCGACAAGCCATAAAGCGCTCAAAAGAACCTCCACCATATGAGTACAATCATCACCACCCCAACCCCCGCAAACGGTCCATACTGCTTCAGCAGCAACTCCCAATTAATCCTCACCGCCGCCCTCTTATACTTCCTACTATCCTCCTTCAACCGATCCGACATCTCGCCCATCCTCTCCAAACTATCCCCTCTATACAACAAATCCTCAATATTCTTCGTCATAACCTTCGTCACATCCCTCAGCTCGTCATTCAGTTTATCCAGATTCTGACTCGCGCGGCTATCCTGGTATGTTTTCTTAGTCCGTTGCATGAAGGTGTCGAACTCGACGAAGGCGTAGGGGCGGCAGGTGGGGGAGAGGTATTGGGCGGAGGAGTAGGTGGTTGTGAATTCGGTGGCTACGTCGGAGAGGTAGGTGAAGGCTAGTTTGCGGGGATAGGAGTGGTCGCAGATGGTGAGGAAGCAGAGTTGGTCTTGGATCATGTAGCTGTGATGCGCTCAGAGAGGTCAGGGACAGCGTCTCTGGTAGAACGGGAGCGAGCAGGAAACGTACTGCAGAGTGTATTTACCGGCTTCTATGCTGGCCTGAGGCTCAGAGTTGCGGTTCAGCCGCCGGACGATCATTTTCGCGTTGGCCTTGGGATCTGCGAGCTCGGTTTCTGCTTGTTCATCGTCGACAGTCGCTGCGAGCAGGAGGCCATCAATTCTGGCTATCTGTGTGGATTTAACCATGTTGCTTTGCTCCCTGGAGGGACTTCTCCGCTCCTTCTGGCACTTTGAATTATGAAGCTATCACAGACATTGACATTATAATGGGATTTCTTGTGAAGAGCGAACTTTGTCTGCAGCCTGTAGAGGAGTTAGCTGTTAATGTCAATTCATAGATTGCTGCAAACGGTGACTGTTAAGTGTTGACTGATTTGGGACGCGAGTAGCGCGGATGCCGAGGTATAAATTAGCCGCGACGAAAGTAAATTAAGGTAAGTAAAGTGAGGTAGCACTAAACACCTCGGAGCTCTCATCGTCTGACACTTGAACGATTGGTGTCCCAGATATGGTCTCTTCCACCTAATCATGCTTCTGCCGTATGAAAAAACCCCTCTATGCCTTCTGTTCAGACCAAGATGACTCCTCAGAAACGCAAGGCCGATGCCAGTTCACTAGCAGAGCCCTCAGCCCAATCACCGTCAAAGCGTGCCCGGTCTGAGAGTACTGGATCTTTAGAAGACCTACCAGAGACATGGGATCAAGTGGGTGCAGCGGACAAGTTGCTAGTGGAGATAAAAGAGAGGAATACAAAGATCCAGTGGAGTTCGATTGAGAAGGAATGGAGACAGTCGACAGGCGAAAAGCCCGCGAAAGGTGTTGTGCAGGATCGATATAGACGTCTCAGAGATATCAGAGCCCGCTCAGGTGCCGGCGGCGCACTCGGACGAACAGTCAGATCTAAAGCTGGGAGGCCACGCTTGAGGACTCCAAACGGTAGTTCCACGGTTAAGAGCTCCTCAAAAAGTTCAAATACTGTGAACGGAGCCTCTGACTCAGTTGTTCGTGAGCGCGCAAAGCCTGCGCCCCGGCCGCCGAGGAAGTGGAAGGCAGAAAGGGAACCCTCTGAAGAACCTTTGGATAAATCCTCGCATGAGTCTTCAAATGATCCCTCAGATGCACCTTCAAATGAATCCTCATATGAAAACTCGAAGCAGTCGACAAGGGTAGCGCGTCGAAAGCCGGGTGGTGCAATTGAACAGCGGATGAGAGCTGGTGCTTCTGATGGACCGTCAAGTAAACGAATGTCTGCGCGAAAGACAATTTCCGCCCGACAAACAAACCGTGGGGACTCGGACTTGGAACCTTCACAAGAGTCAAATGAAACTCCAAAGAATCCGAGTATTGTGGCAAAGTCTGCGAAAAGTTCGCGTGTGATGCCTGTCGTTGCAAAGGATTCAGAAGAGCAGAACACCGCAGAGAATGCTAACGAGATGCTAGCGGACATGAGAGAAAAGGGGCATAGTTGGCCCGAGATCAGCAAAGCATGGACGGAGTGGACCGGCCTCACGTGCAATCCAGAAACTTTGAGAAAACGCTTCCTTCGCTCCAAGAAGGGTTCTACTACAGAGCCAAAGTCTACAATTCGGCCTACCATCAAGAGGAATGGACAGGCCACCTCTCCAGCAGAAGTCTCCCACGAATCATCTGCCAAACGTCGCAAGTCGACTCCTGAAAGTTCATCTATCACGGGAACTCCTGTCAAACGCAATATGGATCGCGGCAAGCGCAAGAGTTCTGTAAAATACACAGACTCGACAACAGATGAGGATGAGCTTTTTGCTGCACCCACCAAGCCCGCTACAGCCGCCACCCCTGTCAAGCGAAACGCTCGTCGTTCTGCAAAGGTAGACAGAAGCGACCCAGAATGGCTGGTAACTAACGAGAATTCCCCTCTTGCCAACGAGGACCTTCACGCAGAATTCTCCGATCCCAAAACATACGAGAACTTCACCAAATCAGACTGGGAGGATCTCCGTGAAACCCTTCCTCCTAATGTCCCTTGCAATCCTGATGGTTACTCTATCCCCATGACGTTCTTCAAATATGATCCCGACTTCCGCCGCGGCATTCGCGAGTTTCAGGAAGACCTCGGATCTGGGCGTTTGGATCCCGAATGGCAAGCCGATGCGGCTCTTGCAATGGAGGAACGGGCTCGTGGGGACTTCGACTCGTATAAGGAAAACGAGTTTGAAGCCTTCTGGGGCCAAAAGCAGAAGCTCAAACACGATGCTCTTGCTGGGGAAAGTACCAAGATCAAGTTGGAACTGCTGATCCAAAACGGACTCTTCAAGGTTGGAGACTCCTTCAACTACTCGAGGGTGTTTGGTCGTGGCAAGAATGGAGTACTCGTAGAGAAGGAGTGTAAGGTCAGTGAAGTCTTCTGGATTGTGCTGGTTTGCCGATGGCTGTCACTAACAGTTCCCAGATTGTCGAAATTATTGACAAAGCACTTATGTTCGCCATTCCACCTGGGCAACGAAAGTACTCCCGTCACATCTATGAGACTACCGCTTCACGAGACAGTGAGCCTGAAGTAAAGGCAACAATGGTAGTCGATGATGAGCAGCTGCCAAACAATTTGGAGAGCGAGACCCATGGTGCTGAAGCCGGTACCACTATCGAGACAGACGGTGATAAAGGTCCGGTAGTCAGCCAAAAAGGTGACGGAGTCTCAATAGTCATGGAGACTGCTCAGAACGGCCACTGCCCAGAGATCAGATCAACAGACCCTGAAGCTGTATTAGATAGCAAGACAGCTGAGGACCGCAATGGAGAGCCAGAACAACCAGAAGGCCTTGAAGTCGAGGCAAGTGCTGAGCCGCAAAAAGAGGAGACTTTAGAAGTCACCTCATCAAAAGTAAACAGAGAAAACGGCGCGACGGTCCAAACCAACGGCGGCAATCCATCCTCTGCAGCACGCTCCGAAAACGAGGACACCCTGCACGAAATTTCCAACCTCACCCAACTCGAACACAAACTCGTCGACATTGACGGACGTTTCCAATCCAAGGAGATATCCGTGCAGAACACGTGGAAAACCTTTCGCTGCTCGCGAAACAATCAAGACATGGGCACTCTCTTCGAGATACGAGAGGAGTTTTACGTCTACAAGCACCCGCGCATCGTGAAGGAGGCGAAGAGAAAGAGATAGACTGAGGTGGTGGTTTCCGATGCTTCGAGCAGGGTGGGGCATTGCGTTTCAAAAAGATATGGATTGCTGGGCGTTTGGAAGATACCCTTACCTAGCATGCGAGTATGAGATAAGACTCCTACAACGAAAGCATCAGAATGAAATAAAAAGTCCCCCCCATCATCCTACATCCCCCCCCCGCCCCCCCACCCCCTGATACCTACCCGCCCTACCCTACCCTATACAAAAATAACCACAAGCCCCTGCAGCGCACTCATCACGATACCGTACGAGTACGTGAGGTGGTGGTAGCCCACCCAATGGGAAAGGAAAGTGGCGAACGCCGAAAAAAAAAAAAAAAAACAGCCTGGGTAAGTGGGCGGGGGGAAAGGGAAAGAGGGGAACGCACAAGAGGGTCATCATCGGCATCATGTCTCTTTATAAACGCTGCTAGACTCTGCTGCGTGCGGAGGATCGTGCGGCCTAGATCCGCTTTTGGGATGGGATGGGGCTGTTTTGGGCGGTTATGGGGAGGAGGGTGGGGTTGTTTGGGATGTGGTGGAGGGGGATGGCGTTTTGGGGGGGGGGGGGGGGGGGGGGGGGGGGGGGGGGGGGGGGGGGGGGGGGGGGGGGGGGGGAGGGGGCTGGGATGGTGGGTTGGGTTGGGGGTTGGGAGTAGGGGGTTGGAGGGAGGGGTGGGTGGGACGTTTGATCGGAGAGGGAGAGGGTTGTGTTTTTTGTTGAGGGGGGGAGGATGGTTAGGGAGAGGGATGGGGGGTTGAGGGTTGCGGGGGTTGCTTGGGCGGTGAGATGGTGGTTGGAGAGGAGGAGGAGGGAGATGATGAGGGGTAGCATGGTGGTGAAGACGGATGCTTGAGAGTAGTGTTTTAGGAGGCTGAGATGGAAGAACGCCCGAAAGGATGGATTCCTCATGACAGGGCGCGTGAAGTTTTGAAGTCAGAGTTGGGCATGGAAAGGCGACAGGCGACAAAAAAGCGGAGGGGACACGAGAAGCGAGCCACAACAATAACACGAGTGGGCTCTGAGGAGACAATTGAGCGTGGAAGAAAAACTTTCGCCGCAAAAATCGCATGATAAAGAAAGAAAGCAATCAGTCGAGTCCTGAAGGTGATACTTTAGGCCTTGGAGGCAATTAGTTGCACATGAATAGTATCATCTTTCTCGCGCCAGGACCGGCTAGGTTGAATGCAGGAGCTCCTAAGAAGCGACCCTCGCATTAGCAATCTCCATTGTCCAGCATTCTTGAAGTGGTACCGAACTCTCAATGTCGAATTGTATTGGAGCTACCAAGGCAGAAGATCCAGACGTATATTGTAGCTGTCTTCCTCGGTACCTATGTTCTGCCGAAACCCCAAGCGCTTCTGAACTCTCAGATGCCGAATTAGCAGATGAGATTCCGAAAGTCTCAATTGCAGGAGAGTCCATGATCAACTAGCTGGGGTCTTTGTTCTGGTGGCCTAGTATTACGAGGATGTGCGATAAGATGAGCACCATTTACCCGTCGCACGACTGATTTTCTCGTCGTAGAGAGCACTGTTGTAGCCTGCAAATGCATGGCTCGAGATTTTGAATGACATCGTGCCTCGATGGCCTGAGTACTTGCAGACCCGCGAGGAAGAACAGGTAAGAAAACCTTGCCTTCAGTGATTTCCGCACAATTCCTCAGCTGATAAGAATTTGTGGTAGTAGGGACATGTTAATAGGCCGGAAGTGTACAGGCGGAATGCTAAAGAGATGCTGATTGCTGTATTTTGGGGCGAATTTATTTGCCGTTTGGCAGGGGAGATCATGGCGCAAGCGTTTCTTCCTCTAAGAGGCAAATGCGTAGCTACCAAGCATGGCATATACTTCCCATGGGCAGACATCTATTTCTCGTTCAAGCAGTTGAGCTATGATTTCCGCATTACGAATGAAGAAGTGGCTGCTCATGTGATGTAGTTGTTTGATGACCCAAGGCCTGACGTTTGGAAGGACTTCGGATCTTCCCGCAACATAAAGCGGGAAGATAAGCGAGTAACAGTCTAATTGGTGGTGAGGCGTGTGGAGATGGATAGATCCTCCAGAGCCATGATCTAGGAGGCGATCTGAACTATGGTCCGGAAGTTTCGACCTCTCTACAAGCCTGTGCTTGGCTGCATCATCACAGTCGACATATTGCGGCACAGATGCACAAATTTCCCCAGCCAATAAGTCAATGTTGGCATTGGCAACTCCTAATGATGCCGAGTGCTTGTCGTTTGTAGGAGTTGCTCGGTGATGTTTGATCAGAGTCTCATTGAGAAGAATTCTGAAGACTCTAAGAATATTCCGTGCTTGACATACTCTCGGATTGGAGTACAAGTCAAAATGAAGTTCGAAAACTTTGTCCGACTGTTGGTCTAGCGAAATAGTAGAGTATTGCCAATCAAGAGGCAGTTCGAGATCCAACGCTTGTATTTTTCTGTCAAGCTCCTCGGACAATCCAATGTATTCATCGGTAGAAAAGCTAGAGCTTTCCAAATTGTTGCGCAGGCTTGCATATTGGATCATCAAGTCTGAGAGGCGCATCATTGGATCTTGAGCTCGTAGACGTTTTCCAATAAAGGCTTGAACTGCGTGCAATATTTCGGGTACTGGAGAACCAGTGGCGACGCAGCCTACAATGTAGTGTAAGCTGATGCGTACCAAAATAGTAAATCGAGAAGGATGCTCAAAATATGCAAAGCCTCGATACTTGACAAGTGCAAGAGCTCCATTGACGTGACTTGTCCATGACTTGTTGTTACTAGGTTGGCTGTCCGTAATCTTTTCGAAAAGATCGAGTAGAAGCGGCGCCATCAATGCTGTATCCTTGTTTGCTTCTCGAGAAGATTTCAGAGCCTTGTTGGTCATGCGTAAGGCTAGTACATACTTCTCCCTAGCGGCGGTTAGTGCAGCGTCAGAGTAGACTTGATGCCACAGATAGGCCAAGCTGACGGCTTCAATTGCCAGCGTCAGGTACTTTGGGGAGTCAGCGGGGTGGTAGTATTGTTTCAGGAAATCCCAACATTTGGAGCTGATGTAGTGGGCAAAGAATGCTTCTCGAGCTTGCAAGTCTACGGACAGAGGAAGAGACTGTGGCTCGAAACAAGGATGTAATCTCTGGGATTTCTTCGCAACCGACTGGCTTTGATTCCGAATGCGGAGCTGCTGTGTATCACGATACCCAGAACAAGGAACAGTAGCTCTAATACACTGGCCACAAGCGCCAGCACGAAGATCGCACTACAGAACTGAGAAATCTGAAAACCAAATCTTGGGAGACGGGTGATTGCCGAATTTTGGACTCACCTTTAGCCTCCGAGTTCTGCATCTTTCACAGGCTTTTGAAGGTGTACCGCAGAACACCATAATGAACTCTTGATCTATTCTAAATTCTTGGAAGGAAGAGATCCAAGAGACGTATGTTGTAGAGTAGAGTTGTGAAGATGCCGTCGCCAACCATGCCAAGCCACGCCTGCACGCTGACTAATCATAATCTTCTTTTACGGTAGCACTTGTGCGCTATTCCACATACGGGATGCTTCTCGACGCTAAGTACCTACTTTTGTATCTTACATGTAAAGAAAGAATTCAAATGTGAAAGACACTCAGAATCTGAAGCTTTGAGCATTATCATTCATGACTGCGGCTGTAAGAATGGCTTTCATACAGTACTATGCCATATGCGGCATGCTCTTCGAAGGCGGGCTGAATCTCAGATATGAGTGGAAAGTGCGAGTACATAACCTTGTGAATCTCCCAGTCAATGTGACACTCGAAATACAACCGCTTTTACTCATGATATTTGAATGAAAACCTTGCACCAAAGCTGATATACAACAGCAAGTGATACAATTAGCAAAGAAGCTGTACTACCCAACATGTCCTTCCTCGCGGCTTTCATCTACCGTCAATTCATTCACGAGCCACCCGTCCCAACCGCATCATTCAAGGGAAAGACTGTGATTGTGACGGGTGCCAGCTCTGGTCTAGGTCTGGAAGCCTGCCGCTGGATGGTCCGCCTTGGAGTGTCCCAGATCATCCTTGCTTGTCGGAATGTCGAGAAAGGAGAGGCTGCAGCAAAGGAACTCCAAACATCGACCTCGTGCCCATCCGACACCTTGAAGGTGTGGCACCTGGACCTGAGCTCGTACGCCTCTGTCAACGCTTTTTCCGACAGAGTCAAGGCGGAACTGCCACGCCTCGATGTGCTCATTGCCAACGCCGGCTTAGGGACACGGACTTTTCGAATGACCGAGGATAACGAAGAGACGATTACCACTAACGTTGTCGCCATGTCTCTGCTCGCCTTCCTTCTCCACCCCAAGTTCCGCGAGTCGGCCACGAAATTCAATACGCAAACGCACATCACCGTGACCGGATCGGAGCTATACGAGGTCGCCAGCTTTAAGGAACGCAGAGCGCCAGCCGGCCAGCTTTTCGCGACCCTCAATGACAAAAGCGAGGCAAATATGTCTGACCGCTACAATGTCTCGAAGCTGCTGGCGATGTTTGTTGTCAAGCAAATTGCCGTTCTGTCCCCCCTAAGCTCCAGCGGAGTCATCGTAAATTGTGTTGCTCCTGGGTATGCTTTCTTACCCTTGGTGTGAAAGCACACCGCATATCATTAGCACATTGCTGACCCTCACTCGCTTCTTCCAGCTTTTGCCAGAGTGAGCTCCACCGAGAGTACGACAGCAGCCGCATTGCCCGTTTCGCCATCAAGATCTTGGCCCGCCGAACCGAAGTTGGTGCGCGCACGCTCGTGTACGGCGCTAGCGCAGGACCCGAGTCCCACGGCCAGTACGAGCCGGATTGCAACATCACGCCGACAGCGGGGCTCACGAGTGGCAAAGAGGGAGCCAAGCTGCAAGATCGGGTTTGGGTGGAATTGAGGGAGAAGCTAGAAAGCATCAAGCCGGGTGTCACGTCCCTATCTTGACTCTGTGGTAGCCCCAAAGCGGCTCTTGCTACGGACGAGGATGGGGAGACGGGGCGAAGCTGGGTTGTGAGGATGAAGATGGAAGAAATTGCCGAGGTAGTTTTCCTCTTGCAAACGATAGGAGCAAAGGCAACGAAAGAAGCAATCAGCCGAGGACACCCTCGTAATTCCATCCGTAAAGACTATACCATGCACACTCTCTTCCTCTCTATATCCTCATGCATGTTCTCCTTCTCTTATCAAATCCCCCAACAGACCGACAAGTTCACAACCAGTCTGAAGACATGCTGCAAGTCATACGGATCTGACATAGAGAGAGAGATACCAACAGTATACTGACCAACGGAGAAAATTGACTTTGAACACACGACTCTCAAGAAATACACCCTACCTACCTAGATACTTGTGCTGTACTGTTGTTGTAGTGTAAAGAGAAGACGAGCTAAGCTACAACAAAGCGGGTCCCGCCCGCGCCAAGAGAATCTACCTACTAGCCTCCACCCCCTCAATCCCTACCTTACCTATCCGCAACAACCTCAAATCCCACCCTCTCCCCCTTCCCCCCCCACCTCACAACCACACCCCACCCCCACCCCATCCCCCCAATGCCACCCCCCGCCCCCGCCCCCGCCCCCGCCCCCAAAACCCCCCTCCCAACCACCCCACCCCCCCCTCTCCCCCCCCCCCACATTCCCCCCGCACCCCCACCCCCGCACCTGGTTAATAACAGCCTGCACGACCCCCCTCGGCCTCTCCATCGCGCGGCAAGCGCTCCTCCACGGGGACAATGTGATTGCGGGGATGAATCCCGCCGAGGAAGCGCGGTTTGGGGGGTTGTTACGGGAAGGAGAAGGAGAAGGGGGAGGGTGGGGAGGGAGGTGTAGGGGGGTGGAGATTGATGGGAGGTGTGAGGGTTCTTTCTCTTTGTTTGTTTGTTTGGGGGGTTTTTGTTGTTTGAGATGTTTTTTTGGAAAGGGGAGGGGAGGGGTGGTTTGTTGGGTGGAGGGGTGGGTGTTTCAAAGGACTCGAGCTAACACTCGAAGCGGGGAGACAGGATAATGGGCCAATGTCAAGCGGCCGTTGCCGAAGCGGTGGCCGCGTTTGGGAAGCTAGACATACTGCTCTGCTGCTCGAGTGAAGGTTCGTTTCAGTTCTACACGGCTCCTCCAACGCCGTCAAAAAACGTATGCTAAGGATACATAAATACATAACAGCACTAGTCGGCACAGTCGAAGAGCTCGCAGCCTCGGCACGAACCCAGACGCTCGTCCGAGAACAATTTGAGACGAATTTCTTCGGTCCGGTGAACTACATCAAAGCCGCCTTACCAAGTATGCGGAAAAGGAACAGTGGACATATAATGATAGTGACAGGTATAAGTTAGTCAGTGTATCTTGGTCGGACAAGGGTTGTGCTAAGTGCGTCTACAGCTGGGCATCTAGGGACTCCGGGATTAGGCATGTATTGCGCTGCCGGGTGGGCGATTGAAGGCTTCTGCGATAGCCTTGCGTATGAGATCGCTCCCTTTAATATCAAGATGACTATCATCCAACCTACAATGGAGATTGGCATTCTAACTAATAAGATCACGTCTGCCCCGTCGATGCCCCAGTACTCCCCGGAGCACAACCCGGCCCCCTTGTTCAGAGGTATAATTGGAGGTCTATTAGATCGCCTTGATAATGCACCACACGATGGAACCTACGAGCCTACATCCTTGGCAGGCAACCAAATCCAAAGCCTCTACCCGAAGCTTCCTCCAGAAATGCAATCTTCGCTCCTTGCGGAAACGATCAATGCCATCACCGCCATCGGCGGGCATGAGAATCCGCCCGCGAGACATATTGTCGGGCACGAAGGCGTGGCTAGTGTGAAAGAGAAGTTGAAGACTGTGAGCGAGGAGCTGGAGGACTTTGTGGACTGTAGCTGTGCCGTTGACATTGATGACGGCCATGACGCTGCAGATACGAATGGCAGTATAGACGGGCTGGCATAGACAGAATGTGGTATTGATCATTGGCAATTTGAGGCCATAATCTAAAGGGTACCAATCATGACAGTTGGCGATATCTTGCCGAAAAGCCAGTCTTTGGAACACAGCGGCCTGTGTAGACGCGACATATGAATGAAAACCTCGATTTAAACTCGGAAGTCTGTGCGTCTCATCCGGGCGTAGGAGGCTTTGGGGTAGTGGCTTTCGGTGTTGCCCCCGCTCTGTCGCCGGCAGCTTTGCTCTTTCTTCTCGATTTCTTCTCCTTGGTGCTTGGTGTCATTGGACTTTTCTCACTGCCCTTTGTAGCTTTCCTGGCCGGTGCTGGCAAGTCTTCGGTCTTGAGCTGCGGCGTCGGCACTGCACTCTTCACCGGAGTCGGCACCCCAACAGATTGGCTTGATGTATTTGATGCTTCTTGAGCTTGGCTGGATGTTTTGGACGTAGTCATAGACGTTGCAAATGAAGTATTGTGCGATTTTGACAACTTGAAGGCCCCTGGCTCGCCCACAATCGGATTCTCATCCATGTACTCATTCCCAAAACGGTCGGCTAGATCATAGGAGAGAGCCAACATGTGGACACCTTGAAGGCCCACGTCTAAATTACTTTTGTTAGCCTTTGTGCTGACGGCATTTTCTTGTGCTGCGGGCAATGGTGTCCCCCCTCCCAGCATAGGAGTACCCTCTTTGCTAGTTTGAGTGGCCTGAAAGCTTGGGCCAGACGTAGGATTCCTCTTCACTGGAGGAAGGTAGATATGGCCAAGCGAGGGAGTAAAGCTGGGAAGGGAAGACGCAGTGGACAGTAGCTTCGTAAGGGAGGTGACAGTCGAGAGCTAGAGTTGATATCAGAGCGATTTATAACCAGCAATAGAATAATACATACCAGCCTGCTACTGAGGATGTTCGAAACCGAAGGTGCCATGTAGACATTCTCACCCACAACATAGTACGAGCTGATTCCAGTGACCTCGTCCTGCGCACCTTGTTTCTTGCGCCTATGTTGTTTCCGTATTACCCAGACCCCACTATTTTCAGGCTTGGAATCATTTTCAGACGGGTCGTGAGTGACCATGAACTCTAGCCCTTGCATCGTCCGCAATCGACCCTCAAAAGCCATTCGGGTCTGGATAATGTAAAACATGCTGGAATTGTGGAAAGCTTGCGTTGTCAAGATGGCGTTGTTGGAGGTAGCATCGAAAAATGGGGATTCGGCGAAGTAGGGAAGCACTAGGAGAGGCATTCAGTGAGCATGAAGGAAGCAGAAAGCGACGACTTTATATGAACTTACCGGTGTTGGTGTGGATGCCACCCATTTCCTGGGCTTTGGGAGATCGCCATTGTATCTCATCCAATGGTGGTTCCTGCGCCATTCTATGGAAGGTCTTTTTAAGGCTGACATAGGAGATGAGTACCTGACTTTTGTTGTGGGACTGAATGCTGTAGATCACAAAGTAAGGGGGATACTGTGGTGTAAGTGCTGGCGAGGTGAGCGCGTTTGAGTATTTTGCCGCGTGAACCGCGATGGCCTTGGAGCCGGAACAATTCAGCTTCTAGCTTCCACCATTCTTTGATTACAAGTCCGCTTCATCTCGGTTTCCGTCGCGAGGCTCTCCTGCTATCTCGAGATATCGGGTAGATCTATTTAGAGACCTTGGAATGAGACACAACAGATGCTCTGAAAAAGGACCTGTGGCCAGCTTCCTGTTTTGCTCAATTGGCCGAATAGACCGACAAGCGAACAAATGTGCGCAATTTTCCGACGCACATTATGATTAGATCAAGGTATTTGCTGAGAAGGTGTCGGCCACAATCATCTCACCCCGGTTTCTACTCTAAATGGCGAACTGTTGACAAGTTCTCAATCCATGGAAGGCTGGGTGCTGAGAGGCGTGCTGGATTCGATGGGCTGGCTGCGGTGGCTGCAAAATATTCGAGCTCAATTTATCTGACGACTACAATCTATGGCATGCACATCACCTTATCAGGGCGCTCTTGGTCAAGTGGATAGTAATCAACCGCGCGTGTTTGTTTAGAGTAGACGCCACTCCACAAAAGTAAGGTATATTAAGTCTTGATAGCTTCTGCATCTCTAGCTTTGTATGAGCGATAGCATAAGTAGCAAATATGTACCTTTATAAAATCCATGATGAAATGAAGGTGCAAAATCTTTTGAGCCCTCAGACCGAAAGTTTCGAAGCTAGAACACCTCGGATTCCGAAAATCCTCGACAACCGCTATTTCATTCAATACATTTCATAAGATAGTAAATGTGTAACAATCCTTTGACTATAATCCGCGAGCCGGACAATGCGTTTTACCATCTCAACCATATCGCGCTGGACACTGGAAGCATCAAATCAGACGGCCTTCAATCGTCCCAACCGCTATGTAATTAAGATTTGCCTCCGCAGTATAAGGGAGCAACCTATGTTTTTCAACCCTGCTGCTCTTGTTCGTAACTTCTTTCATTTGAGAAGCTCCAAGAGGACATGCCTCACGCCACCACCCCCCGCATACTCTTCATCGACGCCTATGATTCCTTCACCAACAACATCATCGCTCTCCTCGAAACAAATCTTTGTGTCGAAGTGCATACCATTAAAATTGACGAGCAAATCTCCAACTTCGCAGACTTCCTGAAGTCTTTCTCCGCCGTGGTCGTAGGACCGGGTCCCGGTGACCCAAGGAATCCCAAAGACGTGGGCTGGATCCGGAAATTGTGGCAGCTAGACGAGCGAGATCTATTGCCAGTCTTGGGAATCTGTCTGGGGTTCCAGAGTCTTGTGTTGGCGTTTGGGGGAACGATTGATAGATTAGGGGAGCCGAGACATGGCGTAGTGAGGAAGGTGAGGGGTAATGGGGAAGGGATGTTCAAGGGTCTGGCGGAGATCAGAACTGTGCAGTATCATTCCCTTTACGGCTCTATTGGCCCGGCAGGTGGGCGTAAAGGGACTGAAACCTGCGATAGAAGAGTTTCCTCGCTCAAGCGCTCGGATCTTCGACCCTTGGCTTGGGACTACGATATGGATAATGCAGAATACGGCACTGAAGACGTTACGTCTTCTAACCCCCGACGAGTCTTGATGGCTGTAGAGCATAAATCAAAGCCATTCTTTGGAATCCAGTTCCACGCAGAATCTATTTGCTCGGATGATAATGCCCGAAAGGTCATTGAAGCTTGGTGGGATATTGCCAAGAAATGGAGACGACCACGTAGAGACGTTGAATTCTGCTCGGCTTTGCCTCGGTCATTGGATTTAGATCTTGGAGCTGTTCAGATTGACTCGATGATCAAAAAACCGACACTCAAAAATCGAAGAGTAAATGACTCGATGGCTCCTTCGATCGCAGTGAGACAATTCCAGAATATGTCAAAGCAAGATCAAACTCTCGACGACGACATTCAAGTCTGCGATGGGTCCTGCCATCTTCAGGACTACGATCAAACATGCAAGGTTCGAGTTGAGACACAGGTGATCAATCTGGAGGGAGCCACTGTACCTTCGATCTGTGAGACACTGGGCTTGACCGACTGCGAAGTGGTGATATTGGATTCTGAATTACATCAAAGGCATGATGTGGGGGAGTACAGCATCATTGGCATCATATCTATAGACTCAGTGCGGCTCGAATACGAAGTTGGTGCGAATGAGGTCCGCCGAATACTCAATGGCCAGAGCGAGGCAATATCTCTTCTACCATTTGGAGGAAGTATCTTCTTGTACCTGAAATCTTTTATGAATCAATACAATGTCGAAAGCTCTAACAGGAAAATCCCCTTCTGGGGCGGTCTCATGGGGTTCATCAGCTATGAAGCATGTCTAGAGACTATTGGCGTTACTGATTCGCCTGGCCGCACCGCTCAAAGACCGGACCTAAGTTTCGTTTTCGTTGAACGAAGCATTGTCATTGATCATTTTCACCAAAAGATCCACATTCAGACCATCAAACCTGACGACCATGTCTGGGTCGGCGAGACTACTTTGCAACTGACTAGGACAGAGCCATCAAATGCGACACCTACGAACTCAGATTCGTTCTCGTCCAGGGCTCACATGTCAATTCCCGACGCCTCGTCCTACAAATCCAAAATTCGATCCTGCCAGTCCTCAATCAGAGCCGGCGATTCCTACGAGCTCTGTCTCACTACCCAAGCCACCATCAATACTCAAAAGCGTCTCGCACCCTGGCCACTATACACTCGCCTACGTAATCTCAACCCAGCCCCCTTCTCCGCCTACGTGCGCCTCGGAAAATTGACCCTTCTGTCGAGCTCTCCCGAGCGCTTTTTGCAATGGTCACGACCCGGCAAGCCGCCAGATCTCAGCATCAATAAAGCAATCGACGGCGAAGAAAATATCATCCGTTGTCAATTCCGCCCTATAAAAGGCACCGTCAAGCGCCAACCTGATCCCAATCTCCCACCCCTTACCCTCCCCGAAGCAACAGCTCTGCTCGCCACACCCAAAGAGCGCGGAGAGAACCTGATGATCGTAGACCTGATACGACATGATCTCCACGGCGTAGTTGGTTCTGGCAGAGTAAGTGTGCCGAAACTGATGGTCGTGGAGGAATACGCCACCCTCTTCCAACTCGTCAGTGTCATAGAGGGAACTCTTCCCATCAAAGACGACACCCTGATCACCAGCAACAAACAACCCACTCTCCCTACCAACCGCCTCGCCACCCACTCAACAATAGCAAGCATCACTAACAGCACCAATGCCCCAAAGACAGGCATCGACATCCTCGCTGCCTCACTTCCCCCAGGCAGCATGACCGGCGCCCCAAAACTGCGCTCCTGCCAAATCCTCCAGTCCCTCGAACACCACCCTCGAGGTGTCTATTCAGGCGTCCTCGGCTACATGGACGTCGGTGGCGGAGGCGATTTCTCCGTCGTCATCCGCAGTGCTGTGCGCTGGGACGCCGACGCTCGTCATTCTCCAATGAACGGAAATAGACACGCAAACGGAGATCCAGACACAACCGCACATCTTTCGCCCTCACCCTCTGGCTCATGCGATAAATGGACCATCGGCGCCGGCGGCGCGGTCACAAGTCTGAGTACCGAAGAAGGCGAATGGGAAGAAATGATTGCGAAGCTGAGGAGCACATTACGGCTCTTCGAACAGTGAATAGCAAACATCTACTTCAGTACATCCGCGCGCTGAGGGGCTGGTTGTTCGTTCCATTTCTTGGATACCTTCATCACTTTCGATTTTTTTTTTTTAGATCTAAACTCTTGCCCACCGTTGAAATTTCCTGCACATACAACACACGAGATAGAGAAACTTCTCCACCTACCGTACGAGATGTCATGCATATCACTCCTTAGAACCCGGCAAATTTCTCGTTCCGTTCGTGGAAATATATAAGCCACGGTCTTCAACGACAGAACGCACAAAGCCATCTCTTCAACATCACCAAAGAAAGCGCAAGGCATATAAACTTGTGCGATACCCAAAATTTATTAGTTCGTCTCGCAAAGAGGCTAGACGTGTTCAACAAACAGCCAGGGGGGTCATTTTTTGATGGGGGAGAAGGGAGGGGGTATGGCATTTCAACAAATGGGGAAAGAATGGTGTGGTGTGGTATGGTGTGGTGTGGTATCTATCGCTATTATCTTTTTCATTTCAACGATATTCCCGTGTCGTTCCCTACGATAGAGTTGCGTTAAGGGAGGGAGAAAGGTTTGAGGAGGGTTGATTATCTACATACAAGCGCATATATAGAGAGAGATATATATATATACCTTAAACAAATAAACAGGATTATTTCTTTCGATTCCGCATACCTACCTATGTGTTAGGATGGGGAAAGGAATAGAAGGTTAATGAACGGAATGGAGCTCGGCGCTCGTTTCACGCTATAGATAGACACGCGCAACACTGGCCATGTGATGCACATTTGGGCTAGTGATAGATGATGGTTGGTGTGTTAGATATAGCCCCAACATGTCAGATGTACCTACGTACGAGATAACCCAGCGGCGTATCGCCAATGATTGCCAACACCTCGCTTTGCCCCAACCCCACCCTAATCAAGGTTTTTCATGCGCCAATCATACGGCTCCTCAGAGTATGGACATGGTTGATTTCTTAAAGCTCCCGTGACGCGATGCTAGGGCAACGGAGCTTGCTGCACCCCACAATCTGGCTTCCCGTCTAGTTCGGCAGCACTCGGACTGCCACCAGGAACCAATTTGTTTTTTATCCTGTGCTCACGGGCCGGCACGCCCGGATTTCCCATTGTTCCATCCACCTCTTTCGGCACACCATGATTCGTGCCAGTTGGCACACCAGGGTTCCTCATTAATCCATCTACTTCTGTGACCGTAGGCGAAAGCGGAGGAACGTAATGGCCTTTCTTCTATTCTGGTTTGCTCAGGGCCCAGGGAGGGAGGCTGGTATTTGCTGGACTGAAGCGCGGATTGTTCGCGCCAGTTGGTGGGGGCTAGACGGCTGAAGCTAGCGGAGGATAGGAGAGCTGGGCTTGTTGATGGGGACCAGGATATTGAAAAGACTGCTGTTCGTGCTGTGGGATGGATTGATAGCCGTCAAAAGCTTTTGACGGTAATGGTCGTGCCTGCGGCTGCATGGGAGCTGAGGGGTATGTAGCCGGGTGTATGATGGCGGTCATCCTTTTGCGCCTGCCAGCGCGTAGACAGCAGAACCCGGCGAGGCCCAATCATAGTGCACCAATAACAGCGACACCTGCGGCGATGCCACCAATCGCGCCTTGGGGGAGCCCACTGTGAGAAGGCGTGCAGGCTGTACGTGGGCTTGACTCTGAGAATGAGGCTAGGCTTGATGCTGAGCTGGACCTTGAGCTTGACGCTGAGATTATGACACTGTCCGGAAAAGGGTTGAGATAGGCAGAGGCAGTGGAGCCAAAGGGATTATTCTGGCATCGAGTGCACAGGTGCTGCCAATGGCGGTTATACAGAAATCATTAAAGTACTCGACATCCTAAATAGGCGTGGATATTGCCATGCAGTTGGTGTAGGTGGGATCACGGAGGAAGGCGTAGGTGCCGCAGAAAGGCTCGACTTGATCACTAGAGAACTAAGCTGTCAGCAAGGCGAGGGAGAAGCCTTGGAGATAAGTCGCGCACCATTCTTTACCGCCGGGTCTGACTCACACGGTTGGTCGCATTCATCTCGGTAGTTACAGGTGGTGTAGAGCGCTGAACAGATTCCTGTCGTAGCGGTACAGCAACCAAATGCTTCCAGGGAGTTGACGCAGGTCAAACCTATGCTGCAGGAGAGAGGATCGTCTGTGCAATGGGTAAGGCAATGCCTTCGAGCCGCTGTTGCGTGGACTCACGATACTTGCTGTTGACAAAGCTGCACCAATTCGCTGTAGGGGGGATATTGCACAAGCATTCTCCTTCGTAATTCTGAAGGTATCCTATTCAAGGTTAGAGCTTCGATCTGTCGCGGCGACGCGCTTGCGATAGCCATCAGACCTATGGACATAGGTCTAGGTGCTATCCATGGCATCGCAATAGCGATTCTGAAGAGCAGCGGCGCGTAGTGGATTGTATGCATGATTGCCAGGGCACGGATGCCGTCCAAGACTGATTGACACGAGGTTCTGGTGGGAGGAGCGGCAAGACAAGCCCCGCCATGTCTCCTCAATGGCAATGGCTGTCGGCCTCATCGAGCGCTGTGTCGCAGTGAGATGGTTGAGGGCATGGTCGTAGGTAGAGTATTGGGCCTAGTCCTGCCGTGAGAGTAGATTGTAGTGAATCGGCTTCGGCTTTCCAGTACCATGCTTTGAACAGACTGTGGTTTTACTTGCATAGGTAGGTAAGGAAGAGAGAGGAAAAGAGGAGAGCAGGTATGAGGGTAGAGAAGAGAAGCAATGATGCGGCGGACTGAAACGGCCCGAGGTTAAAAGCCCTAGTCCGCAAAAGGCTAGCAGAAAAGAAAAGCCGTGTGACATCACTTCTCCAGGTAAGAATCTATCTGGTCCAGTTGACTCGCTCCTTAAGCAACCAAACGGAAATCATCAAGGCCCCGGAGATGGACATGCACGGTCATGACCACCACGGATGGGCGTCAGGTTCGAGTGCCGCCTACAGTGGTAGGATGAAGGCGAAGGCTTCTACCATTATGGAGATCAGGATCTTATGCTGGGACGAGCACTCTGCCAATGGTCTATCACTATCTTCTGTTTCACCAAAATCCTTCGGTAGTGGACCACAGGGACCGGCATGATAAATTCAAGGATTGTTATGTGCACCACTACGAGTAGTTGGTGGTCAATGAAGATCGATGTAGGTATAATTTAATTTCACCAACAGAGACTTGTTGAACGCCTTTCTCTTATATCTTGCGAAGAAGAGGTTTCGAATGTTCAGAATCAATGGTGGTATCGATAGCAAACTCCCATTCTTTTGGGGAAATGATGAAATCGTTTACTGGCACGCAGTATTAATTTGCAGTCGTTTGATACCATTGCTGTACATGACCCCGAGGAGTACCTTGTCTCGTACGCTGTCTAAGCAGGCTGATTTCTGTTGTAGTGACCCTTCCTAGAGCGACAGAGCTCCACGGCTCTTCCTGTGGGGTGCCTTCTGGCCACGTTCCCATCTGGCCACGTTCCCATCTTGACACAATTCCCATGAGAATTCAAGGGCTTATTGTCTCTAGTACTAGAGTTTCACCGATCTGTGGGCGAGTATTGCTCCAATCTCACAAGGCCCGAACAACAATTACTTGTCGGTCGTTGAAAGAATGGTCTCGTGAAAGTATTGAGAAGCCGGAGTGCTCCTTGGTTTGAGTGGTATGCGTACTGACCTCTGCGCGTTTACTCCTGTTCCTTTCCTCATTGGCACGGTCTGTCAAACGTTCAGCGGTGACTCAATGCCGAATCGATCTCGTGTTTACTCAAATGAGGGACTTTACCCGCACAGCTCATACTTGGTGTGTTCGTCAACGAAGAATAGTGAAAGTTCCAGGGGAAGAACTATCCGTGAAAGCGTGCTGTGGAAGGTTCCATGATTTTATATTCGTGGCAGACCTCACGGACGTGGTTCGTCTTTAGATGATTGAGCGAGATGAGCAAGAAATGGTGATGATCACATGCTACCAGAGTCGGCGAGGTTGGAAATGGGCTCCATCGTAAGTATCGATGTAAGTGTGTTTGCCTTATTAGGGATCAACAAGTGGCAGTAGTCGAACGCATGGAATCTACCTCTCAGAACATGCACAACGGATGCCAAAGGAGATCCCGGGATGAGATTGCTATATCTTGTACCCAAGGACTCTCACATTGTTTGACAATAACCATCAGCCCCAACTCATCCTAACGGTCAATTATCGCAGCCAATTAATCGGTACTACCCTTCTTTCTAGCGCTAAACGTGGCTCCGTCTACGTTCGAGGCCTGGTCCGTGACACTATGATAGGTGAAACAGTGACTTGACCGACACCAGAATGCTACAAAAAAGACTTGAGGATTGGTCAAGCGTTACTACATTCTTCTCGATGCGCTCGATGTGTCTGGGGTATTGGCTACAGCTATCGAAACGCTTTAGAATTTCGCTGGCTCCTTTTTTCCCGGTGTTGGTGGTAGTGCATCGAGCCGCGAGGCTGTAGCCTAGAGCCAAGAGTACTTTGTAAGCCCAAGGGACCATGGGGCACCTGGATTAGTTGTGGTGGATTACTTTAGTCCATAAATGGTTCGAAGCTGGGCGGTAAGCAAGCGCCGGTTTCTATGCGTATAATTTAGGGGATGCCTTCAGCGTTAGCCCATCATTTGACCACAACCTTCAATCTCCATGTACGACTATACATCCTTCCAAGATGTATCGGGCAGCTAAAAATGTCTAATTTACTGTTCTGGACGGTAATATCAGGGCAATCGCAACGACATTCAATTTGGAACCATCTAGTCCTATCAAACGTGGCACCCTCTATACATACGATGGTCTCGCTGGGGAGACTGGATTCATCAGATCTTTGGGACGCACAATGCCGTCTTCAATATTGATTTTATTCTTCTCTTGGCAGCCTTCGCGTGGAGATGCCAACGCAAAATGATTGGCGAGGCGTCCTTCACGTACCCCACGTAAGCACGGCAGGAAATAGCCTAGCACCAGGCTGCGCTCTTGCTTGTCGGCCGAACGATGGAACACGTTCGCTGAATCTTATCACCTCATCAATACTCCACAGACTTACAGACTTACAGACACAATGCCCGTCCCTTATGGATTTGGAGTCGGCGATTTCGTTGCTGTAGGTACTTTGGCGTGGAGTGTCTACAAGTCCTGTCAGTTCCAACCCCATTCCGTATGCCAGCCGTCTAAAACGTGCGCAGGTAAGGCAGCTCCTGAAAGCTTTGAAAACATCAGCATGGAAGTATTATCTTTGCATGCTGTGCTGAAAGAGAGCGAAGAGACCCTTTTTCGCCGTCCTCTGAAGACCACAAGGGCCGAGAGGCTTATCGTAATCAAGGATGGATGCGATAAAGTTCTCACGGACTTGCAGAGCCTGGTGGACAAGTATGAGAGTCTTGGCACTAAAAGCAAGCGTACGTGGGACCGAATGAAGTGGGGCAACGAAGACATAGCCGAGATTCGAGCTCGGCTTATTTCAAGTACTACCATGTTGAACGCCTTCATTAGTACTTCTGAGTCCAGTGTTGAGTCGAAGCTCGACGAATTCGTAAAAGAGTATCGCCAGGGAAGGAGAGAGGCCTCAGTCATCTCGTTCCAATCCGTGGATAGCCTCTCGGCCGGGGACAAGGCGTTGTGGCGGATGATTCGCAAGGAGCTCGAAGAGATTGGCATAAGCGTAGCTGCGTTTGATGCCAATCGCAAGTTCATATTCGATTGGCTCATACGGGCAGCCGAGAATGGAGCCTTCGAAGAACAGGGTGAGCGCGGTTCCGAATACGAGAGCGATTACAGTGACGAGCAAGCATCGCGGAGCAATAACGAGCATGTCAATCAAGATGCGGGACAAGAGACTCGTCACACCCAGTCCGCTTCTTCTATAAAAATACGTGAAAAGCGACCATCCACACGACCACAATTATTGGTGGCCGCTACTGTTGCAGGACGTCATTCTCCGCCTGGCCCAAGAATATCTGGTGAGATCGACGCCTCAACCAGAGTCCTCCCGAACACACAGGTCTCTCGCATTGCAGCCTTTTGGGCAACAGTATCACTTCCGGTACCACGGCTATTCCTAGCCGTCATGAGGCAACACTTCTCTAAAGCTCTTAAGATTCTTAGTGATGAGGCTTCGTCAAGACATTTTGATCGGAAAACACTGGGCGAGATACTGTTGATGACTACATTGATGTATGAGGGTCTCGACGTCGCAGATCATCTCTCGTTGATATCTAAGCTCATAGCCAGAGGCGCCAATGTCGACTACAGAAGCAGCGGCTTCTTCGCACAAACTCCTCTCCAAAATAGCGTTAGAAAAAAGTCGATTGCAGCAGTACGTCTTCTCATAGAGAACGGAGCTGACGTCAATTATCATGGCTTGAAAAGGGAGCCTTTAGAATATGATTCGTTCACTCCTCGGCTGGCTTTAACGGAAGACACTGAAATGTTACGACTTCTGCTTTCTGCAGGCGCAGATGCCAGTGCCGTCTACAAGGTATATTTCACGAACCATTTTCATGAAGCCTTCTTTGATCGGGTAACTCTACTCCATGAAGCAGCACATCTCGGTCAAATTTCAGCCATGGAAACCTTGATTGAGCACGGCGCAGACGTCGACTTGTTCTGCCCCGTATTTGGTACCGCACTCATGGTCGCTCTATTGGAAGGAAAAGCAAATGCAGCAAGACTTTTGCTTGCCCGAGGTGCGAATCCCGAATTCGAGGCGGCCAAAATAGACGTCAAATTTGATCACTTCGAAATATCGTACAAGACACCGATTGAAGCTGCGATAGTTGGAGGAGACGAGTACATGGTGAGTCTCTTATTGAAAAGCGGCGTCCCACCCAAATTATCGATGCTCCATTATGCGAAGGAAGTAAAGTCTTGCCTACGAAACCCAGTGTGGGGTCTGTCAGCCTCCTTCGTTGTTTGGAGCACAATTCCTTCTAAAAGGGAGCATGGCGAGATTATCCATGTTCTTGAAAAGGCGTTGGAAAATGAAAAGGATCGCTTGGAGAAGCACTAGGTCGGGCAATGGCCTTAGGCCACCGAGCCAGTAGCTCTTACGTGCCATAGCCCACGGCAGGTACCTCCAAGCTGCCTTGTATGATTTATCTTCTTTCATAGCAATATATCAAGACTTCTCCACCCTTACCGTTGTTCTCGACTTTCATCATTCCAGCAATGAGATAACAAGCAAGATATCTCTCTCAATCCACCACTCAACCCCAAAGGCCACCCCCAACCACCCACCAATCACATCATCACCTCTATCCAACCCCCCTCCTCCAACCCTACCGTCCCCCTACCGTCCCCCTTCCCCCACCATTCCCCCACCATTCCCCCAACCCCAACATTCCACCGACCACCATCCCCTCTCCCCCCCCCCACCCCAACCCTTCTCGCCACAGTAGGACTAGGGGTTATTGATTTCGTACATCGCATATTCGAATTATTCGTTTCAATAAGATTGATTTATATCGTATCCCGCATAATCGCATTATAGCGAAAAGCCACATAGCCATAGCAGGAAATATTCTCCCAAGAAAAAAATATACATACTGCTATTAACACTACAATCCCTCTTCAGTCACTCCATCTCATTCAAAGTCTCCCTCATTACATTGCATTGCAGTCTTTTTTCGCCCACCCACCCCTCCCTGCCTATATATACATATCTATCTACTCCAGGTCTACATCGAATAGATATGGGAGGGAGTCTTCTTAGCGCTGTGGCAATGGGCCTGAATATGCCTCTTTAAGCTACTATTCGGCTTATCTATACGATGAGACAGGCTGACTATGATGTAGCTACCCCCCTGTGCATTGCATGCTATTCGTATGGTTTGAATGTGAATGTGAATGTGGTGAATGAAGCACTAACTAGAAACCCTCTCCCAAGAACCCCAACCCCCCCCTCAAACCCACCCCTCAAACCTCCCACCCCCCAACCCCATCCCCATCCCATCCCCATCCCCAACCCCACCCACCCACCCTCTTCCTCATCCCAGTCCCCCTCCATCTCCCATCCCAGTCCATCCACGTCTCAGAACCCACCATCTCTACTCCCGATATCACATCAATCCGGAAATCTTATCTTATCTTACCTAATGGGTGGGTGGTTGGTTGGAGGGCTAGGCTATGAGGGCTGGGAAAAGGGGGGGAAAGGGAAAAGAGGGGGGGGAAAGGGGTAGGGGAATAGGACGGGGGGAGATGGTCTTGGGTGTTGGGTGGTGGGTATTGCGCAGGAGGTAGAGAGTGGAGATATTACATTTTAGTGGTGGTTTGGACTGGTGGATAGGGATAGGATGGACTGGATTTGGGGGCGTGAGAGAGAGAGAGAGAGACAGAGAGGGAGACAGAAGGTCATCTTTAGTTTTCCGGGCGTGGGGGGGGGATATATACTCGTACTCGTACGAATCAAAAATCAATATCAAGAAGCTAGCTCTGTACCACAGCGTGAGTGAGTGAGCGCGATAAGCTCTATTATTTGGAGGGTGTGTTACAGAAACCGAGCATTGACTAACGACGAGCGATCTCTACGATATTGATTGGAACGTAGCTCTTACGGAGCGGCCTTGTGACCAGCTCTTTCGATCAAAGGGACGGGAATGAATTTGGTTGAGATATGATGGCGAAGGCATTTGTGCTTGTTTGAAGGGCTGACGAGTATTTTGGGAAAAGGGATGTATGTAGTGCTATTCTGGGCGCGAATGTCTCAGACAATTAGTCCTAAAAGAGTGTGGGAAGCTGCTCTTGGCTTCGGGAGAAGAAAAGTCCAGGTTTGTGCGAGCGTGAAGTAACGAGCGTGGATCTCATGAGTGGAAAGAGTGTGAGGAGCCGCGTTTGGCTTCTTGGATCCGTGACGCGAACCGGGGCAAACGTGAAGTAATGAGCGTGTATCTGATGAGGGGAAAGAAGGTGAGAAGCCGCCTTTGGCTTCTGTGAGCCGTAACGCGAATCCGAGCAAGCGTGAAGTAACGAGCGTGTATCTAATGAGGGGAAAAAGTGCGAGAAGCCGCCTTTGGGTTGTGGGAACCATGATCCAGATTTGTGTAAGGGTGAAGTAATGAGTGTATGTATTATGAGATTTGAAAGAGTGTAGGAAGTCGCCTCTGGCTTCTGGGAACCGTGACACGAACTCAGGCAAACGTGAGTAATGAGCGTGTGTAGCATGAGTTTGGGAAGAGTGTGAGAAGCCGCCTTTGGCTTCTGGAACCATAACCCAGCCCTGTGCAAGCGCGAACTAAAGAGCGTGTTTATCAATAATTTGGGAAATCCTCCTCATCATCTGAAAGTGGGTAATTCTCATCATCATCAATTCCGCTCCACTCGGCCTTCAGAGTCACTCCAACTCTCGCACACATCTCTACCTTGAGTTTGAAAGAGTCTCTATGATGCTGGCGTCGTGAGAAATGGTCTTGGATACGAATTGACTCCAAGAGTGGCAGGCGCTGATTTTTTTCCTCGGTGAGGTGGTTGAATAAGCTCGAAGCTTGGCCTAATCCTGAAAAGTTCTGAGTATAGAAAAGGGTCACTTCCTCGACGGATGGCGGTAAGGCGTATACCAACGGTTGCATGTCTTCCAGGTAGAGATCACCCTCAGGCGACCTCCCGCGCCAGGGTAACAATCCAAGATATGCCGCGCTCGGAACGCGACATACTTTCAAGACCTCGAAGTCTCTTAATGATCGACTTGGTATTTCGTCGTCCATCAGATTCAGATGTACGTTCCCACCCAGGCTCAGAAGTTCCAGGCTATGTCTGGCGTACTCATGGAGTGCGGCGATGATCTTGTGGGCTTCCATTTCATTTCTTGCAGCATGGAGGTAGGAGAAATTCTTGAGCGATTTGATAGCCTTCAGCATAAGCTTAAAGCATTCGGCTGTGACCACACAACCTGTAAGAGAGATGACAGTGACGTTGGAGGCGTGTAGTAGGAGGTGAGCCCACATGGTCGGACGCTCAACTAGACCTCGCACGGAGGTTCCAATAAGATCTCTCATAGACGGAAGCGCCATGAATAACGCAAAGTCGTCAAATTGTTCATATGTCGGGTGGCTTGTTCGCCCCAGTATATGAACTTGAACTAGCTTCGTGAGAGGCTTGCATGCACCAGGCTTCGTGTGCCCCTGTCCCATGATTGTCTTGATGGCTTCGTATAGATAACGAGAATTGCGACCGCTTTGACTGAGATAGAGAACCTCTAGATGCGGGATGAGCCAGAAAAGAAGGCCAACCATTGCGCTCCTATCGCCTTTTTTGGCTTCTGAGCACACTTTGTCGATTGGGAAACAAGTTGAATGCGAGAACCCCGACTCCTTGTATCTTTCCACAATGTAACCCTGTAATAATCCCATCATCTTTTCGTTGAAGACTTCGTGGGAGATCTTCTCAGCCTTGTAAATTTGATAGTCTTCTTCATCTAACATCAGCTTAGAGAAAAGGACGAGTACGGGATCACGGCCGGTTACATGGGTGCAGCACTGGACATTGAGATGTCTCACATAGTATCCAACTTTCCAGTCCATATAAATTTCGTACATCAACTGTAGCGGATTCACGAAGTCCTCATGTAGGTGGCAGCCATGTACAAAATTATGTCTATACTTTTCCTTTCGATCCTCGTGAAGCGCCAGAGCCTCTTTAGTCAGCTGACGAAAATATGAGCAAGATTGTGAGAACTTGTAGATATCAGCAGGGTCGATCTGATCGATGATCTGGTAGAGAATCTCGTTCGAAAGCTCCTTGAGGCAAGGCATGATAAGCCGGATGCCGCTGCGTGGAGCGTCGAGAAGAATTTTGAGGATGCGAATAAGGCCACAGATACTCTTCGTCCTTCGTGGTAGGAAGAGGAAGTGTTTGGGAAACGGTGAGGTCGCGAGCGACCGCCTCAAGGATTGTCGCACGAGCAGATGTCTCGAGTCCTGTAGCAGATTAGCACCGCACCGCAGCGAAGCAGAGCAGAGTTAGCCTTCATCAGCGTACTTTTCTTTTTCAGAATAATCGAACGGTCTTCTGATGGAGGTTTGCGACGTGAGTATGGTTTGGTGCACAGTGATGGCAACAAATGGTGAAAGCGTAAGGTAGGTAGGTATATTGTAAGATACAACACTACTTTTGACCCACTTCACTAGCGCCTTTTAAGCTTAACACTTTTGCCTTGTCCAAAAATTTCAAAATAAACGTTTCTTACAACATATACTACCGGACGCCATAACACATCTTTAAGCACACAGGACTCCTATTGTCCGCCCAGCTCTGACCGCTTCACATAGTCCACATTTGGGGCTACACCTTCTTCAAGTAGTTGTGTTTCGGAGCTGTACGTGTAGACATACACGCAGGAAACGGCAGGCAAAGGCAGTGGGGAGAGAGAGAGAGAGAGAGAGAGAGAGAGACATTGATGTTGTTGGGGGTTACTGGCAACTGCCTTGGTTATTGAAAGCATGCATTTGTATCCCAAACCCGATTCTAGATGATTCACAAAAAGCAATCGTGTGGATGGAATCAAGCGCCTCAAGCTCTTCTCTGAAAAGCAACAACCAGTTCTACCCCCACCTTCTCACACTTTCGCTGGAACTTTTCCACCCACTTGGCCTTTGGCTGCCTCAAATCCGACCAAATTCTGAGGAGGTTGAGCTTTGGTAGAAGCGTCTTCTTCTGTTCGAGCAGACCATGGAGCATGTACGGAGCATGATCCAATACAAAATGCCCAACCAGCTTGATAGACTCAGTAGAGGGCGGGAGCACATCTACCAAACGTACTGTATCTCGAAGAACGGTGCCGAGGTATTGGGCATAGACTTGGCGTTCAAGAACTACCTCCTTCAGCATTTTGAAGTCTCGAAGAGATCTGTTGGTAGGGTTGATGCTGGCTGGATGTCCCGTGAGACTTAGGTATTCGAGGCTGTGTTTGGCATGCTCAAGCAGGGTCCCAATGATGCCATCCGTTTCGAAATACCGTCCGACCTCATATGGATCGTGGACATAGTGCTCATAGCTGAAACGTTTTAATTGTTTCACTCCGATCAGTAGTTGCCTTAGGAAATCGGCTTCGACTTCGCCGTGCCGAAGCAGTATTTCGGTGACGTTGGAAGAGTGTGGCGGGAACTTCCAATCAATCGTGTGATCAACGCGACTTTCCACAAAGTTCGCAGAGATGCGCCGCATAGACGGAAGGGTAGCAAATGATATCAAGGCCTCGAAGTTTTCCCCCTTCGGGCTTTCTCCATCTCCTTCAAAGTGAACCTTAGAGAGGTCCATAAGAGGCGTTCGTGTCCTTGAGTTCGGCTCGGCCATAGAAAGGATCACCTTATCCAGGGAAGGTGCGGTGTACCATGAGAACTCGGTAAGATGCAATTCCTTCAAATTGGGGACGAAGAACAACAACAGAGCAACCATCGCACCTCTATCACCTGATTCGGCACTATCACACAAGTACTGAACGTCACAAAAGTTTAGTTCTCGATTCGAGGGGCGAGGCAGACTCCTCACTGCCATGTCATGGCGGTCCAATGTCGGAACTCCAGACTCAAAGACTTTCTCTTGAATGAAGCTTTCGATGCGTAGCATGACGGCCACACAGAGGTGTTGATCGTTCTCGACAGCATTTTCATATCTTTCGTAGTCCTCTGCTACATCCTCTTCATTCGAGCCTTCAACAGGATGTTGGCAACACTGAACCTGGAGAGTTTTCACATATTCCCCAACCCTCCAATCCGTACAGAGGGTTTCCATGAACTCCATTGGGTGAAGATTGTGCCTGTGGCGATGGCAACCGTCCAGTATGACGTTTTGATATTGCTTTCGCTCCACGTGCAGCGACAAAGCCTCTCCGGCCAGCCTGTAGAGGTGTCGACACGAAAGCGCGAAATTGATGATATCATCAGGGTGAACCTGATCGACAATCTTGTAGAGGAGCTCGTTCGTAAATTCAAGCAGTGAATTCATCGTAGGCTTGGGTCTGTTACTATTGCTGTAGGAAGGATCACATCAAGCGTTCATAAATCGTAGTGGTATGGTCTTCGCGGTTCCCAATCTCGTATAAGCTTGTGAGACATACCATAAGGCATCACTTGAGTATTATGAAACTTCTTGAAAGTTGTCCTGCAGGCACCCGCTCAAACACTCTGTCAATACGCCATATCTCAAACGCACTAGCCCTTTGGGGGTTGACAAAGAAGGTTAATTATGAATATGCCCGAGTAGAAGGATGTCAAGTCTAAAATAGATGCAACGAAACAAGGCGTTTTTTGCATACCACGTCCTAGCGGAGGGCTGAATGCTTTTCCAACCGACATATTTTACAACCTTTCACCGCATAACTCCCACTATGTACTTATTGCTCCGTATAGTACCACGGCTTCTTGTCACCATATGCTTCCCCAGGGATTTGCATTGGGACAGGAACGACTCTCTCGAACTGCTTCAGGCCACCCTCCTCGCTGCCCGACATATTTTGACGTAGTGGTACAATAACGCCACATTCCCAATTACGACAATTGAGCTTGGGCTCTTTGGTTGCTCGATCCTTGAAAAGCTTGCCCCATGCGCTCTCTGAGCAATTGGCTGACCCAATATACGCCCAAGACTTGAATGGCTCGTCTTCTCGCCGAACAAACATGAGCTAATAGAGTTAGACTAGTCATGAAGTGGGACGAATGTTATCTGAATCATACCTTATTATGCATAAGCATGCCAGCGCGTACACTCTTACAATCCCGTAGAATCTGCCGTGGGAAACTAGGTGAATTGTACCATTTTGACTGGAAACAAATCGTACCTGCTGAACGCGCGGTGGACCTTTTGACGGTGTCGTGAGTAGGGTAGTAGACCTGAAAGTTTTGTCGTAGATGAGACCGCAGATTCTCGCGTAAGCTATCATCCATACTCGAGTCCGCTTTCTTTTTCCTGGACACAACTGGTGGATTTCGCCAATTGTATTCGGTAAGTCCATCGTCGCCCTGCGCAGCAAGGTAAAGCATTGCCAGAAAGTCATCATTGAGAGACCCAATAGAAGAAGCGACGAAGTCGATGTGAAGGATCTTGTCTGTTGCGAGACCCAGCTCCTTCACCGCGCGACCCAGTCCAAGGTATCCAGTATGCTGCGAAGACGGTGCAAAATGCGCACCACCAATGTTGTGGACAAACGCAAAATCCTTTGTAGCTGTGAAATCGAAATTGTATATGCTGTCGATGATGCTTTGCTCAAGGCCCATAGCCTTCGTAAAGTTGATCAATTCCCTTCCGAAGAAAGTAATCTCTTCCTTTGTGGTACGCTGGCCCTCGGCCAGTCGTGGTAAGTCAATGAGAAAAACCATGTTTTCCATCTGCGGACCTCAGAATCAGCTCGAGGTCGATGGAATCAGGCCCTTTAAAGGGCATGGGCTGCCAGGAGATGTTTCTCGCAAGTTTGGAAGCTGCATACTGGCTGGGCTTCAAGATGAAATATACGTACGATACCAGTCTCACCCCAATCATAAGGAACCAAATTAGCCGTTGGAACGGCCACTCTCAGATGACTTGGGTGAGAAAGTAACATAAGTTTCGAATGCATGCAGCTTATTTGGCCCTCCATAGATGGAAAGCAAAGGCGTAGATTACGCATCGTTGCAGTTTCACGCCGATATTGCTGCTGGGTCGCCAGGTCTTTTGCCTGCATGATGAGCGTGATGTGTGTACTCTTGATGTTCATTTTCGCCAGAAGCCAGTCTATGTCCCACTGAAAGGAGCCCAGGACAGCCAGATTGAGAGTATTCTTTTGCAAGACTTCTTCGAGTTTGATATCGTCAGCGTTTCGTTGATGGCCGAATGCCCAGGTCTTCTTGACGGTTCCCAAGGGGAATAAGAGGCCTTCAACTTTGGCGCCCAACGGACCGTGACTGACGGTGGTGCTCTGTAGCGACATCTTTGTTCTCTCTTTTACCTGTACTGGAGCTACATCTGGCTTGCCACGCGTAATTTTACGTGCTGGCGGAGGTGAGATTGATGGCGCTTTTCTCTTCCGACCTAACCGCTCCTGTTCCATCTGCTTACGGTCTAGACCCAGAACTCCGAGCCCATTGTTTGGAGCCAAGGAGTCATTAGAGACTTCTGCATGGATCGCTGCTCGCGTGGGCCCATTTTCCGTTTCACTTTCATCGTCAAGACTGATAGCATTTAGGACTGTTTGCCCTGCGCCCTTTGAGTTTGGATCCTGGAGGGACAACGCTATGGCAAGTTTCAAGTCCTCGTCATCGTCTGAAGATGCCATAGTGACGAGCAAGTAAAGAAAAGGAGATGTGGCGTTTCATTCAAAGGAAAAACTTTTGTGGATATCGGAGTCACGATTTATGATCGAAGTAGAGTAAGGTAAGTACGTAAGGCGGGTTCAAGGGGGATATCTCGGGAAAACCTTAATCCGCTCCGAAAAGCCTAGACCCTCGGTCCAGGGCGAATTTCTTTACATTATCATCGCTCAAGCTCGCAATCGTCCCTGCCGTCTGTATTCTCCATAGCTTATAACACCCAAGTACCATTATCATGTCAATACCAGCCTTTGGTCTCGCAGAACACTCTGCATCAGAGCCCATGGACATTCCTGCTGTCCAGGCAACAGCCCGGACCCCAACATCTTTTTTCAGCCTTCCGCGTGAGCTACGAGACAATATCTACGCCTACCTCTTCGAAGCCGTTTACACGCAGTATGAAGAAAACGCGCACCTTACGATGGCAGAGTCTGGTTGTGCAGGCAGACATGCTGAAGTTGAGATATCCGATCGGCTTGCGATCATGCAAGCTTCCCGAAGGCTGTGGGACGAAGGCTCCACAGTGCTCTACGGCCAACACGTATTCTGCTTCCACATCGGATCTATGCCATTCAATGATACTTTCCTGACCCAGCGAATCGCAAATTTGATGCAGGATATTGAGATAAACTTGAGCCCCATCAAATACCCCAATTCGGTTCGAATTCTACAACTCTTCGGCGATCCTCAAATAACACGAAATTCGTGCCTAATAAAGCTCAAATTCCGCAGAATAAATCTTATAGGCGTCAACGTCATTGAGGCCCTGAGGCAACTGACTGGGTTTGAGCTCCTAGCCTTCGAGATGGAAGCACCTGCTGTCGTACACCGGATGACATCAGGAACTCTCGTCCCTTGGATCTCCCGTCTGTTGGCGCATATGAAGAATGAAATGGAATCGGCGTTGGGGCCTGGCACTTATGAGAATAGTGATTGTTATCGGCGACTGATATTCAAACCCCAATCCCACACCTACTTCCTCAGAAGGAGAGAAGAAATTAAAGGGAAGGTAAAAAGGAAGCCTAAAAGCGCATCGCTTATACCGGTGCCGTAGGAGACCCAGGCTGAGCGGTTCAGGCTTACTTGAGAGGAAATATCGTCCGAGCTCGTCTAGATCTCGCAATACACAGAAGCATCGATGCACAATGACCAGGGTTCTTGTTTTGCGCCGTGAGCGGCTGGTCTGTGGTTCTGTATACAAAAGCCCTCAGAAAAGAAAGGTCAAGTTCCAGCTTCGCGCAGTCGCGACACTCAATTGCCAGTTGAAGGAAACAATAGAACTTAAAGCATTATTGCGCTACTTTCACTTGGGCTTTAGTATCAGTTGAAAGGATTTCACTCCTGTGCATCCGTATTTCGCTTTGTGCTATGGAATGGCTTGCGCTCATGTTTGCCAATCCTGCTGCGACAGGCAAGAAAGCTCTCTCATACGTAGTAGAACAGCCATAGAAACATCAAAAGACCGCCCACTGTACCCAAGATCTCTCAAATGCCGTTGATATTTAGACTCATATTCTGGAGACGTGACCTCTGATTGGACTGCACTTTAGGGCTCATGGACTCATTCGTACATCATAGTCTTCTTCTGTCATTCAGCCACTTACGAAGTCTGCAATACATTGAATAGTCGCGCGAACTTCGTACTACAGCTAGGTCAATTCCCTATCGCATTCGACATCACCTACCGCCATTAAAGCCTCGAATTGGTCCTATCCTCGATCCTCCTTCACCATGCCTCAAGTTCAAAGACTTTTAGACCCCCTGCGCCAAATGATGACAGCATTCTGCTTACTTTACCTCGGGATATCCGCGACGAGACATACCGCTGCCTTTTGAAAGAGTCATAAATCTTGTACAGGCCGCCTTATCTGTTCTCTGGAGCCAGACATAGAGCTCTACGGAATGGCGGAAATCTGGAAGTCGAGCATGATAGCTTCAGCATCCTACGAGTCTCCAAAGCCATCAATCTCGAGGCTGTGAGGTAGTGGGGAACAGAGAACATAAGATACAGCGAGATCATTCGGTACTATCTGTATCATCCAAGAAATCTGAAGTAGTTTGCACACATCAAATAGAACCACTTGATTCCATGAGACTAGACAGAATCTCTTCGCAACTCACTCCTCTAGACTGCCAAATTACAATTCTTACTCATTTTATACACATTCCTCGTGATCAACACCTGCTACGACTTCATCAGAGCCACCCATAAGACAGTGCAGATGATCACGACAGATTTGTAACTATAATCCTCTCTAACGATAACACTGTCAAGCACATATCATGTATACCTCCAGCAATAGACCTAACTTCTCAGAAAAGGGCCGGATAGTACATCGCGCAAGAGAGATCAATCCTCCAGTGACGAAGACAATCAAGCTCAGACATACATCCTCAGATACTGAGTGCTCATTCCTATTACCACAATATCGGCACTACAAGTAAGAGCCGTTAGAGCAGTGGCAATACCTGAGCTTCTTCAGGAGACGAGCGATCTTATCCTTGGCGTCAGCCAGGATAGACGGTGGTGTAGTGTCCTCTACAACACGCTAGCGGTTTCGGGAAAAGAGGGGTCTTCGGGAACGAAGCTAGGACTGACGGATTATGAGGTGTCGTCCACATACACGTAAACGCGTGCGCTACGAGGTGAAGTGGATTTAAAACCACTGTTCGGAGAGGCCTTGGTGGACTTGTAACGAGGGCCGTGCTTGCCTTTGGGGACTTTGGCTTTGGTGGCCTTGCTGGCGCCTAGGAAGGCAGTAGTAAGGGCTGTGGAACAAGTAGTAGGAGCCATAACGATGATGACGATGATACGTAAAACGGTGCAGAAGGCTAAAAGTATATTTAGGAGAGATATGGAGTAGATGACTAATTATAGAGTCCCCGAGGATGCCGGGCGCTTTCGGGCTAACACATCACTAGCGTATGTCGTCGATGCGAACCTCCGCAAAAGCTATGAATCGACGAAGAACCAATTACAGTGGAAGATACAGTATATATACATCCATCATGCTACACTGTCTTTTGCAATCGCGCGCCAAAACATCCTTCAAACCATCCCTAAAACCATGGTGTTTCGAATCATGTTTCCAAACCATACATAGTACCACTGAAACAAAAAGTGTGTCGATATGCAATAAATGGAGACACAAACCATCGAGGCGACCAATATGGTGTTGTGAATAAGCGCAAACTCTTGTGCTCTGTCGCATGTTCTTTGGTGTTATGATAAGGGCTAAGAATCGAGAAGGGCCAATTACTTGCTTTAGAAGGTCACGTACTCAAACACCCCTCCCTATAACACAAATACATGCTAAGCGCTCCGGTCTCCTCTCAGCATAAATTGAATGGACGCCTGATAACTTTCTCTTAAATCTGGGCTGTGCCTGAGCTTCTCTACAGCAATTCCTTACACGACATTCAATAAATTGCAACCAAACACCATACCGTCTAGCCATCCCCTATCTATCATACCAATCATGGCATCACCAACCGAAACCAAATCTTCGACCACTCCTCAGAAAGGATTCTTCAGTCTTCCCCGCGAAATCCGCGATGAGGTCTACCGTCTCCTTGTCAGAGGAGACTACATCGCTGCTGGACAGCCACCTTCGGGACAATCCAAATCCAATGCTTCCTGTACTGCGGCAACAACTAGTCTCAAACTTGCTGTTCTCCGAGTCTCCAAATCCATTAACGAAGAGGCTACTGATATCTTCTACTCGGAGAGTACCTTTCAATTCAACATATACAAAGGGAGCATGAAAGGTAGGGATACTACTACCTTGTTCGTATCCCGAGAAGCTGTTTACCAAATGATGAATATCGATATCAATATCGTTATGGACGACCTAGAGCTCTATCTCGATTCGATTGGACTTGATTCACTCTTTGCCCTACATGATCAAAGACGTCAGATCTGGAACTCCCTGATGAGGTGTATTACTCGCGGCGAGACTCGCCGTGAAACGATATGCATACGATGCCGCTCTTGCAGTCCCGACGTCCTTACCAAGATGTCCAGATGGATGTACACCAGTTTGGAACGACTAACGCAGTTCCGCACTGTTGTTGTGGTACTTTCCCCTCCATTGATTGTCGAAACTAGCGACAAGGGAACTACACACGGAACGGAGCAGAGTGTGGAACACCTTGAGACTTTGGAGTCGTGTATGAAGCGCATCAAGCACTGTCTTCAGCATGAATTGGGACCTGCCGTGGCTAGTCATAAGCATCATCCCGGCCATCTTCAATACGCCTCGATGCTAGAGTTTCACCCGCAAGAACATCTTTCCAAGATCCTACGTGCTGAGACAACGAATTGGAAAGCCAAGACAGATGGGGTTGAGTTGAAGGCGGAGAATACTGATAGCGGCATCTAGCCCGGGCCAGGGCAGACGGCTTTGAAAGGTGATTGATTTAAGCGAATTGAAATTGTGGCGAGTAATTGGCTCTGGACTTGATTGGCCCAATGGCCGGTATCGAGAGCAAGAGACACTAGTGTTCAGAGCTGAGAAAACCTGTATCACGATCTAGTTGTTGATATAGTCGTATTGCAAAAAGAATTAGCTTTGCCCTCTTGTAGACGTCTCTCGAACACAGCGCTTATGTAGAGAACCTCCGCTCAAAGAATCCAAGCATTGAGATCCTTGATAAATTCTGGACCTACTTTTTTACTATCTTATAGTATGTCACTCCGTTAAAATATAAGGTAGGTAGCTTTGGCTTTTTAGCATCCGCTCACTCCGAAAATTCCGTCATTATTTAAAGTTGCAGGGCGGCTAAAGTACTCATCGTCTGCTTGCCGAGACGGTGAAAGCTCAACACCAACTCGCCTTCAGCAAGACATCCAAAGCTTTGATCTTCCGCTCCTCAGATATCCTTCACAGAATCTTCATCTCAACGCTTCAACAATGACATCGTTAGCTACCACTTACTCTGCTTTGGGCGACCCGAAGCATGGAGGCGCCCTCTTCACCTTACCCCGCGAAGTGCGTGATGAAATCTACCGGTCCGTGCTCAGGAAGAAATACAATATCTACATAAGTCGACCCGAGAGCGGCGATCTTTTTCCGACCAGGGGCAAGCACGAATTGGCAATCCTTCAAGTCTCGAAAGCCGTCAACCATGAAGTCTCGGATATTCTTTACGCAGAAAGTGTCTTCCGCTTCTCAATGGACTTCGGCTTGCACAAGGTCGCCTCTATGCCCGCTCATCTCGCCAACCGCATGACAAACACGGAAATTGATTTCCAAGGCCTCTCCCATTATGTCTACTGTTCTTTTCCTGAATTCTACGACAACATCAACGCCATATGTGACGCAGTAATTGCCGGTCTCGCCAGCACCGAAATCAGGCGCAACCATCTGCGTATCAGGTTCTTCGAATGTTGCCCTGCCTTGATGACAAATATGTCAACCCATCTTTCCAAGACGGTCAATTCATTCATCGGCTTTCGTACAGTGCTCATTGAAATCGGTTCGGTCTGCACAACTCACCTAGAGAGAGAACGATCACCGCGTATTCAAAAATCTTTCAGCGTTCTAAAAAAGGAGATGACTATCACCATGGCTAAAATGATACTGGACCTCTTGACGCCTGCCTTGGGGCCCGCTGAAACAGCTGTTCCCGGCGATGTCACTTGTTATATCTTGCATCCGCAAAACTATCGGGCAAGCAGCGCAAGATAGAAAAGCCGATATGCAAAGGGCTGTTTGAAAAGCTCAAAGGCGAAATGATGGCAATATTCGATCGGATTCAGATATCTAGCGTTACATACAAGCTGATATGCCGAGCTCGCCTCGGCCGAAAAGACGGAATCAAAAAAAATGAGACTTCAAATCCTTGAAATATAGACGTAGTCCTCCCTTTTGAATCTTACTACGACTATCATCTCATCGTCCTACTCGACACCACTAAGTCGGATCACTGACTATCGAATATCCAGAAATATTTACACGTAGACATCCCATAACACTGTCTTTTTGCTCATTTTGAAGAAACCCCCATGATTCTGTAAGGCTGTAACTCCCCACTTAACAAAATTTGCCCGCCGCTTACTAGCGCGGAGCTGGAGTAATCATCACAATTCGACGGAATTCCTTCTCTTAAAAGCTACGCTTTAATGGTCTTGAGGTGTAAGACACCTCACAACCACTACAAGATCCTACATCTACCTGCCCTTGAAAATCTGCACCCATTCTCCCTCCGACACCTCCGGTCTTGATATCAATGAACTGCGAAGAAAACCCTAGTCCAGTACGAGCCTACTTCTATCAAGCAGGTCTCAGATATCAAACATAAGTACCCCAGCATCAACATCGCTTACAGCGAGCAAGGTCACAACCGAGGACCCCCGACCTTGGAACACTAGTCAAGCTTCCTTGCGAAATCCGAGACGAGATATATCGATACCTCGTCAAATGATCCTATCATCTACTTCATCCGGTCCCATTTTTCGTATACCTGTGTTAGCGGAAATGAGGCAAGTTTAATCCTACCGCTCTCCACCTTTCAAAGACGATACATCATGAAGCCACAGAGAAATACTTCTCAGAGAACTCGTTCGCGATCAATCTTTTCTTTATTGAAACCATGAGCAAAGTCCCTCAGCAATCATTTGATCGCATGACGAATATTGGGTTCCTCGTACGCGATGACATACGAGACATCAACAATGACAATAGTGCGACTTGGGAGACTACCATCAGACAACTCAACAGCGCTAACCCATCCGCGGGAAAATTCACGTCATTTCCGACATTCATTCGACACTGAAAATCGCAAGTGTACCAAATGATATATTCCGCAGCTCGGGAACGCTGATCAAATACCGAGTGGTCTTCTTGGAGGCCTTTATAGCATTCGATCATATCAATAGACATTCCCCACCGCATCTTTTCTCGCCACACCCATGACTACGACCACCAAATCTTCAACATGTTCGGTGGCAGCCGTGTCGTCGGCAAATCCTGCACAATAGAATTCTACCCTGCCAATTGGGTACCAGACACATGCTTGGTCAGCGTTCTGAAGACTTTCACCAGATTTGAGACGGTCCGTGTTCAGATTTCGGACCCTATTCCGTTCGACCAACAGGAGACATGGCGGATGCAAGATTATCTAAGGGAAAATCTAGAGTGCGCCCTCGGTGATGCTATGGCTTTCGAAGATAGCAATACGCGCGGTCTTGAATTTCGTCCTCGAGATCGAGCATCGGGGCACAATGCCTGAGCTGGAACCGCACTGGCATCGACTAGCCCACTCTACCAAGTAGCAACAAGGTATTGCTCTTCTGAAGGTACGTTTAACATGCGCGTGGTACCGGGATCACAGGCTTGCAAGTCCCACAGCCCCTGGATCACCATGGCCGGACATATAGCACGAAACGAATCGAAAGGAACTCTCGTTGCTTCTCATTAATGCAATTTACCACTTAAAACATCTGAAGTGTAAATTTTCGCTTTTATTCATGTATTTCCATACAGTCCCGAATTACAAGAGTGCCACCGTGGACTATCGGAAAGATCTTTTCGAACCGCGGCTTACTATGAAGACTCTTTCGTTCAAACAAAATATTACTAAGATCTTTATTCCGAATGTCCAGCCAATGAGAGAGAGATCGGGTACCTGCAGCAAGAACAAGCCCAGCAGCGCCAAGCTTTCTGGGAATCTTGCACCACCTTAGTGAATCTGCTCACCATCATCCTTTCCATCAACTATATGAGAAGCGATTTCGAGAATTAGTCTTACTCACATTTATCTCCGCTATTGCAAGTGTTGTTGAGAAACGCCGCTCACCTGAGGAGTCTTCGCTGTTCTCGTCACGACTCCCATTGAGCATACGGAGTCAGAATCTTAGACGTCATGGCTGAATCGATCTCGCAAACAAGACCACCCCAAAGCTCACAATATCACCATTTCGTCCCCCGATTCCTGCTCCACAACTTTGCTTCCTTTAAGAACCCCGGCAAAATTGTTCCAAAGACTTCCCAAAAGGGCAAAAATCGCCGCGCGCCAAAACCGCAAAAACTCACAGTCTTGGATCTCAAAGATGGTGATTTCAGAACGGGAAACGTCGGCGACACGTTCGGCATAGTCGACATGTACCGCGACTTTGACCAAGCCGATCGAGACCAGCATAGGTTGGAGAAACAGCTCTCGGCACTTGAGAGTGCCGCCGCCGAGTTGTTTGCGCGCGTAAAGCGAATCTATGATGCTGGGAACGAGGAGATCCAGCTTTCGCGCAAAGAGAAAGATCTCTTGAGGAGATTTCTCTTCATCATGATGTATCGCAACACTTCCTTCGCGGGGAGGTTCGAAAAATCAAGGGAGGACTATGATTCCGACGATAGGGTGGATATGCTTACGTACATGGATGCAAAAGGATTCAAGAATCCGAGAGATGTTTGGTTCGCGAATATCCGAGCCTTTCTGGAAGTAGATCTGTCTAAGAGCAAGGAAACTTTATACAAAGACATGACCCAACGAGCGTACCCAGCGGACGCCGAATGGTTCATCATGCACATGCAGGCCTTTTTCCTTGCCTTCTGTACACCCAACGGTCCTGGGGACGAGTTTCTCTTAACGCAAAACGCATACAGTATTTACGAGGGTCCTCATAACCCAGGCAAGTGGACGGACTGGCATCGGTTTGCACCAGTATCGCCAAAGGTCATGATTGTATTGCGCAGCAACCTTCTGCCAAGTGCTAGCATAGAAGAAGGTGACGATATGAAACGAAAACTAGAGGAAGCTGTGAGATCGATGCACCTCGACCCCGACGCCGCCGGTTCCTGGCTTCATGACCTACCCATTAGCAGAGCTCGGAACAACTACAGCCAGATAGTAGATGGGAGACTTCAGCTGGTTCCCACACAAATGTCCGAGGACAAGCACGAATTCTACTTTCCATTTTTTCCTCTCAATCATGAGCATGTGCAGAAAATCAACATGCTTTGCCTTGAAGAGGCAGCCGACACGATAGCCATCGTTTACAAGTCGCCAGAAAGTTTGCGGACGGCGTTGGAGTTCTATTTGACCGACAAGACGCCAGGATTCAAGCAATTCTACCGCGAACCTCCCGATGACCCGAATTATGTACACATGCAGCTTGACCAGGGTGGACGACTATCGCATTCTAGGACCGAAGACACCTATTTGCCTTACCTGGAGCTTTTGCACAGATTCGCTCAAGACTTGGGAAGCACGGTAGGTTTGGAATACGATAGAGTCGATCCGGTAAAAATTGTCCTTATGCCTCCAATGACCAATGAGCAACAAGCACCGTATAGAAAACTTGGCGGGTCACCCCCCCTACGCAAGGATTGATAGCATACTAATCGCTTATGTAAAAGGCGGCACAACTGCATCTCTCCTAGAGGACTTCGTTCAAGCGAACCGGATAGCCAGACTCGTTACCGGAGTCGACTCATTGATACGCAACAGCAGCAACAAAGTCAAACACATTGTCCGCCAGAACCGAGAAAGGCTGATCGCCACCTTACCGCCAAGACGCGTGTGGCTATCCATCAAGCGTCTGAGGCATATGATATGTACTGACACCGAGAGCGAGACTATGAGCTTCGACTACCATGAAGGCAAGGAGGATGCTATCGCTAATGGCAAGCGAGACACCCATCGGTATCCACCTTATGTTGCTGATCGTGACAGCGAGCTGTGTATTCCAAAGCAACACCCTATCCCGAATCATTTACCGGGTCTTTGACGTGGATTTCTTCTTAACCAATCATCCCAGCTACGGCCTAGTGAGCACATTGACTCCTGACAGGGAGGGCGCAATGCACATAGCTGAAGAAAAAGAGCTCGTGTTCAACAAAACAGGTAACTCCTTCCCTTATTTCCCACGTTCAAGTATCCTTTGGGGCCTAACGACCTGACTAGGAAGCATTCGCGATTGTGGTAAGAGCGCATATCCACCCGCAGCTATCGCATACTGTAGATTATTGACCACCCACCACCACGTACAGGCATTTCAGCAGTCGAAGATTCTGCGAAATGGCTCGCCACTCAACCGCGTCCCAGGCAGGAAGCCATGGGTCCGGTATCCCTTTACAGAATCTTATCAGAAGAGCAAGTGTTGGAGATATGGATGCGCAACGGGGTAGAGATTGGTTTCGACGCGCTGCTGGGAGAGAAGCTCGATTCTGAAGTGCTCCGAGCACTCAGAGAAGTCTTTTTTCAACTTTTGTACCGGCTCAAGTTTGGTGATAGGATACGCGAGGGTACCTAAAGTAGTTGAGCACAAGATGTATAGGTGGAGAGTAAAGACGATACGATATTTAAGGTAGGTAGGTGCTAAAATGGCTTGGCCAATACGAGTACGAAAATGAGGGACAGTCGCCACACCGATCGACCCTAAGGTACGCCGTAGAAAGCCAATCTACAACTCAATCTCCGCAAAGATCGACTAATGTATCACATGCATTTCAGATTTAATGTACGACTAGAGGATCAACAACATGTATTATACTGATCCACGGAAGCTACTGTATTTCGAATCGCTGCGAAGTCATCCCAGCCAGCCTTCCAGCTGCTTTATTCCTTGCAACTTGTGCTGGGTTGTAATGGAAGTCATTCAATATTACACTAAGGTAAGGTACTCGTTTAGAGATCTGTAGCTTAAATGCTAATGATAGCGCCAAGAGTTTTAGTTGCTGGAATGATGCTGTCATTACATCAAAATTGGCGGTACTAAATATTATACCTTACCTTACTTAAGAGCACGAGAGCGGCAAACATGTAAAGACAAACATTTCTCTTTCTTTCAACCCTCTGCCTGACCCGCACCTCTGCCATCTCTTTGTCTACTCTTATCACAACCAATCACTCTCCACACATTTTCAGCCAGTCCCTCAGTAAATCCTCCATCCCTAGCAGAGCATCCTCACGCTCTCATCTTTACCATGTCTTCTGAAGGCTTGCTCAAAAATGGCAAGAAAAAGGTCGTCATTGTTGGCGCAGGTGCTGCAGGCATGGTAAATGCACTTCAAGCTCCCAAGCATCGTCATCGCTGACTGACACTGCCTCTAGTCCTGCGCTGCTACCCTAGCCCAGCACCCCGACAAATACAAAGTCACCATCATCGAACGCATGTCCGTCGTCGGCGGTCAGGCAACATCTATACCTCTCGATCAGGAGAAATATGGTACATCATGGATGAACGACGGCGTTCAGGGAGGCTCCCCAGTCTTCAAGCATACCTTCAATTTTTTCAAGAGATATGGTCATGAGGCAAAAGACGTCAAGCTACAGGTCGCGTTTGGCAAAGGCAAGGACGGCTTTTGGACCAACTGCTTCCCCAGCAACCTAGTCGACCAATTCTCAGGCGACATCCAGAAGTTTGGCAAGGTCTTAAAGTTGATCAAGTGGACCATGCCCGTCTTGGGCATCATACCCATCAGGATCATGCTACGCATGTTCTTCTTTAGCAAAGACTTTGGTGACAAGATGGTCTTTCCTCTCATTGCTCTATTCCTTGGAACCGGTACATCTTGCCTCACTATATCTTTCATGGAGTGCATCTGACAATGGCTAGGCAACCAAACCGCGAACGTTTCTTGCGCAATCCTCGAAAGACTGTTTGATGATCCAAACATGAAGCTCTGGGACTATGACCCAGAAACTCTCCTTCCCAACCTGCCTCTGATGGTCACCTTTCCGCATCTTGGAAAATTTTATGCCCAATGGGCCGATGATTTGAAATCGCAAGGCGTCGATATACGCACAAATACAGACGTCACCGAGATTGTGTCCCGCTCAAAGAAGGGTGTAGTGCTCAAGACTGCGCCATTTGACCCTGAGAAGGGCAAGACAGACTCTGGCCAGCGGGCCGGAGGCCACACGGGCCCCGAGTCTACAACCGAGACCTTTGACAACCTAGTCATGTGTGTGCTCGCCGATGATGCCAAAAAGCTCCTCGGCAGGACCGCCACCTGGCGTGAGAAATTCGTTCTGGGTGGCGCTCGTTTCTTCGATGACATCACCATCACTCACTCGGATTCCAAGTATTTCCAGGAAAACTATGAGACTCACTTCAATCCTGAGCTCTGCGCCAAGCCGAAGAACAAGCAGCAAGAGGACCAGGTCGCCTTTGCTAAGAACGAGAAAAAGGGTCAAGATGGAGAGCCGTCGGGGTACAGACCAATGTACTACACTCATTCATACCCTGAAGATATGCAAAAGATTGAAATGGCGTTTGATTGCACCAACTACCAGCACCAATTCCGCGAGGATAATGACGCGGATAAAGCACCCATCCCTTACGACAACCACGTCTTTCAATCCATCTTTCTCGACAAGACCCACTCCGATCTCTGGACGATTGACCAAATCGACGAGTCCAAGATTATTGAACGCAAATGGTGGCACCAGCTCGGTCACCGGTGGCAGCACTACGTTCGAGTCGTCCCTGGTATGATGTTTATCAACGGCAAGAACAACACCTTTTTCGCAGGTAGCTGGACGCTAGTGAACATGCATGAAATGGCCTGTGTGAGTGGCATCGCAGCGGCGTATAGGTTAGGGGCGGACTATGAGAAGTTTGATGATTTCGCGGAGGACTTATTCCAGAAGTATCTATTGATTAGCCACGGTGTACGGTATAAGGGAGGGAAGAAGGTGCAGTAGATGGAAGTGAGTATCGAGTTTGGATATCCGCGATTGGTTTTTGGCGTTTGACAATTTCGAATCTACGTGGAACATTTTGCAACTTCGCTCGATATACCATTACATCTGTGTTTTCCCTCCATTCTTTGTTCATATGGTCGTGAGTTGACTTTGCGGCCCTCGGTCGAGTCAGCGCGGCTTTACTGCCCTGTGTTTAGCGCCAAATGTCCAGCTGTCAACACTCGACAACCACCCCAAACCATCCGGGCAAGAAACTCAATGCGAAGCGGCCTTCCAAAAACTCAAATTACGTCTCCTCCTCTGGTTCTCATTATCCAACTCCACCTCCAAAACGACATCGCTATAAGGCTGTTATCTGATACGAAGTGTGTTACCCCTATAACGACAAAGATAGAAAGACCTCCCACGTCTTCCCTTCCGTACAGTTTCGTGCGGGACGACTGGCTGAGGCTCGCTTAGACACCCACAACACATTTCGTTCGCTTTGTCCTGAAACCTCCAGCCCCAAGCACGACTAGCACTCAGAACCACATCCACCACTCTTCCAGCTAGGATACCACAGCCACTCCTCATCCACCCCCGATACACGCCATTCAACACACACCAGCAATAGCCCCCAGCCAAAATGCCCCTCCGTCGCCGCCCCGCCCATCCGTGTACGACCACGCACGAGCGTCGTCTCACGCGACTATGCGACATGCTCGACGAAAGCCACAAGTTGGACGAGCAACTGCGAGCGACGGCGGTCATGGAACAAGAGAGGAGAATCGCGGAGACGATCGAAGTCGATCGTGCAACGGGGGAGTTGCGGGAGTTGCGAGAGGAGTTGCGGGAGGTGAAACAAGAGGTGCAGGAGGCTCGGGCGGAGTTGGAGAGGGAGAGAAGGAAGGTGGTGGTATTGGTGGTGGTGTTGTTGTTGTCGTGGGGCGTGTATTTTGTTGAGGAGTGGGGATTGGTGTGAGGGTTTGGTTAAATGATGGGTGAGGGTTGTTAGCAGAGAGACGATGCTGTGTCTTTAAAAGAGAGTGGGGTTGAGGACCGGCGGAGGGGGGGAAGGAAGGCGGCTGGCTGGCTTCATAGGCCGATGTGTGGGTTTCGTTTGAGATACGTACGTCGCTGTAATTCATAACAACCCTTACTCCAATCAATCAATACATCCATCCATCCATCCATCCATACATATATAACTCTTCTAGCTAATATACCGCGACCACTTACTCCCCTCACTCCCAGTCCTCCCTCCCGATCAATCCCCAATCAATCCGAATCCCCTCGCTACCTGTCTTATCCTCACCACTCCAGCTAGCCCGATCACTCTAATCCCTATAAATCCTGTTTTATTTTATCGTATCTTATCTTATGGTATCTTATTTTATCGTATGTAACCTGCTGTCCCGTCCTGTCCTGGTCCTGTCCTGAAGACTGTGCTGGTTTGAAGACTATCTGTATATCTACCTCATCTACAGATCACTCACTCTCAGCGTTGAAAAAAAGGAAAGAAGAGAAGGAGCGGGGGGGCTTTATACAATCCGTGGAGATCGATATCTCGTTCCCAAAAAGTGTGTGTGTGTGTGTGTGTGTGTGTGGATAGATGGATGGATGGATGGATGGATGGATGGATGGATGGACGGGGGGGATGGATGGATGGACGGACGGGGGGGATGGATGGATGGATGGATAGAAAGATGGGTAGATAGATAGATACCTCAGGTCCTCACCCTCGTCACTCGTCCTCGTCATTCCGGGTTTCAGGTTTCGGGTTTTGGCTACTTTATACTACTGTAGGTGATGCAGGATAGAGGATGGGGAGGGAGCTCCGCATTACATCGTAGAGCGGCGCGGTGCGGTGCGATGGGAAGGAAGGAAAATCTCATCTGTAGCTTTAAAAGTATTGTTGTTTATGCCGTTATGGAAATTAGGTAGTTTCTTCTTCTGGATTAGATGAGCCTTCTTGGCCAAGTTTCTAAGGATAGTGAGGGGGGTGTGTGTGGTTGGCTTTTTTATGGCGTGGATTGGGTGTGGATTGGGTAAGGTAGGTATGTGTGGGGGCGGCGGGGGTGATGGAGTCTGGGTGGGGGGAAAGGTAGGTTAGCTAGATCGATGATGAACTGCTGGCCTTTTCATATAGATGGCGGGTGAATTTCGCTGCTCTTAATATGGCTCCGGCGAAAGTGTGGTGGTGGTGGTGGGGGGGGGGGTGACTTATGAAACTCGCAATTTTTTTCGAGTACGAATATCTGTAGTATGGTGATATGGAGTCGGTAGTGTCAGAATGAGGATCCATACGGTATAAAACTACCTGTTTTAACACCCACGCCCCTCACGACTTATCTGAACCGTCCCCGAAAGGTTTTTAGTGTAGCCTCTGTTCTGTATCTGTTTGTCTTCCCCCCCCCTTAAAAATCCCCCCAACGTCCTTTTATTTAATCTCATATACCACTCCATCTCCTAGCATCCATCTCCAACCTCCCCCCCCATCCATCTCCGACCGACCATTCCCATCCAACTCCCACTGCTGGTCCGCGCTTTTTTCCACAGCCGCTAGTCTCTGTTCCGACGTTGGCGCCGCCATTTCTTCACTCGCATTGGCGTCCTGTTGTCGTCTAGGACGTCGCTTCCTAAATAGATAGAAGGCAAGCAGGAGGGTTATGCCTAGGCCTGCGATGGAGGCAGCGATACCGATTCCGGCTTTGGCGCTGGTATGGAGAGTGTTGGGAGGGGGGGGTGGGGTGGTGGTGGATGAGGGAGGGGTGGATGTTGGGGGGGTAGGGGATGTGGTTGAGGGTGTGGGTGTGGATGTTGGTGTGGATGTGGATGTGGGTGTGGATGTGGGTGTGGATGTGGGTGTGGACGTGGATGTGGATGTGGGTGTAGATACGGATATAGAGGGTGTAGAAGATGGCGTGATGCTGCTATTGATAGACGAAATTGCGGGGGATGGTGTCAAGGACTCTGGTGGAGGAGCATAAAAAGTCTCGTTGCCTGGGTCTATATAGAAGAGTTAGGTCAGCGATGCTCCTTAGATGGAAGGATTTGGAAATGGGTGATTATAAGGAGCGGGTAATTGGATATCTAATATCCCGGAGCGAGCCCCTGCCCTACAGCCCATGGCGATGTCGGCTTAGGGAGCAAGGGAAGCTTGGCACAATAGATCCTGAATACATACTAGAACAGTCGCGGTCGGCCCCTCGATACTGAAAGCAGCATGCCCAGAGACTTGTGGAAGCGTCTGTAAAAACAATGTCCGGGAGTTGCAAATCGCCTATAAAGACAAGTGGAACTGTTAGTATTTCGATCAATGTTCTTTCCATCATCAACCTATCAGTACAGAGTGGTACTTACTACACGATTTCGAACATGGCTCTGGAAAGCTTGGATCTGTGCACCCGCCAACATAGTAGCCACTACCGCCAACCAGGGGATGGTTGTAGTGGCAAATTGAGTCTTCGAGACACGTGTCACCAGATACACAGCAGGATTGTACTCCAGAAGTGCTAGAATCGCATTTCTGGTGGTTATAATCTATAAAGACGGTATTGTTTTCTTTAATATAGCACTCCATCATAGCATTGGTGAAAGAAAGGACTTCTCTTGCTCAGGTAACGATTGTATGAAGTTCAAAGAGTAGAAAGATTCAGAGAGCAGAAAAGTCCAGAATGAAGCCTGACCGTGCCGCGAACTCAGCCTCGGTCAGGAGAACGCCCAGCTGTACAGTGGCTCCTTCGGGCATTTCGCGCGTGTATCGCTGTACCCACCGGCGGCTAATTACTTCCTAGGTCGAGTACGTACCACGGAGATGAATTGCTGCTGCGACGTAGTGTCACATATCATGTCGGAGATTATTTGATCTTGAATATGACATGAAAGTTGAGAAAAAGTGAATAGTGTACTGAAATTAATCAGCATCGTTTAAGGAAGCTCTTTTTCCCACCTGAAGAATATAGTATTCAGAATGATAATCTGGCTTCTCTACGGAGAATAGTAACTTTAGACATAACAGCGCTAAGCCTCTTCGGGCTAGTTATTAAAAATGGCTAACCCGAAGAGGCCAAGCCCTTGTAAAACTGAGAATTCTGGACTATTAGTTGAAGCAGTTCACCACTATTATGAACCAGTCCACCAACTGTTTATATATAGTAGGAACCAACTAACCAACTACCAAACTGGAATGCTCCGACTAAAAGTTAGCCGGTTCGTGGTTCAACCGTCAAAGAACTGCTCCCACTCGCAAACCCCACAATATACAGCATATTTCCCTTCCACACCCCCTTCCCCTCTTCCTCTGCCCACCCTGTTACCCCTCTCCACCCTCCAAAAATATTCACATCAAGCCCCATTCCCCTTAAAGCGCCAAACCAATATTGCGATTAGATATATTGATTTCTGTGGCTCTAGAGCGCAGAGCCTTCTTGCTGTGATGCAATGGAGATGGGATGTTTAGTTGAGTTGGGTTGAAGTTACGACGGAATAGTGGTGAGAGGTAGCAAGTATGAGCGTGGATTAAAGAGGAGGAAGTGGTGCGGAATGGGAAGGGGAAGGGGGGTGGGGTTGGTGGGGGGGCTGAGATGAGTGGGTGTGTGTGTGTGCGTGTATACATATATATACACGATGTTACTGCTTGACACCAAAGCGCGCCAGTGAGTTTCACGATAAACCTCTTCTATACTTTAGCTATCTTGTTGTGCTTAGAGATGAGTTGACCACAGTAAGAGGGTGCAGGAATCGCATATCTCTCTGATTAATCTCAAAGTCGAATCAGAGCGGCTGTGAGAAAAGTCTCTTGTTTCTCTCCTTCGAGGCTTTCTTGCCCATAGTCTTAAGATACGAGTTTTGGGCCAGGGCGGATGTCTCTAGGGTTTCCAATACGGACTTTTAAGACTGTGAGGAATTTAAAGGGATGATGGTAGACTACAAGGAGCAAGTAAAAGTTGCTTTCGGGATCGCAGCTTTTGGAGGCAATGAACACGCAGTTATAATTGCAGAGTTGTGAGGTTTGATGATGGCGATTGAGGTGGAAAACTTTATAGCCCAGGAACGAGACTGTGCTCGAGGCGTTTGACTTTTCACTGCTTCGATATGGTATCAGGATTCGCCTGTTTCATTCAGATTCTCTGCCATCAGCACCGTCGTCGAGCCCACAATCTTGCGACAATTAAAAAGGAATAAAGGTTATAAGCTGGTGAAAATCTACCTTGTGAATATCCTCTGGGCATGCCAAGGGGTCTCACGCAATGAGTGATCTCCTTTTTAGTGTTACTTTTTTGACTCCTGAGCCTGCGTCAATGGTTTTATACCTAGGCTATACAATTTAACACCAAGCAGAAGAACATTCTAGTCTGTCACAAAGCGGCTGCGGGCATTAAGGTACCGTTTTGTCCTATGCTGGTCTGTCGGTAGTGGCGACTATCGATGGGACTCTTACCGACCAATCTCCAAGCCAGCCAGATGTTGAAGACTAATTGCGAATGTCTCGGCGCCGAGAAATTGAAGTGTGACATCTAACCTGTCGGAGCCTAGGTGTCACTTCCAGATTTCTGATGTCCTGAACCTTTCAAACCTTTAAATCTTCATACCTTCCAACAGCAAAGACTCATCACCAACATACCTTTCTTTAAGCAACAAGGTAAAGACCTTCTATCTTGTTAATCCATGTTAGTACTATCTAACTCACCCTTGCTTAACAGACTCCAGATTACTTCTGTGAACGCAGGCACACAGGTTGAGGCGATTTTCTTACAGAGGAGTGAGAAAGTATCACGCACGGCTGAGGTATGTCAAGAACTGTGACAAACCTTTTTTTGTCGCCATCATAGCTGATTATCCTGATTAACCATTCGAAGGCCTTCTCATAGAGCACAGACACCTCAAGAGCGGATTCACAGACAGAGACAGCTTAGTCTCAGCTCAAAGCTCCAACTACGTCTTCATAAAGAAGTTTAACATGTTAGCGATCCTTGTCCACTTCAAGTTATGCAACTCTGACTCATGATCAACAAAGTACCACAGCTTAGCTCTTACCTGAAACCATTTGATCTCACTGACGGTCAAATTCTTGACACATAAGTCAACCATCTTCTATCAAACAGCCAAGTTTCCAATATGGCCGAACGTAGCTCCGAACAAGGGTGGTCGCAATTTCCCCCTGAAATCCGCAACATGATATATTCTCAGGTCCTAAAAGAGAAAAAGTTCATCATCACCAAGGCCGAAGACGTCTTTCGAGAACGAACGAGACAATACACCGGTCGGATCATCTGTCGCCGTCCAAAATATGCCGGTCTAATCGTGGCCTCTAAGCAAATAAGCCTAGAGTTGCAGAGTTTCCTATACTCGAACCGCATTTTCCGAGCCCATCTATGCAAATTCTCGGACCACAACTTGCCTGCCCCTCCACCGGCTCTAAGTCGGATAGAGAACCTGGAAATCTTCCTGGATCAGACGCGGAGCCCTCGAGCAACTACTCTTCATTGGCCAAAACAAGAACGCTACTATCGTGAATGGTACGAAGCGCTCGCGGGAGCCGATTGTCAGCGTACGATATGTCGAATTGTCATCTCCAATATAATAATGGAGACGTTCGTCACACAGAACCTCGAAATCGTTCGCATACCATCCGTTACTGAGCTCCTAGCGGCGCGCGAGAAGCTCATCGGGTACAAAACAGTCGTAGTAGAGCTCGGAGAAGCTCCAACTCAACTTCAGGGAGACCATTCCCAAAGACCAGAATTCCAATCAGCCAAAGGCTCAATCTGGGAGGCGTCCTATTCTGGGGCAGCTTTTGAAGGCCTAAAGGCACTCTTCGCCTCGGCGTTGGAGCCAGTACTTGGGCCCTGTATCTACTACGATCGGGGAAACTTTTGCTGTTTGGAGTTCCGCCCGGGCGATGAGGTTAATCCAATTGAGCCGAACCAAGCGCCTTTTCGTAACTCGGAAGATGAAGACGAGTTGGAGGATGAGGATGAGTTGGACGATGAGGACGAGTCGGAGGATGAGGATGAGTCGGAGGATGAGGACGAGTTGGAGTATTAGGACGGTCAAGAAGAGGAGGACGATCAAGAAGAAGCGAACATCTAGATACGAGTCGTCGATCACTGGCCGTCAAAGATCTCTGAGCGACAACTCCAATACTCGTCATCCGTGAAATGAGCGTGGTCGAGAGCCTTTTGCAGAAAGATTTCAAAGATCTAAAAGACGGAAAGAGCGAAGACTCAAAACATGATCCAACATCGTCTCGCGGCAATGAAGGAGATACAACGAGCATGAGGGACACGCATTGATTTCGGACAGCGTGTTGTGCAGAGCTTTGCATCATGATGATGCACACGAACCCTATAGGCTCTCTTTTTCTACTCCTTTTGCACAATGAAATTTCGCCTACTTGTTTCCGGGCGCGTTATCCGTTGCACGGGGATCTCAAAGGCTCAGCAGGCATATCTGATGTCAATGAATAGATCGATGGCTAGAGACTTTAGCGAAAAGAACATGCTGCTTACGTACCATGAAGGCACGTCGTATGCAGAGGATCAAAATATCATGGAGCAAAACCGCAAAGACACGCTACCATCCATGTGCTTCTTCAACAGACTTGCACTTACTGTACCCCCTACTAGTCATCCCTCATACACGAATCCAACCCTCATATTACACCAAGCGCATCGCAAAGCCTATGATCCCTTAGCCCACCGTAGCTGGTCCCATACCTACTACCCCATTACTGATATATTGGCATGTCTCTCTATATTCATCGAGCTTCAATAATAAGTCTAGGAATTTCTCTCTCACTTTACTGAGCTCTGCTTTTTGTTCGCTCAGCATTTTTTGCCAAGCAGTGCTGGAGGTACGTCGTTATGGATGCATTCTCTATATTGGCTCAATCATGCCTCATCATCTACCTTAGGAGGTTTAATCTTGTCGCTTCGCTGCATCTGAGGACCTCTTTGAAGGGCTTTGGGCTTTTGAAATTTCTACGATGGAAGTGTACATCGAATTTCGTACTTTCTCAAAGTCCTTTCAAAGAATGATTACCGGATATACAACCAACTCAGGTCATGTTTCTGTGGATATCAAGAACATTAAAGTCTTGAAGCCGATAGAGATGCAATATGGAAGAGCGGAAATCTATCCATACATTTGAGATTATTGGAATTGATGCACCACGTTTTGACATATGAATAACACAGTTTTAGTTAATGGTTTTGGTAGAAGCTTTACAGGGTGCACAAATAGCATTCTTCTGCCACATAGTGACTCAATCCTCTCCCCTTTTAAAATGTCGGACAATTCTCTAATATTCTATCGTTTTCAGCTGCTTGTCGGACGTGAGAAGACCTCTGGACCGGTTGAAGATTCGAAGATGAGACATCATCACGTCGGAGAGGGTCGAAGGTACTCGAAGAAATAAATTTCAAACGCGAAGCCAAGAAGAGCAGTGGAAGAGCCTCTGCTGCGAGATAGCCTACGTGGCTGTTACTAGGGGACCTAGGCCGTTGGCTAGTGTGAAAGGAGGATGTATCGTGCTGACCCGTGTGCATGAAATCTCGTCTCATAAAAGTGTTGAACGAGGACAGCTTGTCGTCGTGCCAGTCGATGACCAATCTCGAGTGCAGACTACGTAGCAAACACCTGTCAACACCGTCCAAGTATCAATATACTCAACAGTGAACTTCATTTCTCCGACAAATTTATCTGATTATAGCATACAATAGGATAATGCTCTCCACACCCCAACTAGACTTACAGTGTAGACCCTCAATAGAAGCATCCTCACAACAAAATAAGAACACAGCTCCAAAGCCCTACTACCTTGAGGGGATTCAGACACCAGACTTTAGACCGTCTTCTACAAAATCCTGTTATCATGATCACGCCAACATGGTCCCCTCGGACCCAGAACGTACTTCAAGAAATCAAAATGTCCCAAACACCCTCCTCCAATAACGCCATCTTCCTTTACCTCAAAAGCATGCCATGTTAAGCCTCATGACCTCCTACTCTGACAAACCCATCTTCTCCTTCCGCGCACCCCCTGATAGATAGGAGCTCCATTGCGTATCCGGCCACGATCAATCGAGGATGAAACAATCTACACAGAAATCCGGGACCTGATCACGGTTCATATCCCGGAGAACTGGCCGCCAGGCATATCGCGAACACCTGAATAGTCAGCCACCAGTGACTGATTCGGCAGTTCTCACTAACCACATCACTCACCATATTTGCTCCCGACAGACAGTTTGCAACTCTCGAATACAGTGCGCGCCAAGCCCGTTTGATTTCTCTCTCGATTCTCTGCACTTACCAGCTACTCCAGCACCCCTTCGAAAAGGTCAAGATAAGCGTTGGTGGCTCCTTAACAGTCACACATTAGTGCTTCGTTCGCCACATCCGAACCATGCGAATTGCATGCAAATCACCAAATGCATAGAGGAGGTAGCTGTATCACTGGTTGGCCTGTCTCATTGCCATGGGCAGGCCGAACAGTGACCCTGAAGGTATATTCAGGCCTCCACAGCACTAAGAAGACTCCCATATCTATTCGATATAGACCTGGAGTAGATAGATATGTATATACAGGCAGAGGTGGGTGGGCGAAAAAAAGAATGCAATGCAATGCAATGCAATGAAGGAGACTCTGAAAGAGATGAATCGATTGAAGAGCAATTGCAGTGCAAGAAGGCAGTATATATGCACTCCTGAAAGGACACAGTCTCCTGAATCTCATTGCCATGGCCATGTGGCCATTGCACCGAATCCATGCACCGAAACACCACCGAAACCAGTCATGCGATATGCGATATCCGAACTCACTAACCCCCAGTCCTACTGTGGCGATACTCACCTCTCCGTTCAAACTAGCGCCGTCCCGAGGATCTAAACTACTCACTCCCATCATCACCAAAAAAATTGAATCTTGATCGATCTAGAGAGACCTGGAAGAGCCAGAACCTGCCCAATGTGCTGGATCCAGACCTACGCAGGAACTTGAATTCCATCCACGCCCTTAGATATTGAACTTGATGAAAAAAAACCGGAAATGAATCAAAGCAATCCCCAACACAGAGTCACCAGTCTACAGATCAGAGGGAAAAAAGCAATCCGAAATCCCCCAAGCTGATCATAATATTACTCATGAATCACCAACCCACTCTCAAAACCCCCATCACAGCCCGCTCCTAGCCCGAACCCAATACTCACAATCCTCACCTCCCCCTTCCGCTTACCCAAACGCTCAAGAAAGAATACATCAAACGAATTCTCCCCCCCCACCCCCACAGCCTCCTTCCCCCACAGTCTTCATAACCCACCATAACACAACTCATCCCTCCATCCACCCAGCACCCCAACAGACTCGCCCTTCCCATCTCAGATTCGGCACTTCGCGGAGTCCCAGCGCACCATTTATAGACACACGGAGATATCGTATGTATATTGTAGAGATGGGTACATAGGTATTACGGGCTCCAAGCTGCTTAGCTGTATGCTGTTGTGCGAAGGAGATGGGGGAGTGGGGAAGGGGGGGTGTGGGAGGCTATAGATAGATAGGAGTGGTGGGTGATATGCGATATCCGAAATCACTAACCCCCAGTCCTACTGTGGCGAAGAGAAAAGTGGTGCGAGGGGGGGCTTGTTTGGTTCTGTTTTCATAACAGAGCGATTTGTTGGTGGAGTCGGAGAGGGGGATTTGTGAGGAAGGAAAGGTTGTGAGGGAAGGGGAAAGGGAAAGGGCAAGCTCATGAGCTCCGTATACATGGGATGGTAGACAGCTAGCTACGGGAACGAGCAGGGCGATATACTCATGAAACTGAGCCATGACTCTTATGGATCAGGGCTAGATGGGCTGAGCTGAGGAGAGAGATGGTCACGATAGGAGGCAGGGGACAAGGCATGCTGTCGTACTAGTGTGAATGGTTGATGATGAATGATATGGTAAGGAAGGAAGGAATCTTAGCGATACATGTTTCCCCCTACCTCCCAGTAGAGACAAAAGATCAGTAGCGGAGAAGGGTGTAATCCGCGAACTTTTTTGTCATCTGTAGACTGTAGTCCAAACGCCTGGCCCCCTCACTCCCGAGTTGCCCTACACCCTCTGGCAAGATACAGACACAGTGCCCCAGTAAAGAACAATGACCACCCCAAATCCATTCATGCATTCGCGACATATACTCATCACATAGCCATCTATTGTGCATATCGCTTCTAGCAGCCCTATACCCACAGTCGACCCCTGCCCCAGACGGCCCTTACCCCAGACGAGCCTTACCCCAAATAAATCTTACCCCAGTCGGCACCCTACCCCAGACGCGTCGATGCACTACCCCACAGACTTAGCGGTCAGACAAGACATCTTAGCAGGTCCGGGGAGGTCGGTAGGTGCATCGAGCTCCTAGTGTAGCAGCAGCGAGTCGAGGGATGATATTCGAGTCAAATATCGGACTGCGACTGCTTCTCGTTGATCGTGTGGTTGTGTCGGTTTTCTTTCGAGTTCGACGATCTGGTAGCGTCTTGATTCCTCACTGCATGCTGTGAGTTGGGCTTACCGTCCTACCTGCCCTTGGCCAGGTCGAGCGCTCAGGCGTCTGAGATTGAGTGAGGATCTTGAGTGGGTTTTCTCATGTCTTTATGCATCATCCCTGGAGTTATTATGTATGTATGTGAGAGGATGTGTCACTAAGTTGACTCTTGTATTGGCACATTTGGTACTTTAGTCTGTCTCTTCCAGTATCCGACATGCGTGCGTGGGCTGGACTTTGGAGAAGAATCCAAGGATAAGCCCAACTATCGACTCGACTGTAACACGACGATAAGCTGATTTTAGAATCGATTCTACAGCATCGTTAGCTTGTTTCCGCAGAGACTTGCAAAGACTGGGCATGGACTAGGTCCACGCTCATACGTAGAGAGGCGCTAAGACCATCCCAGGTTAGATGGGTCTATTTAGCAAGACTAGAAAAATAGATATTCATGCGATTCATCTCAGATCAGCAGTGTTGCTGTCATTCGATAATTTTGAGGAGCACAAGACTTCGCCAGTAGGCATGAGACAACCCTGACTGATTTCATTGGTCTGACCAAGAGTCAACACATGCATACAACGAACAGTCTAGCCGACAGTGTCTATGGTTTCTGGAACTCTAGTGCAATCGATGACGAGTTGCTTTTGATTTGGCTCCAATCGACTATGTTGTCTCAAAGGGAGCAGGTAGAGCTTTGGCTTGGGTCTTTTCTTTTTTCTCTTTCGTGGCTTCTCCGAAGAATTGACGGGCCTTTCAATGGCGGCTCGGGCATGTCCGAGATATCTGTACTCGAGGGTCTGGATCGCACCATTGTGAGCACCTTGTCCAACGCCAAGACCGTTGTTTTCGAATACTTCGTGGTAATCATCACATGCTGCATCCCAAGAAGACTCAGTAGTGAGTCAGCTGAGGTCATGGGACACAGAATATTTACCTTTACAGTTGGTACTCTAGAAGTGGCGTTAGTGAAGTTTGCAACAGCCATTTTCTGCACGTCATTTGGACCGGCTTTATCGCAGCAATGCGTAGCGACACCTCTTGCAAATTCCAAATATCTTAATCGCACCACTATGACGATGCCACTGTTGTCAGATATGTATATTGTTTTTCAATGGCGTATTGACTACGACGATATGGGCGTTTGTTCATCTTCCATGCCAAATTACGATGGCGTTGGATGGGACAAGAGGCGTGATACATAGATGTTAGAGTTTAGCATACGGTCTAGAACAACATGACAATTTGATATGCATCGTAGGAGATCGATACTTTTGAAAGATGCACCGCCTAGAGCGGCAAGAAGGTACCCATTGGCGATAAAGTAACGTTGCAACATTGGATATCAACTAGGCAGCAGAGAGCATAGCCCCACGTACAGTCTTTTATCTCCATGCGGTATCGTGGCACATCGAGACCCGAGAAGACAGAAAAATGAGTCATGAGCTCAAGATCGAGCACGTAACGTAGGTCCGACTTCAATTTGTAGAGCGCACGTTGGGTGTGGCAGCCTTCTTCATGTGTGGAATAAGCTAGCCAACCGAAATGAAAGAAATAGACGAGTGGCGTTGTTTCTTTGCTGCTACCCGTGTGACAGATTCTCCGCTGGGTGCTGAGGATCATCCATGTCGGATATTCATGCCGTTGTAGCAAGTCTCCCCAAAGATTTGAAATGTCTTCTCATGGCCTTCCCTGAGGTCAGAGGCTTGAGGGTAACATTGGGCGCTCGATGGACATACTAGCTTGAAATGCCCGACGAACCATGTGTCCCTTGGAGCACACTTGGATTAAAGCTTGCATTCAGCTTGTTGTCGCTGCTGCTCGGCTTGCCAAAACACGGTATTCCTTAATGGAGGTCTTAACGCTCAAGATTATGCCCTCGAGAGATTTGCAAACTTTCCGGAACGGAGAATTGGGTATGACTGAGATTATTTCGGTATTACTTTTAGCATGTAAAGTGGTAAATGATGACGCAACGACGGGTTGTGAGATGCTCCAATTGTTTTATCTTTGGTCCATCAGTAAGACTGAAAGACCGCGTCACCACAGAATATGTCCGAATGTGCTGATCGCTAAGACACCCACGTAGCGGGGCGGAGAAAAGACACACAACAATCACTCCTTCCAGATAGGGCACGCATGTGGGGGATCTGCATTAGTCGTTGGTGCAGATCACCAAGTGGAAGTTGTGCCCGGGCAACACTGGGGGAAATCCGTAACGGCTTGCCCAGAGCTTTGTCGCCGCATTGCATTTCCCAGTACTGAAAAGGTTCATCTTGAAAAGAACTTGAGATAAAACACCTTCGTGTATCCCCGGAACCTTTTCTGCAAGGGCCGGGTCTGTTGACAGAGTGGCTGTCCTTGTAAGCTTAGAGTCTGTTTATTGTGGTCCATGGGAGGAACCACTCTTTCAACACTTATTATTCAAGCATCATCCAAGGGTGCATATTTAGCTCTATTATCCTCCTAATGATTTACAATTTCAAATTGTGGATGATCGTACGGGACTAAGAATGAAGAGGCCGTGCGTTGAGTTTCTGGGGAGGGTCTTGGAGACTACCAGAAGATTGGCTCCTCCCCAATATCTCTACCACATCCTGCGCCATCTGTGCCCACATCCCTCGCTCACTAGAATTAGGTGGTTCGTGCCCACCTTTCCATGAATAGACTGTCAGATTCTCCTCGTTCACAAGCCCTTTAGTCATAGCAACAAAGAATGCCAGGGGGTCGCTCTCTCCCTGCACGAAAAGCGTGGGTAGATGAATTAGAGGTCCAGCCATTGAGACATCGAGCCTCTTGCGCCCACTGGCATCGAATGGCGGAAAGGAAGCAATAAGGATGATGCACTTGACATTGTGCGCTCGTTGTAGAAGGGCCGATACAACTGCGGCCCCGCCCTCAGAATGCGCGAGTATGACGTCCGTGTTGTTGGCATCAATTGATGAAGAGACGAGCTCTATCGCAGCGAGGACGCTGGATGGTGAGTCACTGTCCCAGATTCTGTAGTACGGCGGGGAGAATAGCTCGCCAATGCCTGATATACCGTCGTTAATTGCATGGACTATCTTGTAGCAATGAAGAGTGGGATTGCTTTTACCTGGGGATGGTTGTGACTCAGTGAGGCCTTGCAAGTATGTAAAGTCAAGTTCAGCATCGTGACCCATGAGGCGGCGTAGCTCTCGCCGGAATGGAGCTGCCAAAGATATTTTTCGTTAGCGCTAATGCCTTGGTAAGGGTTTGTCCAGTGACGTGAGAGCCGATCGATCGGATAGTGCCCGCCTACCGGCGTGTACTTTCATTACCTAGACAGCGAAACGCTTGATTAGCCAAGGGGCATACATAGTTGAATTGGAGAGACTGTACACTCGGGTTTGACCCGGAACCATGCACACACAAGATCCGCATTTTCTCTGTTCTCGATCAAATATGATGAGACAGACATGCAATAACGTATCTGTAAGTCGATGATAAAGGCATTACTGGAAAGAAATCCGGTCAAAGACTTTCAAGATCGTCAACTTAGTCTCAAGATCCTCGACTTGGCCACATTAGCAATCTGATGTCATTGTGCCGTACTCCCTTTTCGTTTGTCATCGTACCCTGCCGACGAACGGCTCGCCTACTTTGGGCGTATGCATGCATACATCCTACATTACGGGAGATGCAAGAGTGGCTTCCTGCACCTCCTCTCCGAAACTTTCCGATATAGTCCGTGGGGGCTTGCATTAGATCTTGCATCAACATCATTTGAAAAGCTTGGCGTTTATACGTGTCCCCCAACCCTCGCAAGCAAATTTGTATCACGGAAAGTAAGTTGAGAAACATTCCACGTGCTTGTGTATTTATTTTCTTGCCTTAATTGAAAGAGTTTCTTATCTTGCATACAAAACGCCAAACACTTTCACGATGGTTCTGCTAGTCCTGGGATCTTGGTGACTGTTCGTGCATATGCGGACCACTAGCCCGGGATGTGTTTCCATCTGAACCACGCCATTAGACACCTCATATGGACTTTCATGATTGCGGCAGCACAAAAATATACTTGAGTAAGTGGGGGTCAAGATAACCCTTTGACTTCTAACAGTGTGATCTTGGGCTTACTGCCGCTCGTCGGGAGGCTATGCTACTAGGACCAGCGCTTCCGTGTCAATTTTGGGGATTTGATATGTATTAGTGTCTGGAAGACTATGACTGGAATCAAATATACAGCCAGACGCATATGGCGATTACTAGCCAAGCGCGAAATTCTCTTGCACGGAACGCCTTACTAAACTCACGTCCCGGCATGTCTCTTTTCGAAGAGTCCTGCGTTATAGACTTTTAAACCAACCCTGGAAGACAAGGCTTCGCTGGAGTTCATCTCAATGGCTCAGAAACCGCAACTCGGCTTTTCTGTGGACCAACTCAAAGGTTTGGATTATGATTTTATTGTCAAGTATTATGGTCCAGCCTCAGGAAATGCATCTACAACAAATCTTGAGATCGATGAGACCAAGACCTCAAATGGCGTTCTTCAAGATGCCTTGCCCGCCAAGAAGCCTGAAACTCTCTCAAAGAATATCGCTACCGATGCGGGGCGTAAGGCCGATGTCAAATTCATCTCTGCCGAAAGTTACGGGGACCATATTTCACAATCTTACACGCGAAGTATTGCACCGTCGCCCTTAGGTCCAGGAAAGGGAGTCATGCCAATTGCCATTGTCGGAATGAGCTGCCGCTTTTCAGGTGATGCCACTAACGTCGAAAAGTTCCGGGAACTGGTCTCTGAGGGTCGATCCGCTTGGTCAGAAGTTCCAGAAAGCAGGTTTAATATCGATGGCTTTTATCATCCAGATTCTGACCGGCCTGAATCTGTAAGCTCTCAAGCAATATCCTGCCTTGTAATACAAATACGGCTAGCTGAGAACTTAGATGCACGTCAAAGCCGGCCATTTCCTAAAGGGAACGGAGTACAAACAGTTCGATGCCTCTTTCTTTAACATAAGCCCGAATGAAGCCAAGGTAGGCCCTGACTTTCAAGTGAAACAGAAGTAGCCATTAACAGCAGTAGGCAATGGATCCAAGAGCAAGGATGCACATGGAAGGAGCCTATGAAGCTCTCGAGAACGGTAAGAGTTTCAAGCCATGGGTTGGAATGAGAAGTAAATACTGACAAGATAGCTGGTATTTCACTCTCAGAAGTTGCAGGCTCCGACACTGCCGTTTTTGTCGGAGCCTTCGGTCAGGATTACGGTAATCTTATGGATCATGATCCCAGCATTGTCCCAGCCTATAAATTAACCGGTCTTGGACTCTCGCTTTTTTCTAATCGAATCTCGCACTGGTTCGATCTAAGAGGACCGTCCGCGACACTGGACACGGCTTGTAGCGCCTCCATGACTGCGCTTCATTTGGCTTGCGAGTGTCTTCGAAACGGTGACTCCAAGATGGCGATAGCCTCTGGAGCTAATCTTATACTTGAGCCAGATATCATGCTTGGCCTCAGCACCTTAAAGTAAATATAATTGTTTAGGAGCCACTGCAAGTTCGAGACTAACTTCAATAGGTTCCTCAGTCCAGATGGAAGGACATACATGTTTGATCAAAGAGCGAACGGCTATTCAAGAGGTGAGGGGATAGCCACGTTGGTCATCAAACCCTTGTCGGAGGCGCTGCTGGCAAATGATCCCATTCATGCTATAATCAGGAATACTCGGACAAACCAAGACGGGCGCACCCCTGGCATCACAATGCCAAGCCAAGATGCGCAGCGATCACTCATACAGGCAACATACCAAGAGGCAGGACTCGACCCATCAGAGACAGACTTCTTCGAAGCTCATGGAACTGGTACGCAGGCAGGAGACCGGGTGGAAGCCGAGGCATTATCTGCTGCACTAGGAACCAAATTCCGACCTTCTCATGATCCACTACACGTTGGGTCAATTAAAACACTTCTAGGCCACACCGAGGGTTGTTCCGGTGCTGCTGGCATAATGCACGCAGTGATGGCTTTGAGAAGCAAAAACATCTTGCCAAACTGCAACTTCGAGTTCCCCAGTGATCAGATAGACTTTGATGCGTGGAATATCAAGGTTGGTTTGCTACACAGATGGAAATATGGCATTACTAACCTTTCTAGGTTCCCACAAAGCTTGAGGGCTGGCCCACGGACCATACCCGTCGGGCTTCCGTAAACAGCTTCGGTTACGGTGGCGCAAATGTTCACGTGATTCTCGAAGAAGCTCCGGGTCATGCTGGAAATCATACTGAAGTGAATGGCTGTGGAGAAATCCCGGACGTCAGTATGACGACTGGGCGAAAAGTCTTGTGTCTCAGTGCTCACGATGCAGGCGGGATCGAGAGGCAAGCTACCATTCTTGCGGAATACCTCAGGGCTCACACCGGGTCGCAATTCATGAATGATTTTGTTTATACACTCGGTCAACGACGTTCCATCCACAAGCACAGATATGCGATTCACAGTGATACCGTTCAAGGTCTTCAATGGAATCTTGAAAAATTGAAATATGATCCTCCAAAGGCCAGCGGACTTAAACGACTTGTATTCATATTCACCGGCCAGGGAGCCCAGTGGCCCAAGATGGGTTATGAGCTGCTGGCTGCGTATCCAGTCTTCAGAGAGACATTCCACGCCGCAGATAAACACATGAGCAGCCTCGGTGCTACCTGGTCCCTCTTAGGTATGTTCTGAATCATGTACATCAGCCGTTTGGTTTGACTTTGTTCCAGATGAGCTTTACAAGGAGGCTTCCCATTCAAAGGTCGATGAAGCCTTTATCAGCCAACCTCTTTGTACCGCATTCCAGATTGCTCTAGTCGATCTACTCCGGTCTTGGGCTGTCCAGCCTAGCATGGTCGTTGGCCACTCCAGTGGTGAGATCGCTGCCGCGTACACTGCTGGGATGCTTTCGCTCGAGGCTGCTATTACTGTCGCATACTATCGCGGGGTACTGAGCTCCCAACTCATCTCCCGAGATGGGAATTCCAAAGGTGCAATGCTTGCTGCTGGACTTTCTGCTGAGGATGCCGAATCTTACATCAAAAGTATCAGCTCGGGCAAAGCCACGATCGCTTGTATTAACAGCCCAAAAAGCATCACGCTCTCAGGAGATGTGGAAGCAATCAACGAGTTACACTCGATTCTTGAAGAAAAGGGACTCTTTAGTCGCAAATTGAAAGTGAATGTGGCTTACCATTCCTTCCATATGAAGGCGATCGCAGAAGAGTATTCCAAATCTCTGCGGGCGCTGAGTGTATCCTCGAGGTATCGAGATGTGAAATTCTTCTCTAGCGTCTTTCCGGGTATTTCAGTGGAAACCAACGTAGAGTATTGGGTCCAAAACCTTCTTTCTCCTGTTCGATTCAGCGAAGCAATGAAAATTGTGCTTGAATCACAGACTGAACACGATCTCGCATGCATCGAGATTGGACCCCATTCCGCGTTAGCTGGCCCCTTCAAGCAAATCTGTCAATCGTTGTCCGCGGAAGCAAGAACAGACTATTTTCCATCCATCATAAGAAACGACAATGGCGTGGAGAGGGCATTGGATCTTGCCTGTAACCTTTTTAGCAATGGCTGGAAGATCGATCTTGCGTCGGTCAACTTTCCGACTGGCGGGACGAGACTTCGTGTGCTGACGGACATTCCCCCTTATTCTTGGGATCACAGAACCGATCATTGGCATGAAGGTAGATTGGCCCAAAATTACCGCCGCCGCAAGTATCCCCCTCATGACCTTCTTGGCATACTCTCTGATCACTCCAGCGATCTCGATATGCGGTGGACCAAATATATACGTCACTCAGAGCTTCCGTGGCTTAAGGACCACGTGATTAGATCTGAAGTCCTCCTTCCAGCCGGTGCCTATCTTGCGATGGCTATGGAAGCAGTTGCGCAGAAAGCGTCGATGCTCGGTCTGCAGGTCCACGGATACAAAATTCGGGACGTAACGTTCTCCAAAGTCTTGGTAGTCCCGGACACCCCGGATGGGGTCGAGGTGTCACTCATCTTAGAACCATTCCGGCAAAGCTCAGCTGCAGCTTCGACAAACTGGAGTGAATTCCGCATAATCTCATTTGGACCTGATAGGAAGGCTTATGAACATTGTCACGGACTCATCAGCTCAAATCAAGCTCCTAATTTCGATTTCTCCTCTAAGGATGAGGCTATACTAGCCAATATGCGCCATGACAAAGACATGAAGTCAGGACTCTACCAGCAGTGGCTGTCACAAGCCGCGTCGAACAGCAATGAGCTGGGCTCCTCGTTTCAACTGGTCTCGAAATGCTGCATGAAGGGTGGGAATGTTTTCTGTACCTTGCGCATACCCGATAAATTTGGAGACGAGAGCCCACTAACAATCGGTGCTCCTTTATGGGATTCCATTCTTCAGGCTACAGTCATGGCTGTTGCTGGTAGAGCCCGCCCACTGGCTGGTGCATTACTTCCTACGTCCATGGCTGAGCTGATTATCTCAACTTCGGTTGGTCGAGATCCTGGCAATGAACTCCAAGCTCGAGGCTCGACCACAGAAATTAGTCCAAGAGACTTCGAAGGTCAAGTCATCTTAGCCCAGGACACAGGCGACGTCTTAGAGCCTGTGGTCCAAGTTCGGGGTGCAAAGTTTGTAGTCATACCTAAAGATGAAGAATATGACAAGAGCGATGACGCAAAGACTAAACTCTGTTGGAACGTGTCGTGGAAAGAAGACCTTGATAGTCTATCACAGGAACATGTTACAGAACGTTGGCCCATTCCTGCAATAGAACCTTCCGAGATCTCCCAGTCAGGCATATGCGAAAGAGCGTCGTGGTACTGTCTACGGTCTACGTATGAGTCTTTAGTCGAGACAGACATTGAGAAATTGGCGTCTCATCACCGGGACTACTACAAATGGATGAGAGAACGGTACGAGCTAGGACAGGCTGGCAGCTTACTTTATCAGAAGAAAGATGATCAAGGACTGTGGTCCTCTACTGACCCTCTGGTGATTGAAAACATTTTACAGCAAGCGGCTGCCACTAGTGCCCAAGGCCGCATGGTGGTCCGCATGGGACGTAGGCTCTTGGATGTACTTAAAGGAGAAATAGAACCACTTTCATTGATGCTAGAAGATGATCTATTAAACGATTATTACCGGGATAGTCGAGGTCAAGACCGTGTCTATGAGCAAGCGGCGCGTTATGTGGGGCTGGCTGCTCACAAGAACCCCCATTTGCGTATCCTCGAAGTTGGAGCCGGCACAGGGTACGCAATTCCGTTACTAGCTCTTTGCACGCATGCCGTTTTTTTTTTTTTTTTTGCTTTTTTTTTGCAAAAGGGGGATGAATTCATTAGGCGACCATTCTTCTGTGTCGCAATACCAAGGAATTTTTGTTGAGAGGTAGATGCTGACTTGACTAAACAGGAGCGCTACGACATGGATCTTGAAGGCGCTTGGTGGATACGACAACCATTATCCTCAATTCTCATCCTATGACTTCACCGATATCTCGACCGGCTTCTTTGAAAAGGCTCAAAATAAGTTCAAGGCTTGGGGAAGCCTCATTTCTTACAAGTCACTCAACATCGAAGAAGATCTGAAAGCCCAAGGGTTTGATGGAACTCAGAGCTACGATATCGTGATTGCCGCGAATGTCTTGCACGCTACCCACGTTATGCACCACACCATGAGTCAAGTAAACAGTCTGCTTAAACCTGATGGAAAATTAATCCTGGTTGAGGGTGTTGCAGGTCGCATGATCTCTGGGGAGCTTGTTTTTGGACTACTTCCGGGATGGTGGATGGGTAAGTAGCAAATGATCCTCTCATCACAGTCCTGACATCTAGCAGGTGTAACCGAAGGCCGAACAGAAAGCCCTCTTCTTTCGGAAGGGCAATGGGATTCTTTGCTGAAACGTACTGGATACTCGGGAATCGACATCTGTCTCAAGGACAGCGTAGAAGAGGACTTATGGGCTTTGTCGTTTATGGTATCTTCCAAGAAGAGCAGTGACGAGGAGTTTGGTCCACATGAAGTTCACATTACCTACGATGCGCCCCGGGAGCGAGATATTGCCGATCTTTTAGCCAAGGAATTAAAGAACGTATCGAGTATCGAAAGTGTGATCGCACCTTTATCAGAGACAGATGCCGTGGAAAAATTTGCTGTCATTGTCGACCATGCAAGTGGCTCTCTTCTCCTAGACCTTGACGAGAGAAAACTTGAGGTTCTTAAATCGATATTTTCTCAAGCCAAAGGTGTCTTATGGATAACATTCAGCGGTTCAAATTATAGCAGACAAGCTGGAGCTGGGGCTGTTCCAGGCATTGTCAGAACGCTGCGATCAGAGAGTGGAGGCATGAACTACGTCACGTGTGATGTTGACTCTGACGGATACCCGAACCCAGAAGTCGCTAAAGCCATCTCCAGAGTCTTCTTTAAAGCATTCAGCAAGTCCAACATGGTTTCTTCGGTAAAAGAACTCGAATATGCCCTGCGAGACGGGCAGATAATGATCCCTAGGATTGTTGAAGACAGCCTTGCCAACAAAGCCACCATGATGCAGCCGCTGAAACAGGAGCCTGAAGAGCAAGTCTTGTGGCAAGAAGAAAGCTGCCTGCGTCTTGAGATGGGTCACGTCGGGCTTCTAGATACGTTCCAATTCGCTCATTATCAAAGCCCGTCAAGTGATCTACACGACGATGAAGTTGAAATTGAAGTGAAGGCCGTCGGTCTTAATTTTCACGATCTCATGGTCGCGACAGGCCAGCTTCCCGATCCAAACGGATACGGGCTTGAGTGCGCTGGTATCGTTACCAAATTGGGGAAGCCAAAAGGCCAGCTCAAGGTTGGTGACAGGGTTTGCACGATCACCCCTTCTGCTTTTGCTAGTCGGGTCGTCACACTTCAAAATCTAGTCAACATCATGCCAGATGCCATGACTTTTGAGGTCGGCGCCTCGATTCCTTGCGTTTTCACGACATCTTACTATTGCATTTACCACGCAGCGCACCTTCAGAAGAACGAATCAATTTTGATACACTCAGCAGCGGGTGGTGTGGGCCAGGCATGTATCAAGATGGCGCAGCTTGTAGGCGCAAAAATCTTCGTCACTGCAGGGACGTCAGCTAAGGTGGACTTTCTTCAAAAGACTTTTGGTCTACCTCGGAGTCACATTTTGAACTCTCGGACCCTCGACTTTGGACATGATATCATGAGTCTGACAGAAGGTAAAGGAGTAGACGTGATCATTAATTCATTAGCCGGAGATGCCCTCACTGAAAGCTGGAGATGTTTGGCTATGTTTGGACGTTTTGTGGAATTAGGCAAAAAAGACGCCGTTCAGAACTCCAGGATCGACATGGCGCCTTTCGAGAGGTCTGCCAGCTTTATTGGTGTAGGATGGGATCATTTCGGCTACCACAGGCCAGATTTTGTTGGCAGTGTCTTGAAAGAGGTCATGGGTCTGTTCGCGAACGGCACTCTGACCGCGCTGGAGCCAATCAATACCTTCGCCATGTCAAAGATTGAAGATGCGTTCAGGTTCATGGCTTCAGGAAACCACATTGGAAAAATCGTCATCACAGCTGACAGAGATTGTCTTGTCAAAGTCAGTAGATCATCCGCACGACCATTAGGTTGCTAACTGATATATGTAGGCTATCCCTAGATCCCTGCCACCTCTTCAGCTTCGTCCTGATGCTTCTTATCTTCTTGTCGGCGGTCTAGGTGGTATTGGTTTAGAGATAGCGAAATGGATGGTCAACGATCTTGGTGCTAAAAGCCTCATCCTGATTTCAAGATCTGGCATCGATGGAGCTGGTGCAGCAGAAGCCGTTGAATCACTAAAAAGATCCGATGTCGCTATCACAGTGCGCAAATGCGACGTAGCAGATGGAAAGGAACTTTTAACATTGCATCAAGACTTTGCTGATACTTTACCACCGATTCGGGGCGTAATCCAATGCGCCATGGTTCTCAGAGTAAGCGCTGATACTTTTACTCCTCTGGCCTAAAAGGTAAAAGCGCTTTACTGATATCGTCCAATTAGGATGCGATCTTCCCCAACATGACCCTGAGTAAATACTACCAGGCCCTTAACCCCAAAATCCGCGGTTCACAAAACCTACACAACCTATTCCAGCAGTCTTCCGGCCAGATTGACTTCTTTGTTATGCTTTCCTCCTTAGGGGGGGTCCTCGGTAATGCATCACAGTCCAATTATTGCGCCGGCAACACATTCCAAGATGCGCTGGCCCATCATCGCGCAGCATCCGGCCTACCCGCTTTGTCCATAGATGTAGGCAAGGTCGTGGATGTCGGATGGTTTGCGCAAAATCAAGATGTGGTAGCGCGAGGCGTTCTAGAATCGGCGCGTGACATCCACGTCAAAGACCTCACAAATCTGATCGAACACCATATCCGCGCCGGAAGCACAGGACCTCACAGGGCAGCAGCTCAAGTCCCGGTCGGCCTTGAAGGGTATCCCTCCTACGACTCACGTTTCTTACATGTCGGCGCCAGCTTGGCTGGCAATGTGCAGAAGCAAGGTACACAAGACCAAATGCAATCGTTGGAGTCGCAGATCACAGCCGCTGGTCAGGACAGCACGCTACTGTTGTCTTTGGTTATTGGAGCTTTCAAACAAAAGCTTGGACGACTACTGGCTTTGAATGTTGAGGATGTGCATGAGGATGAAACGATTGCAGAACATGGAGTTGACAGTCTGGTGGCTGTTGAGATTCGGAATTGGTTCCGAAAAGAGACGAAAGCTAATGTCACTGTCTTTGACATCTTGAACGGCAAGCTGAGTGTGCAAGGAGTGGTGGAGCGAGTTGTGAAGGAAATGCTGCGGGCTTGATACCGACCCTGACATGCAGATCAATCGCATTGGCAGCAATGCTTCTTCACTCAATGACTATCACTGACAGAGTTGCATTTCATTGGCGATGACGGTTATTGCAACAGCCCGATTTGCGATCACTCCTTGAGCATATGGGCCCAGCCTATGGTTACCTTTACGACTTTCCTTTCTCATATATTCTACACAATCACTTCATAGCTATAGTCATCCAATCATTACAAGCCATATGAGCAGCAGTAAGCCTATATCGCTGCAACTTCTACCACGATGCAGAATCTTTCACTGGAGCGTAGTATAGTCTCTCAATGTCCCTTTCAGTCTCAGCTTCTTGTACCCCGACATATACGACGCGGTGACTCGCTGCTGTCCTCGGATCATTTTTGATCTTTTTGTGCCGGACTCTACAGTCGTTTTCTGCTATTAACACAGTCATGACTGCCGTTGCCTGCGCCTCTTACGACGAGCATAGGTTATAGCTGCGCACTACTACGCTTATGAGTGAAAGTCGACGCGGTGGTGGGGCTATGAGAGGACGGCAAGGTCAGAAGATCGGAAGATTTGTCTTGCCACGAATGTACAAATATTAGTCATCACGCATTCGTAGATACTTCGGTCATCACCACTCTCCTTCCTTGATACTTCATGCAATTTCATAGCAACAAAACAATGGTGACTGATACGTATAGGAGGCCTCTACATGATTATAAATGGCTAAAATAAATCTATTTCATTCTGTTGCATCCTCGGCCAGACTACATCTGGCAATCCGTCTGTGTGAGTGAAAGAATACCACTATTTTCTAGAACACTACCCAGCAAGGAGCAGACGCCTGAAGAAGGGCTTCCAACTAATTGCACTTTTTCACGAAAAACTCCGGACGCATGGCGCCTTCATGTTCCACTACTAGATTTGAACTCGCTGGGGTGGAATTCCAAGAAATCGCCGCCCGTGGGCGACCTGCACACAGTTGCTGGTCCAAGAGTGGTACTCAAGATCGCACCAAGAGCGCTGTAATGTCGAGTTGTCCCAAATGAGTCAATTTCACTGACTGGAGTCTTGGCCCTTCTCCATTGACGAAGACTCGCCGGTTCATAAGCGAGGTGTCCCTTGCGTAAAATCTTGAAGGCCAAAGTCTTGAATCCAGTGAGGTTCGCTACAGCAACCCATGCTTTTTCTTGCGAGAAACTCCCCCTGCTTGGGATAGCATCGAACGAGCCGAGTTCAAGATAGATGATGCATGATTGTCGTGCAACGTCTCTGCCACCGAAGGACTTGATAAGGTTGGCGTAGATTTCAAATCTAAACGACAGCTTGTCAAAAGACATTGCGAGGTTGAAGTGAAGCTCGATTGTTTGGATCACTGGCGATGCGTGAATTGTGCGAGATCCCTCAAGGCTGACAGTCGCTGTTTGCGGGACTACGACGGAAGACGGTCGATCGGCGTAGCTAAGAAACATCCTGAGTACCGCGTGCGTCTTCAGCAAGTCGACTGCTTCATCGTGTATGAGCTTGCTAGTCCTCATGATGTTGAGATCTCCGGCTGCAATCAAGGGCCCATAGACCAGCGGGCGAAGTTCGGGAGGTAGCCGGAGCAGTGGAAAGTTGGTGGGACCAGTGTTGATGCCGTTGCGATAGACATGGCTAAGCCTACTGGCAATGGTATTGTCCGTCTGCGTACAGTCCCTGATGCTTTCGGCTTCCATGTATCCTGTGCGGTGCATGATTATGTCGTAAGTTTTGGACTTGATTTGTCACAAAGGCATTTGATGTCTGCGACTAAAAATCCTCAACTTGGGAGCCGAGAATGAACAATAATAGATGTGAAAGAAAGATGATTGATTCACAATTTTAGGAAGTGGCACAGTGAATTGATATATTAGATGCCATCAGTGAGAACATGTGTTTACTGAACAAGTTCAGAATTTATGTGTTGAGTGATTTAGTGCTAAGTGGCTTTGCCTCTAAATCACGCTAGCTTATTCACACTATATCACGGTGTCATTTTGCGGCTAGACCTGCTCACAAACATAACTATGGAGTTACCATATGAGCTAGAACTTGTCTCACAATCTAATTAATGAGGGGTAACATTCTTCGGTAGAGTGAGACAACTCTAGCGTCCTGCACGAGCAATTCCAGCCGCCAGCCTTATACAAAAGTGGATCACAGATAGAATGAGAGACATACATATGGAACCATATCTATCGAGGCATTCGGTAGAATCAGGCTCGCTGACGTTCTTTTTTTGCAAGTACAAATGGAACGCCAGTCACCATTTCTGTGTATGATAAAGGAGAATCAATGCTACTGCTAGTTGCTTTCAAGTAAATGATACTTTCAAATCGCTCTTTGCATTTGGTAATGATTGATGGGATAACAGCTTCCATGTTTAGCTGACTCAGCGAGTGGTAGAATTTTCATATTGCAGTCTACTGTTTTATATGGGAGGCGAAAGGCAGATGGACGTGTTCGTAGGTAGACCTGAAGCTCCCAAATTGCAGTTCATGCGCCATCCTACAAGCCAGCCACTCACCTCCCATCGACCTTGACATTCTTCAATGTCCCACCAACTACTGCTCATCTGCATCTTCCACCCACGGCTTCAATTGTCCATTTCCCTTACCCGCAGGATACCCCTCCTTGCCTCGATTGAAGTAATGTGGGTAAAAGACCATCTGAGCGCAATCTGCCTGTCCGACTCTATACGCAGTTCCCAAACTCGGCTCCAAATACTCCCTGGCGTAAGCGAAGCGCCGAATTTTAGAGCAAGCAGCCAAGGATCTGTACCATTCGAGCGTTGACTCCGTGAAGCATTGCCCAGGGAGCCACTCGATCTTGGTACTCAGTGTCACTTTTGCAAAGTTTTTGAGTGTTGATAGACAAGCAAGTACCTCCCCTGCGACCATTTGACTATTGACGTAGGTCCCTTGGAAAGTCACACTACAAGATTTGCGTCCTGGATCTTTGCGAGTGAGCATCTCAAGTATTTTCTTCTCGGGTAAGCCTTCAAGATGCTGCGACGGGTAAGATCTCATGTTCACACAGATGTGTATATTGTGTACAGTGTCTAGGAGTGGTTGGGTGAGTTGGGGCCAGTTGGTCTTGCGTTTGCCGAAGCCAATATTGATTCTGTAAATCCCGTGCTCTGATATTAGGCTCATGCCTTCCGCATTCATTGCTTTCGAGGCTCTGAGGAATTGTAGATGGCCGGAAGCAAGAAGAGGGCTCAGTATCATGTCACGTAGCTCCTGGGGCGGCTTGAGCAAAAAGGTCCCGAGACTTGTGGTCGCGTTTTCGGTGTCTGATTCATACGTGGATGTTGCTGGTGTCATTTGATGTCTGAGGTGACTGTAAGCGACCCGAGAGAGAGTTGCTGAGTTGGGATCTTCAGACTTTTCTTTGCTGGACATGATTTCTGAACCTCCCCCAATAGTATTGACAGTATTAATCTTCTCTGGCCTCTTTATTTTGGCTGCTTTTTCTGCTGCTTTGTTTTAGCGAGGCTTTAGGCTGGATGATGATCGTTATCTCGAGAAAGTCAGCTGTTAACGGTCTATGACACCAAATGTTTCGCATATCACATGACAAATTTCATAGACATTCACTTAGCAGTGCGCTAGTCTAGCAAACAGCATTTTGGACTATATCACGCGGATGGGAACAATGAGATGCAGATGCTCTTGCTGGAGTATGCCAGCACAGACACATAGGAATTTTCAAGCAGCTCAATTTACTATTCTTAATACTAAATTGTAAGATCTGCTCTTCTGTCTCATTGTTGACGGCCAGATACTGGGGTTTGGACCTTAGGCAATGGTAACTAACTCCCAGAACCCGTCGCCCACTACATGATATAAGATACAGTATGTCACTGATCAGCCTTTTTGCCAAGCGGGATAACCCACGCTATTCCTGATAGGGATTCAGAAGAAGACTGTGGCTATTTCAATGCCAGTCGGTTACAAACGCTATAATTTCTAAGATCGAATCATATCTTTAACCCAGGAAAGAATCAAGAGCTGGTCTTGGACAGCGATGTGATGGAGAAGAAAAGATTGAACACAGGAAGCGCTATGCCAGACCGTAAGAATGTGTTATAAGAGTTCAGTATGAGATATGTAGAGCATCTATAGACAAGGCTCGCATGATGGTGCATAGGCAAAGCGCACGAAACAAGTACATTAGAATGGTGAAAGCACATAGAGATGAGCTTTGAGCATAAGCGTCATCATGAAGGAGCTGAATCAGCATACCATCAATGTAGTCCCCGGCCCCTGTTACTCGTGCAAATTCGCCAGTGTTGATAGCCTAGCCCATAATTTCCCTGATCTGATGAACCGATGAATCTTGACCTATGGCTCTTCCTCAGCTCTAGATGCGACTTTCTCTAGATACTTCCTTGGGTAAAAATGCCAGGCAAAGCCATATTCCTTAGATTCCACCTGTGCCTCCCCCAACTCTTCCGATAATGACTCGCCCACGAGCTCTAGAAAACGATATTCCGCGGGAGACCCAATCAAACTAGCAAACAAGTCGTCGGGTAGATCTCTGAAAATCATGACGTGTATGAGCATTTCCTCGAAGCCCTTCAAGCATGATACGAAGTAAAACATTTCGGCCAGCGCTATGACGTCCATGATATGTTCAGCTTGTACAACAATTCTGCATTTCCCACGAGGTGTATCAGGATCTTCAAACGGCTTGAGACGGTCCCAACTCCAAATAGGATAATAAAAGGTCCGGGGTGGTACGTCGACTGAAATTTCTAGATGTTGAATCGCCTTGACTACCTCTTCACTTGGATACTGCCCATTGCTGTGGATGATTTCTCCGAGGCGCATTCTGTAGATTCCTTTCTTGGATATTACAGCAGTCCCTTCATTTTGAAATATCCGAGAGGCTCTCATGAACTGAGGATGGCCCAAGGCGATGCAGTAACCAAAAATCTCAAGTCTGAGCTCCGGTGGTAATTTGTAGAAGAAAGGACCGAGGCCTTTTCTCTTCTGAATATTTAGGGTATTTTGCTTTGTGAAGCTAGGCGGTCGTCCTAAGTGGTCTATCGAGACTGCCATCTTGATTCGGCTCGAATCCATGACGACTTGCCGATCAAGCGATGTTGTATAGAGATTGAACGCTTCTGAAAAATGCCGCTTGTGAATCGTCATACGAACATTTGGTCTGCAATGGGGCGTTGGTGTTTATGATACTCGGATTGATTGTCGAGGATGTAGTTGTTATTGTTCTTGTTGTTCATTCGTATGCCCTTCGTTCCATAGAATCAGGTTGAGCCTCTTTAGCTATGAGGGTTGCCTAAAGTACATTGTTTTATTTTGGACGTGTCTATTTGGGAACATCAATCCGCTATAAATCATGTGCAAAGAAAAAGTGCTCTTCATGTGTTGAGAAGTGCACAATTGTTTTTGCGGTGGTTTGCCAGGAGGAGAACGTAGTGATAGAGTACAACATATTTATTGACAAAGAATTAGAGTGTCATGACTTTGAGAATAGCACGACACGCTTCTATGACACACAATAGACACATGGCAGCGACGGCAATAGATTCTAGCACTTTTTATCAATAAGGTATTTAGTCCCCTAGATGTCTTCCAGATTTCCACTTTCTGGATCGATACTACCACCGCGGAACAGCATCATTCACTCTCAACTTGACCCGACCGGAATTTCAACGACCACACTCCACTTCAACAACATTCCATGTGTCCAGGAATCAGATACGTGCATGAAACCTGCCAACACCCGAGGAAATTCTGCCCTATCCAAACCTGCCCTACCTACAACGGTATAACTTGCCCAAATCTTACTACCATTCACACTATTACGATCACTGCACCAGCCTTGTGTGTGCGATGTTTCCGCCAGAAGGAGGCCGCGATTGACGTGGAATACAAAACCACCAAACATGGCCTCGAAAATGAGATAGCTAGGGTGGACGAAGCGTTTGCGATAGGGATGGCATTGGTACCGCCTGAGGTGCCTCCTATGACGCTTGCTATCTATCGTGCGGAGTGCAAAAACAACATTGTACAAGCGAAAGCAACACGAGACACGAGTATTCGCTTATTTAGACAGCAGCAGGGAGTTTGGGGTGATGGTTGAGATTTGAAGGGGTCAGTATGGTACGTAGTGAAACGAGGATATGAAAGGGGCGTAGCTTAGAGTCCAAATTCCGCACTAATAATTATCAATTCACAGTCCAGGAAAATAGTAATGTGTCATGTTCTTGTACAGTAGCTCGCAACGTGTGTCACATCTTATACTGATGAGCAAAGCCTCTGCTATTCTGTGGAACGAAGACCAGCCTTACGAGAGCCAGACCATTTTGGTTTGCTTTAGGTCAAAAAAATCTAACGCAGCGACGTGGCGATGCCATTTGGCGAATCTGATTCAGTCTACCAGTCTTGCGAAATCACTAAGATCTGCACAGCGGCTTTGTCTTTTCTTTGTGTTCTACTTTGTGTCCAAGTAAAGTTTGCAGCAGTCTTGGGAATGTACCAGGGCTTGAACTGCTGCTTTTCGTCTTCATTGTGTCTGCATGTACGTCTGTGTCAGCATTTCACGATGAGTTTGCTTACTGTGAAATCTGGGTCCAAACAGCTCGCTACCAATTGTGTTATAAACTCAGTGACCCCAGAGGAAACACCACTACGAATCAGGAGACCCGTTAGCGCCACAGTGATTGCGTAGGTATAACACTTTAGGTCTGGAATCTTTCGCAATGGACCTCCTCAACGAGGAACCATTGGGTGTTCGGACAATGGATTGCTTGACACAATGCCATTGATCTTCTCTGTACGGTCTTTGACACAATACATGCTACCTTACACCTGCATCCCTAAATATAATATATAAAAAAGGCCCTCGGGCATATTCAACGAACTATCTTGAAATCATCAATCCACAAATCTTCATTCCACAGAATCTTCAAAGAATTCTTTCACTTCCCGTACCAACAGCACTCGTCCTCGGCGCATACATACAAGCCAACATTGTTGAAAACATGAGATCTAACTCCCCGGAGAAGGTCCTCAAATTGAGGGAGTTCGAGAAAAAACTTCAGTCAATCGTATCCAACATCGTCAATGAGGCTCAAACCCTTCAGAGCGCGGCGCACGACCCTGTCGTTCTTGAACATGGCTGGATTTCTGACAGAATTAAGGCTGTGATGATTGAGGACAAGTTCGTGTTGGAGCCGAGAGCGCTTCAGGCCAAAGAAGGACTGGGCGCTCTTTCAGGATTACCTCGAGAGCTGAGGGACATGATCTATGGCCACGCAATAAATGATGGCAACATGGCCATCTTGCGACTGTCCCAACAAACACAACTAGAGGCAAGTCCGCTCGTCTTCGAAAAGGGTATCTATCGTATGTTGATCGGATTTCCCAATTTTGACACCAACTTCCAGCCCAACAACTTGATTGCCAGCAAGATTCAAAACGTACATGTTAGAGTCAATGCGCGAGGTCGAGTCCGGAAAAACGACGACGGCCTTGCCATCCTCCGCAGTTTCGAAAGCGCCTTTATTCCCCGCAATAACTGCGTTGTCACCATCGAGGATGACATTATCGGCTTGCACATGAATGCTCCCCGGGTAGTGCATGTCCTCAAGGGCTTTACCAACTTTGAACGAGTGATCTTGCAGATTAAGCTCGACCGGTACGGAGAACCGTACCCGAGTACAATGCTAGATTTTCACAAGGATCAGGTCCGCAGGCGCTTCAAAAGCGTGGTCATGTTTCAGATGGACCAACTGCAGCCGTCATTGGGCATTGGAAATCGGGATGAGGATACGAAAGGAGAATATTTGGCATTCCATCCTCGTGAGCCGAGGCTACTGGAAGACGGAGAGGAACTTGACTTGGAAAATCAGGATGAGGAGGAGGAAGATGACTCGGAAAGCGAGGATGACGGGGAGGAATATGAACTATAACGCCAGAATGAAGGCGATAAAGGTTCGGGAGTTCGATATACAACATAGATTGTCGTCGAAGAAAGTTGCAGATGTTTGATCTATTTAAGATTTCTGTCACTGTCTGTAGCAACATGTAATGAAGCCTAGTTCAATCTCGGACCTTTATTGCCTGGGAAGATCTCAATGCCTCCAGGACAATGGGATTAATATTACTTTAGCATCGCGCTCATTCAATCACCCCAGATGTAATCTTAGGATTAATAGAGGGAATCTCGCTCTTTACCCTCCTCTCTAGACTCCCATGTCTTCTCAGGAGCTCCTCAACGAGATCCCGCCTTAGTACTGGTCTTCCCTCTCAGAAGCTGGCCCTACATGAAGGTACGCTCAGGTAGTATGTTGGAAGTACTTACTTCACCTCACCTCGTCAGACAATGAATGGCTTTGACCGAGATTTACCGAGAACACTAAGCACAAGCGCGCGGTAAACCTTCCCCTGCATGCTTAATCTCCCCCCACCACATTGACATTGCGACTGTTGATAAACAGACTCCCGTTCTTTTTTGCTCATGCTTTTATTTTGTTGGGTAAGTTTTGTGTTTCATAGAGCAATGGGCTGACCTGTAATGGATCCTACCGTTGTGAGTCCCGCCCACCATTTCCAAGCTCGGCCGCGACTGGCTGCATCATGTTCGCCATCACGGTCCCCCACTCGCCGAAAACAACTCACAACCGAGGAGCTAAATCCTTTACTATCCGATCTATCCCCCACGTTCACTCTAGAAGTGTTGTATGCCAGCGACAATGCGCGAACGGGCGGCACGGCCACCAAGAATTTCGTACAGGAAAGCGTTGCATCTGCGTCTACATCTGAAAAAGCCTGGGGAATCAAGGCCGCTCTGGCAGGCAAAAAAGTACGCGAATGGTATGTGGAAGTTGGAGGATGGCCATGGCCTGGTTTCGATCATGCGCCAAATGATCAATTGATAAAGAGAACGGATCAATACCACAAAGATCACATCGATAGCACTTTGTCGGTGGAGACGATACGATCTAACGGAACCGGTAACGGGCCTTACGCTGCGGGAAAGCTATCTTTCAAGCTTATTCAAGAGTACGAAGAGCGTATTGAGATGATTAGACATGATATGGCGACACTAGATATCGAGGACCTGAAAGACTACGTGCTTAATACCCGTTTCCGAGCTGGCTCGAAGCGGTCCTCCCTTTACAGCCCACAAGCGAGCTTTGCATTTGCAACTGAATATGACAACCTAGACGACTTTACCACCATAATAACTGCCACCATCATTCAAGCGCTGCCCACTATCTCACGGTTGGAAACGCTACTAAGCACTTGGTCCACACGCTTGCTAGTCCTGCGAGAAGTGCCTTCTTTCCTAACAGACTTAGATGCCGGTCGGGAGTCGATGATCTCTGCATCAATCGCATTAGGAGGCCATAATGTCCAACAACTCAAGCGGAGATCGGACTTCTCACCCAAAGCTTTCTCAGACATCCGAGCTGTGCTGAAAGACCAAATTGCGGAGCTGGGGCGAAGACTGGATCGAATGCTTGATCTACTCGAGGGCAGCGTAGACACTCTGCCTGATGCTTGGGTGGATGGTTTGGACAAGTTGGAGAATGAATACAGCGCTTGGGTAGTGAAGGCTGAGCGGCTGGCGACGAACAATGAGCTAGGGACTAGCAGGCTAGAGAAAGATTATACCCAGGATCAGGCCGACGACCAAATGAGTCTAGAGAGGCCGCTAGAGGTTCCGCACATTACTTCGACTTTGAATATTGGGACGCAGTTTGATGAGATCAGTCGACGAGCTGGCAGCGAGTTTGAAATGACACCACAAACCCAGAAGGACGCTTTGAGGTCTGAAAATGTGACCACTGGATCATCTACGATTCAAATTGCTGGGCCATTCGATCATGCGCCTATTCCGTCGAGAAATGCATTGGCTGAACGAAGTCTCAGTAACAAAGCTCAATCGCAAGGGCCAGTAGTAAATACGTTCGACAGCCAATCTTGGAATGGACTATCGGACGTATCAAAGACATCAGTATCGCCGAGTAGATTGACCCACAGACCGACTCCTCTGGATCTCGCCGCCTCGAGAATTAACGAAAAGACATCAGACCTTCTAGATGCCGCATCAGATACATCTGGGTCAGGATCGGCCAATTCAAGTTACTCTTCGAATAAGCCAAGCCCAGAAATACAGAGCGCGGTAATTGCGGAGTATCTCGGCTCTCCCGTCACAGTCACAAGCCCTACGATGTTAAACAGAGAGCTGATGACACCGGTAGACATCTCCTTCGCGAGTTTTGGTCAACTGACAAAGGGCGATGGGGTCAAGACTGATCAGATGTACATCCCAGTACATCATCTTCCCAAGAATGAGCGGCGCAACGGAGGCTCAGGACACGTCAGAACCAGGAGTGCTTCACTCCGGTCATTCGAAATTGTTCCAAAACACGAGATACGCAAAATTCAAATAACAAGGAGTGGGAGCTACTCTTCAGCGTTGTCTTTATCAGACCCATCTTGTTACCAGGTGCAGGCGAGCAGGTTTCCTGTTTCCTCCGCTCAGCAACATGGAGAGCCGGTAGTTTTAGGTTCTGCCGCACCATTATCAGTCTCTAAGGAAGCTGAAGATCAGCCATCTCCGGCACTGGTACAGCATCGTGATTCGGGACATGGAGACTTTAAGCACCATCCTTTGTATCATTCCCCGCCACAAGTTCCTGGAAAGTCATCAGCGGCGGTGAAAAGCTCAGATTTGGAGTTCCACACGCCGAAGCAGAAGCTTCCATACCATGAACCTCCAGTTGTGGCCCCAGGACCTGCTAAGTCGGCACAAAGTCAGGATCGCAAGCTTGAGACGGCGGAGCATCGAACTCCATACCACTCACCGCCCCCTGTCATGCCCAGATCTGCTCATAGATTCGAACAAGTATCCGATCTTAGCCCCGGGTCTATACCGGTAATCATTGGAAAGACGAAGTTGGGCGAGTCATCTAGTAGTCACGTCTCTGGGCATGTCGAGGCACCACGAACGGTAATCCGGTCTTTCTCGGGCAATTTTGATAGCCAGCTCGAAGAACGAATTAGCTCCATATTGACCGAGCTTCCAACACATATACGCCTAGCTTCTGGACCCGAGCCCGATGCTCCCGAAGTTCTGCGTCTCAATTCTCTTTCGGATCCAAAAGTGCCCAAAACCCGTTCGCCTGCTTGGCGACTGAAAAGGACGCAGACATCCACCCCGTTACCATCCATGACACTTGCACCTCAACAGCCAAAGAGCTCCAAGTCACGATCAGTCACTGGAGAGCCAGATATAAGGCTTTACCATCTGCATCAAGCCGGCAAAACTGCTCCTATCAAGCTTTTCGTACGCCTTGTGGGCGAGGACCGTGAACGCGTCATGGTGCGCATTGGAGGCGGTTGGGCAGACCTAGGTGAGTATCTAAGAGAATACGCAAACCATCACGGTCAAAGATCTGTTTCAGACAGCCCATTCAACATCCAAGGGCTCCCGTCATCGCCAGTCACCACTCAATCCTCGCCCCGAAGCAGGCCTGGAAGCAGACCTGCAAGCCGACCGGCCTCGCCCACATCAGCAAACAAAGTCAGCCCGGCCGTGTTCTTCCAAAGGCAGCAGACTTCTCCGGCCATGTTCTCTACCCCTCAGACCCCTCATACCCCTCAATCTGACCCCTCGGTTCGAACCTCAGCCCGCGTGTTATGGACCGGTGTAGATGAAGTCTCTCCATCTCTCGGGCTGGCGGGACCAAAGACGAAAAACGTCGATATCTCGCCTAGTAAGCAGGCATGGGTAGACGAGATGATGGCGCAAGCTAGACAGAGTGGCGGGGAGAAGAAAAGCGGTGGCGAAAGTGCAGTAGGAGATTTGGGTAAGGTAGGGAATACGAAGAGGGTGTTCTTCAGAGGTAGGAAAGAGGGCTGAGAGATAGTCCAAAATCGTTACCGCAAGTGCGCATTTGACGAGTCACGGCCAGCTTGATGTTCGGGAGGCATTATTATAATTGCAGTTGAGCGTTTGGGTAGAATGTCTCTTGTTCTGATGGCGTTCCGGAAGGGGTTCACGATTGCGTTTTTTATACCCCACGGGTTGGAAATAGACCTACTATCACAGAGGCAGAATGATTAATGCAAATGTTTAATTTTTCTAATCGAAGGTTTTGTCTGCCCTTTGTCATCGCCTGGAGCACCTGATGTTTATAGATTTGATGATAGAGAGCAAGATTCGCTTCTCTGTGACCGCGTAGTAGCGAACCCAACCTATTTTCGTCGTGAATTTAGATCAGCATGACAACAACAGCAACTTCAACGGTTTCATACCGTATGACAGAATCCACTCACATCTGACAATACAGGATTTGAAGCGGCTAATAGATTTTGACATCGCACCTATTCGCGGATCTCACAGTGATGTATACGGGTGAAGCGTTTAATGAGAGTTGGACTTTCCAGCAGCAACTTCAAAACAAATACAAGATCTATCCCAAGGCTAGACATCCACGCCGCGGTTCCCTCTGGATGACATCGGGCCTATCATCTTGCGCCTATTATGAAGAAGGATCGTTTCATGCCTCGTATACAGAAGATAAGAAGCCTAGCAGCTATTTCCGAGTCAAGCGCCTGCGGCTTTGTGGACGGCAGAGCCTGCGGACCTCAACGTGTGCTGGAGAACACACGTACATAAAGCCATGACTTCGAAATGCCATTGCCCCAGAGTGAGAACATCTTGTCAGAAGGTTTGAAGTGCTACCAGGTTATAATGGCCAACACCAAGAATTTAGCCAAGACTTGAAAAATGATAGACGGAAGCTCTAGCCCTCTTCGGGCCGCTGTGACGTGAACCTCGCTCCCTCGGAAGCGAAGTTGAGGGGAGCTTCCCGGAGCTAGTGCAACTGCCTGGCTTACCTCTTTACCTTACCTTACACCACACCAAGCTCGTTCCTTTGGTGTGGGACATGTGTACCTATCCTCTACAATGTATATATATCTATATAATAATTGCGGATCAAATTATCACCTGAGATCGATCCAGAAAGGCAGCTTTAGGGAGGGGTCACCGTGCGCATTGTAATGCTCGCCTTAGACGGCTGTATCCGCTCCCTGGCATCTGATAGGTAAGGTTGTTCCTCCAACGACATGAGCGGACGCCGCGAAAGGCGCACATATCGCGTCCGCCAGCTACCTCCTCATGTGGACCGACATCAGGCTGTTGCCTTGCTGGCTCGTCTAGGACATGACCTTGGCCCGCCAGCAAACATTCGGATTTTCTCCTTATCATCAAGTCTCAATCCTTGGGAAAGTCGCCCAACCAAGACTGCGACTGTATGCTTTTTACGTCTTCCCGCTGCGTTTGATAATGACAAGCAAGAATGGGTTTTACCTGCCCAATCAGAATTCGCTCTCGAACGAGACATCATCGTGGATGTTCACTTTTTGGACTTCACAGCTTTGAACAGTCCTGAAAAGCACCTGGTAGAGTAAGTTGAGGTGATTGTGTGCACACAAAAATCGGCAACTGATATATTTCATACGACAGCTGCATTGGCATTTCGGGTCTAGCAAGCCATCCATTCGGATCATGGAAAAACAAGTCTCATGGGGAGACGGAGTTCATGTGGCTTCGGGATCAACTGCCTAAGGATCTTCCGAGCATTCGCAGCATCATCTATGGTTACGACATTGCCTTGCTTATGAGCGAATCCTTTCAAACTGTCGATGACGTTGCTATTTCTCTCATTGTCAAATTGAGAAGTATTGGCCGATCCTCGCCGTCCGCAAAGCCATCAATATTTCTGGCCCATAGTCTGGGTGGGATTGTGCTAAAGCGTGCCTTAGTCCTCATGGCGAACAGCGGCGACACGGAAAGGAAAATTCTCGAGTCTATACGGGGAATCATTTTGTTCGGCGTCCCAAGTCGAGGCATGCACATGTCCCATTTTCTGCCAATGGTAGAAGGATACCCAAACGAATCTTTAATAAAGCTCTTATCTCCAGATTCGAGTTACCTCTCCGACCTCGACCAACAATTCAGTGGCATTGCACATTTGGCTGAGGTGCGGCTGATCTCTGTGTACGAGACCAAAGTGACGCGAACTACGAAGGTCAGTCCCGTCAATCTGTGATTTCTCCATGTCTTACCCTGTACAAGTTGTCGCCCTCTGGAAGATGGGAACGGACCGGACCTAAAGAAATTCTCGTAAAGCCTGAATCAGCGATTCAACGAGGCTCATTGACAAGCGATATCTTGCCGGTGGACCAGGACCATTCGGACATAGTCAAATTTGCGCAAGATGACACAAACTATCGAGGCGTCCTAATATACTTACATGACATGTGCGAAAGCTTAGATGGCCCAAAGCTTAAGGAAACGCAGGTTCAGAGTAGCTTCAGTTCATGGCTGTCAGTGTTCAGCAAATCTTTCCGAAAGAAGCAGAGCAATGTTGAAGACACGTTGAAAAGTGAGTTATCAAACGATGACCATGGCGCCGGCTTACACTTCTTTGCAGAAGCGAACATATATCAATTGGATCAGAGATATGATCTGTCTACCGCCACCGATGATGTAATAGTTAAAGAAGAATCATACGAGACGACCGGTAGCGTTTACTCCTTCCTCTTGTTGTTACATACTTTGGCTGAGTAGTGACTACATAGCAAAAACCATGATGGACAGCCTTTGCAATGAGAGCGCCGGATGGCGATTTCAAGAGGTCGAAGAAGCTTACGAGGCAACGTTTGATTGGATTTTCGAAAATCCTGAACTTGAGTTTTGCGCATGGCTCCAGAACGGTAGCGGTATATATTGGATCAATGGCAAGCCTGGCTCTGGAAAGTCAACTCTGATGAAACATATCTACCAACATCCTCGGACCATGGAAATCATTGCTCAGCGAGATGAATCGAGGTTGCAGGTCACGGCTAATTTCTTTTTCCATGACCGCGGTATCAGTTCACAAAAATCTTTCGAGGGCCTTCTTCACAGTGTCTTATATCAAACTCTTTGCCAGGCTCCGGATGTGCAGAAAGCAGTCTTGCCAACATATCTGGAGAAGAGACTACCTCCAGGAAAGCTTTGGCCGGTGGATGATCTAGAGCTTGCTTTTACACAAGTTCTTCAACAAGACCAACGTCCGATTCAACTCACTCTATTTCTCGATGCCTTGGATGAGTATAATGGCTCGCAAGAGGTGATGTTGAGATTCATTAACTTGGTAATCAAAGCGCCTAGTACAGCAGCGACGCGAATCCAACTCTGCTTCTCTAGCCGTCCTTGGGCGTTCCTCAACGATAACTTGAAGGAACACGCTAGTCTCGAGATCCATAAATATACAAAAGAAGACATCTGGAATTACGTTGGTGTCAAATTCGAGAAAATACCGGCTGTTCTATACTATTCTATGGTAAAGCAACCAGAAACTCAAGGCATGAATGCTGTGAAGCTTGAAATCACCGAACGAGCGCAGGGCGTTTTTCTGTGGGTTAAGTTGATCACTGATCGTTTGATCAATGCTTCAACGGAGAGCACTACAGCTGAAGAGCTCATGGAGATGGTTTCTATACTCCCCAGCGACTTGCAGATGTTATATGAACGCATGGTAGATAGAATACCGATTCTTTGGCGGCAAGAAGCCTTCTATATGCTGGAAGTCGTTTTGCGTTCCAAAGGCCAGCTAAGATTATATGATTTTACTACAACGGTCGCATGCGCTTCTCACGCTACGATAGGGAGCTGTCTCAAGGAGATAACAAGCGCATCCCATTCACGGATTGCGCCAGACCAGATCGATCATCGGCATATAGACCGATATGGGGCGTTTATAGAAGTCGTCGGTTTGCCGCGGAATCCTAGGGTCCAGTTTATACATCAGACGGTCAAGGAATTTGTATCTCGACCTGGCTTTCCGCAGTACATCCTTCGAGCAAGCCACCCCATCATACCGGACAACGGACATACTTTCCTCAGCAGGTTTTACATCTCTTCCCTCATCTCCATCTCCTTGGAATCTCTAGTCGCGGACCCGGAACAGATTATGCTCTGGGAATTTTGTGAGCACTGGGAAGGTTTCGCGGATCATGCTCATGATGCGGAAACCTCTACAGGTGTCTGTCAGGAAAGTTTCTTCGACCAAATAAGCCCCGAAGCTCTAAGATTGATTTCTCAGGCTTTGCGCAACGTCTTCAGGCTCGATGTCAACACCATCATGGCTGTGGCGGTTACTGCAAATCTCCGTCTCTATGTAAAGGAGAGGATATCGCATGGTTTCAGCGTCAACTCGAACCCGGAGATACCTTTGCTCCACTGCGCCGTCCGAGCCGCCACGTGTACTCAGGGCAGGACCCTCTCCGAGCGACTAACAAGAGGAACATGGGAGAAAATGACGGAGATTCTCCTGGAGGGGGGGGCAGATATGGCGGTGGTTTTCAAAGGCAGGACTGCCTTTGAGCAGCTCTCCAACTCGTTGGATGAGTGGGAAGACTTGAAAACACGAGACCTGTGCCAGTATCACATGTTCCTAATTATCAAGACCTTTTTACGCAACGGCTACGACCCGGATGCGAAAATTGCCTTCCGGCCACTCGGCTTTTCCACAACCTACACGTGCAGACCCCTGCACATCGCTCCCATTGACCTGATACATCTACTCCTGAAATACCGGGCCGACGTCAACGTCCTCGATATGGACGGACATACACCGCTGGACATTGCACTAGGCCAACACGGCACCCTCGCTTCTAGCCTCTATTGGCTTGGAAATCCTCAACGGGTAATGTTATTATTGGAGCATGGAGGCCGCGTCACCACGGCGTCGCTCGGTCGTTTGACGATGCTCCTACCCTCGATGAAGAAAGTGCCGCGGTTGTCGAATGCCGAGAAGGCCCTACGACTTACGAAGGGGAAGGGTAAGGGAACGGGGACGAATCGTCTACCGAGTAGAAGGAAGAACAAAGGAGATCCGGAGATCTAGGCACGCAATCGTCGAACCCGGACCGCTGCCCTTCTCACCTCGCGATACATTCTCTTATTCAACAGTCTACAAACGGCCGAGCCGATTGAGCATCATCCGCACCACTTGAACCTCCGCATCAACCTGCCGCTCCGCCCTCGCACAATGGGCAACCTAAAACGCAGATAAAAATCGCGCCGTCTCAACCTCGACAAACGCTCTCTCGAAAAAAGCTGAAAAGTTTTACTCAATCGAAACCACAGTCACTCATAGACATCACATCCTATTTCCTTTCTCAAGAAACCTCACTCACCATCCCTACGCCTTCCCACCCAATCCAATCGCACCCAATCCAATCCGCACCACTCACATCTCACCCCCCTCCCAGCGCTGCCGTCAATTTCAGGCTACCATCAATTCGCCTCCCCCCCCCCCTCGGCCCTGTTTCCGTTATAATTAGACCGCATGAAAGGAAGGACAAGAAAGGAAGGGAGCGAAGAAGAAACGGGCCTCATTAACCAATACCAGTATGAAACGAAACGGTCCTCTGAAAAAGAAAAGAATACCATTACAATTTCTACTAGGTTTTCTCATCCACAATCCTAAAATACCTCCACCCCTCTCCTCTCAACCAACTACCCTATTCGAGTGTCCATAACGAAGCGATTTAAGAAATCTTAACGATATGGGATATTGATGCTGGTTCTTGAGTGTATCACGTTTGCGTACGATGGTACATGCATGAGTGAGTGAGTGAGGGGAATGGTGATGGTGCTTTGCAGGATAAGGGGGGGGGGGGGGGGGGGGGGGTTACAATGGGGGGGGGGTGGGGGGGGGGTGTGGGGGGGGGGGGGGGGGGGGGGGGGGGGACAGGGTGAGGGGATGTATGTTGTGATTAATGGTTCTACCAGCTGCCGCAAACACAGACGAAGATATTTGAAATATGATAACTGGGTATTTACTCATTTGCCTTGGCAGTATACACCTTCGGATGAAATCCAACGAGGATATCAAGCGCTGTAAGAGGCAATATAGTACTATGAGTGGAAACGATGATTAGCAAAGACATCACGAGTAGAGTAATGAGGATAGATGAAGCAGAAATGAGCGGGCGAATACATACCGTCAACACAGATTCCGAGTCATCACTCGAGAGATAGACGTAGAGGATCAAAGCATGCTCGTGGCAGAAGCCTATGGATTTCATATAAGTCATGTCCTATAACACAGCAAGGCAAAAAGGAAGACCTACAAGCAATGACCCTCCCCCCCAACCTCCCCACCCCAAGGACCCTCCCCCAATCCCTCCCTTCAACCCTAACCACACTCCACGCCTCATCCCCCTCTCTCTCCTTCATTCGCGTACTAGCATGACCTCTCACACCCTCTTCCCCCCCCTCCACCTGCTCCGGATCCAATTCCGGATTCGTCAATCCCTCCCACCTACTCTCAATCTTCAACCACGGCGTCTCCACTCCGATTCTCAAAACGCCATGCGCGTTCGCCGATAATATGAGGCGGGATTTCGAGGAAGGCGCGTCTGACAAGCGAGCCCGGTGGGTGGCCGATGTGGAGGTCGAGAGGGCGAGCTTGGTGAAGCGTTCGGATATGGCCTTGAGCTGGAGGAGGGAGGGGAGCATGATGTGGACGTCTGGTTGGGGACATTGGGGCTCGTGGATACTCGCTACGGTTGCGGCGGCGAGGACTATGACGGGGACTTCTTGCGTGATGGTTGTCTCCCGGTCGTGTGGGAAGATGGCAGGGTTTGGGTCGCGGGAGGAATCATCGTTTGTGTTGGCGTGCTGGGGGTCGAAAGGGGGGTTATCTGGGTTCAGCGTTGTGGTTGTGATTGATGTAGGAGGTCGCGTGGAGGGGAGATTGTTGGTTATGATTGTAAGGGAAAGCAAGGGTATGTTGTCTTTTTTCGTCAGACGGATTGAGGCCGATGACGCGGTTAGAGCGGAACGGAGAGCGCGGTGGAGTGGGGCCAGAGGGATACGAAGGTTTATGGTGTTGTTCTCGACGGCAGACTGGATGGTGTAGGTTTCGAAAATGGAGTCCTGGTTGCACCCAGTCAATGGGTCGTGCCGTGAGGAGGGTGATGATTGGGCGCGGGGCTTACTATGGCAAGGACCCTAGACAAATGTCAGGCCTCCTTGATATCAGGCAAGTGGAAAGACGGCGAACGTACGCCCACACTTGACTGCCCTGCTCTGGCACGACAGTGAAGCGCAATTGATCGTTGTTGAGCTGCAGCCAGACATCTTTGCCTAGTGACGAGAGGGACGCGGTTAGTCCTGGAAAGAGACGCGTCAGCAAGGCTTGGGGATTGCGAAGATTGTATAAGATTACGGGTAAAAGTATTGATGTTTCTGATGGAGGCTTTGAACCTCATTTCATTCCGAGCAGGCTCAAATTGATTGGAGCTACTCTACAAGTGAAGGGAAGAAAGTGAGGGAAGTGGAGGTGCGACAAGTTCTAGTCGCTTAAATCTGGGCCGAGGTAAAGTACTACTCAAGAACCCTTTGGCACGGTAGTTCCGCGTATTTGGTGTCACATTTGATAGGAAACGCATTGAATGGAGTCATGAAACGTAGAATTAAGTAAATACATTATAAAATGCTGCTGTGCCGAAGTGTAGAGTAAAAAAAGCTCGTGTGCCGTAGTAGCCTGGAATGGGGAACCAGAAAGGCAAAGCTTCTGGCAGGATACCCGGGTACAGAGCGGTTAGAAGTGACAAAGATTCCATCATATCAGCGCAGCAGCGTTGGCGACTTTTGGTAGGCTCTTGATGCAGCCAGTAGGGTACGTATCCAAGAGCCGTAGTCGTGAGTTGATTAGAGGGTGGGCAGGGCCTACAAAGCCGTACTCAGAGGCAGCGGCTGGAGAGCGTGAACGGTCTCTTTGTCCGACACTCTGGCATATTAATTCTTCTCGACCCGCTCCAACTCCTTCAAGCCACCCATCCTATCCAAATCCAAAGACTGGAACCTCTCAGCGTCCGATTGCTGGTATGCCGGCAAGTCTTTGTCGCTATACGGCTCCAGTCCCAGGCCTCCCGTCTCGCTAATGCGCACCACAACAACGCGTCCACTCTTGCTCTTGCCTGCCTCATCCTCCTCTTCAGGGAAGGTAATGCGGATTTCGGGCACTGGGCTTGACGGCGAGGCCGGTTGCGAGGACCCTTCTACCAAGGTCTCCTTCTCATTGCAGACATTGATGGGTTTTGAGTGGCGACCATAAGGTGCCGCGGTAATCTTCAAGCGACGGTGATTCGAGATTTTTGGAGAAGGATTGCTGCCGTGTAAGGGAAGGTTGGTGAGTTTCTCAACCTGCTTGTTCTTTCGGCGAGCGTGGAGGATTAAAAGGCCGCCGCCGAGACAGAAGATGAAACAGACAAGGACGATGAGTGCAATGAGGAGTTTGATCATGGTTGGAGTCATGGCACTGGTGCTGCTGCTGCTCGAGTCGCCTCGGACGACGAGTCTGGGGATGACTGCCATTGCTGAACGAGCGGAGGGTTGTGGTTGGCGTTAATGAGTGTAATTGGTATTGGATGTTATAATGAGTGTGGTGGTATGGTTATTGTAGCAATTGTGGGAGGTGGGATAAGTGATGGGTTGACGTTTATTGACGTGGTCGTGCAGGAACGTAGCATTGATCGGCGCCAAGGAATGGAGGGGCAAGCGGGGAATGCAAAAAAGGGGTCTGAATTGATAAGGAAGGGAAAGCAGAGTAACAGCTGAAAGAGTGAAGCTGCTACCTGCACGGTGTCGAGATTATGGACTTGTAAAGAATTGAAAGAGTGAAGATTGAAAAGAAGAAAAAGAAGAAAAAGAAGTCAAGAAGCAGAAATTAATCAAGTACTCTAGCTCAGGTTGATGGTTCAGGAGGATACTTTCATCTAGTGCATTGCCAAGGCCTTTATGAACAAAACGGGGAATTTTTTAATCTCTTTCTCGCCTTTTCCCGCGCTTACAGCCAATGAGAGTAGTTGTTTCATCACTTAATTATAGTATAGTAGGTAAATAGACTGGGAAACAAAGACAAGTTTAAAGGTAGAGTAATCCTTCCTCTCCATCAGCCAATCATCATGCATCTCGAATCTACTTGGAAAAATCACACGTTTATTCTGATTACTAGTCTTGAAGCGTTTAGAAAGAGGTGTGAGTGTGATTTCCACCCTGCGTCCTGCTTCATGCTTCCTGCATGTCATTTCCAAGTTGCCGGTATCATGGACACCTTCAATCATACCTACATCTCCATCTCAATTGATCCTACGAGCAAGTGCAGTCCATTTTCACCCTTGATCATCATGTTATTTGGTACTTGGTACAGTGGGAAATCTCTTTGTCGACCGTCAAAGGCTTCTTCGGCTCATTCAAAGTATGCCTACCGGAACAAAGGACCTTGATAACGTTGATGCGGGCATTCTTTACAGCAACATCCTGAGCTACGACTAAAGTGACGAGTCATGAGTCACCCTCTATGCTAGGTATCCCACTCTTGACTTCATAGCGACATGTTCCGACCAGTGTCCCCTGTAAATCTGACGCATCATAATCCAATGTCATCTTTTGCTTCTTCTCGACCGGCCTATTCTTTCCTCAACGCAAGCTGAGAGCGATAGTACAGTCCAAGCTCGCTTCGGCAACTGAGAAGCCTGCGGAGACAACAATCCGTGCTGATGCCCGACTCTTCCGAAGGACGACCATGACGCTGTTCGATTGAGCAGTCTTTTGCATTTATAATGCATTTGCGAGTCGATTCATGGCCTAAGGAAGGATGGACGGCGTACGCTGATCAGAGAGGAGGGATCGATGCATCGTAGGCTCATGGCTGGGACGAAAACTCCCCTGAATCTGTAGGGCTAGCTGCAGCAGGGGAGACGGGATGAATTAAGGGAAGTCTAACGGTTGATGGGAGAAGTACGGACAACCAATCATCACTTACCACCATTTGCTGACCTGCATGACAACACGTCTTTTCTGGGGAAGAAAGCTCGTATTTGACAAAGCATGGATACCGTCATTCAAGAAAAATGGTGAGAAGATGAAGCCAGATCTTGTATGTTGATTGATGAACAGAAAAAGGTCTCTTTTAAGGGTTGATGATTTACATACTAGGTACCTACCTTAGTACTCTTTTACTTTTTACTTTTCCAGGGCATTTGACTTGGTGTCCCCCTGGGGTAAGCCTATTTTTGGGTGGTTATAGCCCGGCTTTCAGAGGATAGTTCCGCCCCTAAAACGATAGAATTGCAGGTCAAGCGTGGCGCCAGCAGTGTGGGACCCTGAGGCTTATCGTCAATTTGGCTTAGCTCTACCCTTAGCTCTACTTTTAAACATGCCCTGTAACCTTGAACCTAAAATTCGGTCACCAAAACGTTTTGGATTCAATTTACTTCTACGTATCTTCAATAAATCCATCATCGTCTTTCTTTGTTCCCTTTTCTTATTTGTTTTGTTTATATATCGTGTGACTGGGGAATTTCATCATTTTGAATCAGACCAAGAGGATTGTTCACAACGTTTATCCTGTCCGCCTGTGTCAGCTTCCTCCCTCCCTCCCTCCCCGAAAAGTCAAACCCGAACTTTTTCCCGATACGAGCGCAGGTCCTCTGTTCACACCCCCCCCCCCCCCGAAATCTCCCTGAACATTCCTCACGCGCACAGCCTGCGCATTCCCCTTACCTGACCCTTTTCTCAACTCCACTCTCTTTTCCGTTGATTCTTCCCAATAAAACCCCCATTCCTTCATTCCAGGCTTCTCTATGTGGGCAATTGGCGGTGAAAAGCTGAGGACGCCTGGTGCGGGGATCCTTCGAATTGCCTACAATCACTGGTCGGCTGCCTGCTGATTCAATATCAACTTCCGACGAAGGGGCGCTCCTAACACCTTACTTCCTCTTATCTTCTCTATATTAATCTTTTGGACCCATTCCAATCCTTTTCTCCTTCCTCATCCAGTTGTATATGGGAACATTTGGACCAAGCACTCTTGCACCGAGCATCTCCTGTGTAAGTCTTGTGCTTCTCCCCACCAAATCGAGACAAGCTTCTTCAGCGTTATAAAAGGCTAATCTATCGATGCACGTCAGTAATATACTCTACCTACATAAATATTGCGGTGGGCTTGTACAAACTGGCTGTCCGTAACGAATGCCTGAACGCTGTCTTTGCAAAAATACGCTTCCTCGTCGCCTTCCTCGCATCAGCCTCGCAAACACGTCAATCAGCCGGAAAGATGACCTCAACGGTGGGTCTTGCACAGTGCGATCAAGCGTTGCGAAAAATCCCCCAAGCTGACGCTTGCTGCAGCAGACCAGGAATAATCGCGTTGGGCCATTTGGGTTAGGAACGGGCAATTCCAATAATGAGCAGCCACGATCTTCCAACAAAACATTTGGGTCAGGATTTGGCAATGGAGGTAGCGCTTGGAATGGCGATATCTGGTCGTCCGGTAGTGCTATTGGGAGTGGGATGAAGAGCGGGCTACAAGACCATGGTCGCGCACAAAGTCAGTCAAACAGCTCTCATGTTGCTTTTGGTTACTCGCTGATGTCTCTGGAAAGATGAGCTCCTCGCATCCGCCAACTCCGAAGCAGTGACTGGGTCCAAGTCCTTGCTTGCGTCCTCGGAATCAGACAGCTTCAACGCGCGCCATGGGTCATGGAAATCTATGGATGACACATCGCCTGCCCTCTCGCGCGTGCACACCAATCACTCAAATACGTCCCCCATCAGCCGTCAACATAGCAATCACATGGTCCCTCAGTCGTTCCCAGAAACGAGCTCCGTCAACTCCTCGTACTTTTCCATGCAACAGCCGTCGACCACAATCTCCAGCAGGTCTGCACAGAAGACTTTCCTTGACCCAACTTCAGGCAGCTTCGTGGCCTCTGGTGCGTTCGATTCCAATAATATCAGCCGCACATCCAGACAGAATAGCGACGAGGAAAACAGATATCCTCAAAGGAAGATGGCATTTGACGGAAGTGATGCTGGGTTTGGCTTGCAGCCTGCTCGACCACCTTTCAACAGCAATAACAACAGTGTGTCCGGGTATAACAGTAGCGCGGCATCGCGCAGTGGCAGTATACCACCTTCACATGGTGATGCTGAGTACACAATCAATCCCACGCGCACCCGTGGCGATATGACAAACAATCAGTACCTCCGAAACAATACATCCAATGCATTGAACAGTCAGCATCGCCCCAACCTCTCTCCTCAAGATCCTCCGTATGGAATCTCTACAAGCTCCAGCCGACAAAAGTACGCGGACCAGCTGAGTCCGACACATTTCAATCAACTGATGGGTGACTTTGACAAGTTCAGTATTGGGCAAGAAAACCAGCAGCCTGGATTTGCTGCGCAGAGAGATGCAACAAATGGGAATTCGCTACAATTGATGAATGGGCTTCCTCACGATTTCGTGCCCAGCGGGAATGATGTCTGGAGTAGCAGAGATGACAGTGGGTATCGAAGCCATCAAGACTTATTCACTCCTGCTGGCAGCCTATCAGGTTCCACGATGTCTCAAACCAATAGCCATCGAGCCATGGCCATGGCCACACGGTACTCGCAGTCGCCGAACAACAGCGACCCTCGGCATAGTCATCACCACAGCCCTTTCTACTCAAACGCCGGAACCCCTCCTCCCTATCAACAGCGCGGTTCTGCTCGCGGCGGATACGGTGGCAATGTGTCGACCGCTGTGCTAGATCGCAGACTGCGTGGTTTGCAGCAAGAGCAGCAAGGCTACATGCTGTCTCCGCCAAACTTGGCACAATTCCGGAATCAGTACCCGCCCTTGAACTCGTATGAGTTTTATCCTCGCAACAGCTTGCCAATGAATCAGCTGCATTCTTACTACCCAATGCCTCCTGCGCCGAACCTGTTAACAGCGTCCAATGTTCCGAGGGGACCCGCCAGGGATCATGATGCCGAGCAAAGCCAATTTTTGAGAGAGTTTAAAGATACCATGAACAAACCTAATAAACGGATCAACGAATTGAAAGTGGGTACACCTGAGGACCCAGAAGCGCGCACGCTAAATTTTCATAGGACATATACCATCACATCGTGGAATTTAGCGGCGACCAGTATGGCGCTCGTTTCATTCAACGAGAACTTGAGACCGCCAATAGCGATGAGAAAGACCAGGTCTATCGGGAACTGATGACGAACACGGTACAGCTGATGACGGATGTTTTTGGTAACTATGTGATCCAGAAGTTCTTCGAGCACGGCAATCAGTCACAGAAGAGAGGCTTGGCCAATCAAATGAAAGGACATGTTGTGGTACTATCCTGCCAAATGTACGGCTGCCGTGTAGTGCAAAAGGTTGGTCCCGATGCATATGTTGATGCGCTCGTTACTAATCGTGGTAGGCTCTGGAACACATTCTGACTGACCAACAAGCCCAGCTGATTGGAGAGCTCCAGAACAACGTTCTTAAATGTGTCAAGGATCAAAATGGAAATCATGTGGTCCAGAAGGCTTTTGAGAGAATCCCTGCGGAACACATCCAATTTATCATCAATTCTTTCACCGGTCACGTTCAAGAGTTGGCGACCCACCAGTATGGCTGCCGGGTTATACAGCGCATGTTGGAGTACTGCGAGAAGCACACTCGCAGAGCGGTACTTCAAGAAGTACACGCCTCGGCAGCCTCCCTGATCGTCGATCAGTACGGCAATTATGTGATGCAACACATCATTGAGCATGGCCTGGAAGAGGACCGTGGCAGGACCATTGCGCTTGTGACTTTGCACTTGGTCAATTTCTCAAAACACAAATTCGCTAGTAATGTTGTCGAGGACAGCATACAATCCGGCTCGAAGGAGGAGAGACAGAGAATCGTTGCTACCATGACTGCGCTTAACGAAAAGGGCCAAAGTCCTCTTCAGATCTTGATCACGGATCAATATGGCAATTACGTGATTCGTGAGTATCTATCTTGCTTTATTGGAAGATGGTGCTGACAGCAGAGCAGAAAAGCTTCTGAAGGTTCTCAAAGGCTCCGAATGGGATGAGTTCGTCGAGCTCACCAAAGCTCAACTAGCTCTCCTCAAGCGATTTTCATACGGTAAACAAATTGCGGCCATCGAGAAACTCATCTATTGCGCTCCATTTCCCCCACAGATGGCAGATGGACGTATCCCTCCGACGATTGACACCTCTGTCGGCCCGACACCACCCCTTTCTACCGGTGCTGCACAGTCTCCACAGAGCGGCTCACAGCCGAGTACGCACGCCAGTTCTATCGAGGGCCCTAATACATCCCGCAAATCGAGTGGGAGCAATGTTGTCGGCGTTCTCACACCGACTTCCACATAATCTTATAAACCTGACAAGAGCCTACGGAAGACGTAATGCAGCGTCGTCTTACGAAACACTTCACTCCTAATTTTGAGCTACCGGAAAAGTTTTGCCACGAGTTTCACGAAACGCAAAACCGCATAATCGCACGCGCTTTGATTCCACTATTTCCATTGTAAAAACTGCCAGTACTGTCATGAGCGAGGTGCTGGGGACATTCAGAGATACCACCATATTGACCTAGGGATAACATTGTTTTGTTGGGAGAGATGGGAAACGGATGGGATGTTGGCAATTGGCAACTGGTTGTGTTTAATGGCGCCTCACGTTGGCCCCTGATATATAATCATTTCGGATGTTTTATGGGGGCGTGCCTTGCCAACGGTGATGAAAGGTAGGATGGAATAGATATTAGAATCTATGTACATATATTCAACAAGTGATGTAGCTTTATCTCATCTCCTGGCTCATGCGAGATGAAAAAGTGATTTCCAGAGTACTTTACCTCCTTCTGCTGGCGCGAGTCTATATTTTTGTGACGAAGTTCTCTACTTTATTTTTGCGTAAACATATATTCTTCGAGGATATATACTCTCTTATATATATATATCACTACATCATCTAGTTTAGAGAAACAAGATAGTACTAAAGTTTAAAACATATTAAACCTCCTAATTTCACACGTTCTAATTCTCTCTAATAGTATTTGGATTTATATAAGGGAGTTTATATATAGTAGTCTTCGAGTTTTATAGATGGTTTGAGCTTGCTAAAGACAGTCTTCGAGAGAGGTAATATACTATCTCAGAGCGTCTTCTGGGATCCAAAGAAAACACCTTCATTCCCTAACCACCTGAAACAAAAGCCGTCTCATATCCACATCGCCCCAATCCTGATTCAGCGCGTAGCCAAAATCGACCTCATCCAAACTAGCCTCGACCCTCCACCTCGAGCCCGTCTCACGGCCCACGTCCTCCCACAAGGCCGTCCAGCTCCTCACATCGTGCCGGAACTGCCACCTTCCGTCCCTCATGACGTCGTACTCCCCAGGCCTCACGCTGCCCAGCTGGCGCCCCAGGACCATCGACCCAGGCGACGGCTTCAGCAACGCGACGACCGTCTTAGCGGCCTGGAGCTGTCGCGGCCGGGGGAACAAATGGAAAAAGGACGCGGCCCAGACGATATCCATCGTGGCGTTCACGTCGGCGAGGTCCTGGGCCGCCGAGGGTCCGAGGACGTCGAGAGCGAGGAAGTGACTATCCAGGGAGCCGCGGTCGAGGAAGAGATCGAAGCCGAGATCCAGGAATTTGCCGTCGACGTCGATGCCGTAGAGGCGATCGGAGGGCACGCCGTCGTGGACGAGTTGGCGCAGGTCCTGCGCGAAACAGCAACCTAGGTCTAAGAGGGGGGCGTGCGGGGTGCTGGTGAGGTGGTGGAGGATCTGCGGGTAGGCGGGGTGGGTGCGGAGGGAGAGATTGAGGAAGCGGAGTTGTCCGATGCAGGCGTAGCTGGAGAGAGGGGGGAGAGTCAGTGCTTGGGATTGCTGGGCGGGTGTTTCCTTTTCAAGCCTGATTCTCTCGTTGCTTTCGAGTAGGGAGGTGGACTTACGGGAAGACGGCGAACGCACGGTCGCGCTGTGGGTGGTGAGATTAGCTATTGAAGCGCCGTGAATTTCGATCGTCTGCGGGTATGTTCTTTGTAGAAGGTCCGGGGTCTCTTCTCCCACGACTGACTCGGGAGTGCTTCTGGTAGCAAATATGGATTGCATACGTACCAGCTCGAGAACATGTGACACGGTCTTTTCCTGCGGTATGTGGCTGTATTCCCGGAGAAGTTTTTTGATGGGTTCGTTGACTTTTTGGTCGATTTCGACGGGATCGGTCGTGAGGAACTTGGCGACTTTGGCGGCGTCGTGGTCGGTCTTTTCTTTCGAGTTCATTTTGATGGATCGGATGGATCAAGGACTAGATGAAAGGGGGAAGGATGGGTTGAGTTGCATCTGGGACTCGTGTTGAAAGAAAGAGAGAGGAGGCGGTTGCTGAATTTGAAAAAAGACCTTACTTGAGACGTACAAGTGCCCGATTGGAATCCTACGAATTCACACTAGGTAAGGTAGGTATGCAATTTACCTTACATACGTACCTTAGCTTGAAGGCCGGACATGATTTCGCATGCTCGTATTACATATTTATCGTTATTACAAATCATCAGACCCATCAACACATACGACTCCCCTTGGCTGTTTCCTCCGACCACATCATGTCTTTACTGACTTTGATATGGTTACTAGGTACCTCCTCACGGATACCACTCGCCCTGGGGTCTGCTGATGCCCCGTTGACAACCACACTTCTGAAATCCGAGGCATGTACCGGGGTTTGCGATTCCAATTCTCCAGTCTTACCTATAACAGTGGCCATTGTAGACGTCCAGCCACCTCCATCAAACTCACTGCTCCCTCCATCGTTCTTGCCGTGTTGGCTGTGAAACATTGAATGCTCTCCGGGCCATGCTCGCATCGTCAGAGGAATTTCCGCTGCTCCACCTTCGCCGGTGGGTTTGTAGCCCTCTCTGGTAATGCCGCCGTTAGCGAGGCGACGGAGAGGTGCCATGCAGGTTATGCATGCGCAAATCACACCGACAAAACATTCTACTGGGGTCCAGACTAAAGTCTCAGCATCGTCCCCTACGATGTGAGAAGTACTGTCAGTAAATTTCTTAACTCTTGCAGGCATTTGAATTCCAAGGCATTGGTGGTGGAACATTTTCTGAAAAATCTATGGCGCGTTTGACGGACGGAAAGGGGTAGGCCGGCAACTTACAAGTAGGGTGCGCGGCATTATCTTCGAACCAAATGTACCTGAATCGAACGATACTAGCTGCTGCAACGCTGAAAAGAATGTCAGTCAAGCTTCCCCCTATCGAGAATTTGCGGTGGTACCAAGACATACAATATTCCTAGTCCGAATATGAATGTTAATTCAATTTTGCGCCTCCAGCTGATCTGAAGTCGCAAAAGCACCGGGAAAGGAAGAGCTAGTAACATCAAGTCGCCAACAGTGCTCAAAAGAGCGGGTGGGATCTGGCTCGCGCGAGTGTCTAGGCATGAACCGTTGTTGGGAGGATCCAATCCGTAGAATAGATAGGCTCGGTTCCAGAAGAAAGATACCGGGACACATTGCACCATGACAATGATAAAGGTGGCGATTCCCCATAGTATGGAGTAAGAGATCATGATCCAAAAGGCCCATTTGAACCATTGTTGGTTTCCGGTAAATATTCTACGCTAAAGCATCAGGATGGCAATTTTGACGAGTGGGATCTCCAAAGCCCAGAGAAAGCCCTCAACCCAAATAGCCTTGTTAAAGTCAGTAGTTGAGATGTCATTATGAAAATCTAGTCATCTTGAACAAATTGACCAATTTGTCAGGTGGAGCAGGGTCGGTCTTGACTCCTCGGATCAGATGTTGCCCAATACCATAGTGAACGCCTTTGATTCGCTAATGAGAGTGGTTTCATAACACAGTAACATCAGAGTATTGCCACTAACATAATATTGTAGTCACGCAAAGCCCGAGACAAAGAAGCTAAAGACACGTTAACCATAGTGGAGAGTTTCATTTATGAAGTCGGGAAGGTCATCAATGTCGAGAGCCGACTTGATCAACTTTTGTGCCCATAAACATAATGCTACGAAGGCAGTCGTTGCGATCATCAAAATACTGGCTGCGGCGACGACCGGAGGTCTTCTGTCATCGCCCCAATCCATGCTCTAGCTGATCTGGACTTGTGGCGGCCATATCAGATAGGAAAAGCGCATACGCTAACCTGTAAGGGCTAGCGCAGCTAATCTGAAGGGGCTTAGGGGCTTGGCATGTCTGAGGGACTACAACATCCTTTTACCTTTGCTTCAGTCCCTCAGACCTGCTAAGCCGTTTCTTAAGTGGTCGGGTTTAGATGTGGCTAGTTGCTGACTACGTTCCCTATTTTCCTCATGACTACCTTACCTTACATAGTAGATCCTAGAATCCTTGAGTAGGGCAATTGACCGTACGACATTATGGACAACGAAGCTAAGGGAACCCTAGACTCGCCTTCCTCCGCCTCCCTCCACTCTAAGCTTCAACTTCCACTGAGTTGCGACCCCCCGGGCCCTCAAAACCCGGCCAAGCAGCGAGTATGGGTCGTCTTCGGTGCGACAGGCCACATAGGTCGCTCCGTCGTAAGAGCTGCCCTCGCCCACTCCGACCTTGTCACCGCAGTTGGACAAAGTTTGACAGATACACTCGCCACCGTGCATTCACTCTGTCCTACCTCGACCAACGCTTTCTCGGTGAATCCATCCTCGGATCCAGTTCCCTTCCTCCCCCTCCTCTGTGACGTTCGCATTCGCTCAACTGTCGACACCATCTTCAAAAAGAGCTTGGAACATTGGGGCAGGATTGACATCATAGCCAATTGCTCCGGCTACGGTGTGATTGGTGCTTGCGAAGACCAAGATGACTATGAGATCAGGAACCAATTTGAGACCAATTTTTGGGGCACCCTCAATATAATCCAGCTTTCGCTTCCATATTTCCGCGAACGAACCGACGCCGATAGCGAGAGCGGATGCGGAGGGCGGTATCTGATTTTCAGTAGCACGAGTGGCTCCCTTGGGGTTCCAGGCTTGGGACCGTTTTGTGCTACCAAGTACGCTGTGGAAGGATTGATTGAGTCTATGCTCTACGAGACCGACGCCTTCAACATCCGCGCCACGCTCGTTGAACCCGGCCACGTCCGCGACGATGAACCGCTCTCGTCATCTGACAAAGCCTCCCCGCTCCCCACTTTCGGTCATTTCTTCATCAAACCCGCCTCTTCCCCTTATGCCTCCGCTACATCCCCGGCAGGGCACGCGAAAAGAATGGTACAATGGCTTGGGGAACGTCAGCCTACGAGCGCCGTCAAAGCGGCAGAGTTAGTGTGGCAGTTGGGACATTGTAGTTTTCCCCCCTTGAGGCTATTGTTGGGAAGTTTCGCCGTGGAGAGTGTGAGAGATCGGTTGAGATGCGTTACCGAGGAGATTGAGGATTGGCGATTTTTGAGTTTCAAGACGGATGGGGAAGTGGACAAAGTGGGGGTAGGAGAGAGAAGGGGAAGCACGAAGACGGAAGAGGGGGAGGGCGAGGGTGAAGAGGAGGATATAAAGATGGAAGATGGAGACGGAGAGGGACAGGGTAACGGCGAAGAGGAAGGCTATTGATCTCGAGAGAGGATGATTTTCAATTGGACCAAACGTGGTTACGGCATCCACCACTCAACACGGATGAAGGAAAGTGAAGCAACCGTCGCAATGCTTGAGATTCGTATCCGAAGCTTATAGCTGTTACTCCTTGTGAATCGCAACAGTACATGATGCCGGCTCATATCCAATTCACAGCCTGCTGCTGCCAAGGTCAAAAGAGACTGTTTCGAAACCTTTTCATTATTTAGATCATTTTCAGCAAACATACAGCGTCATGTGTTCAAACAGCCACCTCACGAGAAAGCTGCAATGTTCTTCGGCGCTTAAAAATCTAATCGTTATGAACGGCGGTCTCTTCGCAGAGAATCTTCTCTACTCCAAAGGTCCGGGAAGAGTCGGACTAATGCGGATCTAAACCATTTGGCATTCAACACTAGTACTGTACGGGCTCAGGTCCAGCAGACCCTATAGTCTCGCTTCCAAAAGGTGACCTGGACCTCACGGAGCTGCGTATGATGCTGCCTCATGAGCTCTGTGATCAAATGTGATGTAGGGACTGAGCACGAGCATTGTCGTTTAGGAGCGTCGTCAATTCGACGAGAGAGTTTATCATCTGCAAAGCTATCTAGTGGATTTTCCAGCCCGAAGATGGGATCCTGAGACTCTTGTGATTCGAAGCAACAACTGGGGTCCGCCTTAGTACCGCAGAAGACTTCGCGGAGGACCAAGGACTGAGGAGATCTTTGTGACAAGTACTCTAGACCATCGCTCTATTGGAACAGATAGAGGTCTTGCTTCTTGCTTCGTACTCTGAGTCTAAGGGCTCAGGAAGTCTGAGGAGTGGGACTGAGGGTACTTGCATGAGGTTTTCTTGCATTGCATAAAGACTATCTGCAAATTTACACTCTGCCATGGGGGTGACACAGAAAAGATGTCTTTGTGTCTATCTCAAGTGGCTTATTTGACCAACTGCAACTCTCATGTCTGCGGACGTGCTCCTTTTGACTCTAGTGGTGAAGTTTTTTTGAAACTTCTCCGACCAGATCGGTATGACAACCACAATCGGTATATATGCATATATAGGTTCATCAACGACAACATCATTTCAAAGTCAACAATCGCTATGGCCACCCATGATCAACAAATAAACCTCACAACAACTTCCACCTCACCCCTCCTCTCTTCACAACTTCACAACCTCCCTGCTGTTGCACTGCCCCCTCCTCCATTCGACGGGATTAAAGACCTCCCCGGTATCGAATTGCTGTAACGTATTACTTTGTCGTTCGATACTGGGATAAGCGCGTAGTACAGTCGCTATCCAATGGAGGTCCACTACCCACACGGACGCCGTGGGATCCGCAACGAAGCTGATGGGCCATTTCGCAAAGCGGATTACAGTGTTCCGCGCACCCGTTTCCTTGTAGATCTCAGCCGACAGCAGAATCGAAGACTTTCTAAGAGCCAGTGATGGTGCTGGGAGTTTCAAAGATGGATGCACTGAGTCGGGTTCAAGAAGGTGGAGGTAAAGAAAGCTATCCTGGGATGAGATGAGGTAACCCGCTATCTGAATTTCCCTTGGTTCAGAGGTATTGAAGGAGAAATTGATTGGCTATGACATTGGGAGATGGCGAGATAGACGTTGAGGAAGGGACTGAAGGAGGGCGATCTTGTCTAGTGAATTATCCACAAAAGAGATGAGCGAGGCGGCGATTGTGGGCGGAGATGGAAGCTTGCATGTCGGGGAAAATTGCCCTGGTTCGTGGCATATGATTGAGAATGGGACAATCTGCACGCAGTCGGGGATCACCTGATTGGATTACATTTCCTTTCACAATCGCACAGCTCTATACTTTTGCTTTGATTCCAGGAGCTTTCTCACCATCTATATGTCCTCCTGCTGAATGATGTAGATGGAGACGATTCCTAGAAGATGTGCCCAGGAAATTCGATATAGACCTAGACAGTGCACGCTTTGTGGATTGCTGGCTGCATGATGAACGAATCGCCAGTGGAGCGCGTGTACCAGGCTAAAAAGGTGCGCTCACTCTGCGGGTGAGTGGAAATCTTCGGAATAAAGACTGGAGCTGTCACCTCCACTGTGATACTTTAGATCTGCTGAAAGTCGGTCAGCGGGCGCGCAGCTGCCGCTACCCGATGGATAAAGTAGCCTTTCCAGTTCTGATAGCGAATAGCCGGCTTGGAGACACTGCTCTCTGGAGACTTTGATAGAATTTTGTAGCGATACCAGATGATCTCTTAAAGTGATCATAGAGGGTCGTGCAGGAGCTCGATTACCATCGTCTATGGAGCTTACTTCTTTCATCTTCCCAGTTGACAGCGATTGAACACTAGGTCTCTTCTCGAGCAGTTCCATGTGTGCTTCACAGAGTGCGGTGACTTGTCGGAGTGATATATATTCGACGATCTCGGGAGGATAGATGGTTGTTAAACATTCCCTCATTGTATTACTAATGGTGTCATAGTCGACATCAACAACTGGTCTTTCGTTTCGATGAGGCTGAGAGCTTTGAATATACTCGGCATATAAGACGCTGCTTCTGTACCCCTCTTCCCTAGCACTTTCGATATATGGATTTTGGTTACCGTCAAATTCATCCAGAATGGAGTGATGATCCGGTCCAGCAGAGTGCGCTACACCCGTTCTCTTTGTCTGAGAAGAGATGCTGCGTTGATCAAGGCTTGTTCGTCTTTGATCGAAGTACATTTGTTTTGGGGCGAGTTGAGAGGTCAAGTCTCTAGCACTAGAGCTCTCTACAGCATGTTCGGGTATCTGTCCTGGAATTGACGTGTTTAGAATGGGTGTTCCTTCTTCTTCGACAGCGGAACTTCGTCTTTCGGTATGGTTGGAGTCCCGATGCATATGACTTTCCACAGTTTCCACATCTGGGAGGTGTGTGACACTACTGCTATTGATCATGGCTTCAAGCCTTGAAAGCTCCGTGCGGATACTGTCCATGCTTCTAATACTATGGGCAGAGGAATTCATACTCGCCATCGAATAATGCTCTATCCTTCTGAGCGCTTCTTCATGAGCACCATGCATAGACAAGGAGGTTGAAAGAGCTATCTGATGAACCTGGTTAGACGTATCGATGTCAATGGTCCTAGGTCTATTGTTAATAGCTGGGCACGTAGACTAAGTTTCGGAGAGCAAGTGATTCGTGTACCTTCCAAACACAGCAAGACTGAGAGATAAAGTCTGATGGTGCCTCCCGATTTCATCTCTTATTGTCTGGATCGCAGTATTGTTTACTGCTAGCCTAAACTTCCTCAACCAGGCCTTCCCTCCACTATCCGAACCAGGACGAAGCAACCTCGCAGTGGCCAACCAGATTTGTACATCTTTGGCGCAATCCCCAAGTTTGATATCCAAGGAAGCGAGGTCCTGTCTATGTTTCCGTGCCCGTGCTCGTTCAAGCACATCGCTGATGTCTTCCAGTACTTGAATTAGCGAATTGATATCTTTCAAGAGACGACTGATAGTTTTAGAGGCCGATGAAATATCCGAAAAAAAGTCGCTAAATTTAATAAGTCCATCGATGCTTTGCCCGACCACTGTGATGATGCCTGCGATACTGGCGGCTGCGGCAACGGCTTCCATGATAAGACTTTCATTTCTTCTGCCCGGGAGGAGGGCGGTGTGCGACTGTGAGTGAGCAACTTTTCAGACGAAGAAGCGCCTTGCATGTTGTACGAGGCTTGACGGAAAGCACTGAGGCACGGCACGGCGCAACTGACGTCGTTATGCAGGGCACAGCCCCTCAAGGTTCAAGGTGCGGACCAGCCATTAAAGGTTAGCGGTGTTGATTAGGAGAAAGGTATGACCGAGGGCGCTAGTCAAGGATGCTGATCATACCACGTGACTACTTACTAGGTACTTTACTTGGATGATTAGCACAATCAGTAATCAGCTTCCCTACTGACGTTCCATCATGTTTCATACTGAAGAAGATGTCAGCAACGTGATGACTTTGTGGGGCCCAAGTTTTGAAACGACTAGCGTCCTCGCACTTTCTTTCCACCTCTGCACTTCTTCCTTCTTCCTCCCCTCCCACTTAAACTTCCTAACTTCCTAATCCTCAGACTCTACTTCTAGAATCTAGATCGAACTTTACTCTAGACCTTAGACAATGTGAAGTTCTCACATTCATAGTCTTGAATCTTGTACCTCTGCTGTATCCAACTTAATCTACTTCTACCTCGACAAACCTCTACTTTCGACCTTCACTCATCTCAAAGCGTCGAATTCACCTCAACCCACATGACCTGACTTCATCACCTCAGAAAACCTTCAACTTGGGATCCCACACCTTGCAAAGTCATCCAACCACTGAGATCCAAATAACTCATTCTCAGGCAGACTGTTCGATGGTGGTCGACAGAGCTCCGATAACCATGGACGACTTGAAGAACTTGCCTGATGCGGCAAATTCGCACAAGTCTGAGGATTCTAACATAGCATTCATCGAGCTCTCTACCGCTCTAGATGATCCTTTTGACTCGTCCCGTCCTCCAGATTCTCCATCACTTGACACGTACGATGCCACAAGGCCTTGCTATCTCTTCGCCATCCCTCGTGAGCTCCGCGACATGATCAGCGACTACACCGTCTCGATTGGGGGTATTCAAATACTTCAGACCTCAAAAAAACTCCGCGAAGAAGGCACGCATTTCCTCTATAAACGCCGAACCTGTCACCTCGATGTCGACCTCACAAAATACGTCCCCAAATTTCGCCTCCAGAAGCCTATCGCCGCTTTGATTCAGAACGTCAATATCGACATATCTCTAGACTTCAATGTTGACCCTCTTCTCTGGACACATAACATCAAGCCAATGGGCAAGTTCTTTGGGGCCATCATTCCGCGACAGACGTGTCGATTGACGGTACTCTATCGCAACTCCGACCTCAATTGCGACTTGATGCGAGCAGGATATCATGTACAATGGATGCGAGCAGGATATCATGTACAATGGATCATGGCCCATATCCGGACCTTTGTCGGTTTCTCTCATCTGATACTCGAAAACAAGTTTCAAGTGCCCAGGACTGTAAGTGCAGATCCAGCTTGGTCTGATTTGAAGGACTTCCTTACGGACTCGCCGTTTCACCAAGAATATCTGGGCTTGGACTTAGGACCCTGCACCCGGCATGACTTTGAAGATTCTCGTCGCCTGTATCTCGAATTTCATCCGCGTGGCTACTGGGAAGCCAATCCACGGCCATTGTCGGGCGAGACTCAGCGTCTCATTGATCATTGGACGGGGAACACGAAAAAGAAATACTTTGTGACCTTACACTTTTCCAGTTGACACGTCGACATCAGGCCAGGAATCGAAAAGCGGAATATCCTTGATGCCTGGCATGACACGCTCGGAGGAAAGCCAACAGTTGAATCGGCTCGCTCACTAGTCTCCAGCAACAGGCGCGCTGTGTTGTGCTCCCAGAAGGAGCTACAGTCTCTATCATCATATGCTGCTCTTGCCGATCTTACGTGCCGGTAAGGTTGGACTTACAGAATCAGAAACAGACGATTCTTGATTGACTAATGTACCCCTTAGACCATGATTTACTGAGAGTTCCTATGCTACAGACCCAAAGTGCCCAGTCACCCCTGGAACTTTGAACCCGATCATCAACATAGTCGGCACTTTCTCCAATCGACCATACATTTTTAGGAAAGCAAATTCTATGGAGTTAGACTTTTCAAACTCTTAAAATCAGCAGCCTCTTGAGACGAATTCCAGCCCCTTACGTGCGACGACATATGCCTCCCCAACACTAAAAACATACCCCCCAACCTCCCGTCCAATACATCGCGCACTCCCTCACACGTGTTTTCTCAATCACGCTCATCACCATCCGGCAACTTATACCACGTCCCCCGCCTCCCCGACTCCATCTCCAACACCTGCTGATGCTTCTTCCTCACCCCCTGCAGTATCCAAAAATTATACAAAAGGTACAGAATGGCAGTAATGACCGTACAAGACGCCGTAGCGCCCACGGTAATCTTAGCCGTAATGGAGAACCTCCCTCCCTGCTGCGAATAAACATTGATAAGCGTCGAAATGAGCCCCGCTATCGAATTAAGAAGCCCGACCCTATCCAACCCACAAATTAGCACAATCCCATCTCAAAAACCCGAAAAAGATAACCAAAAAACAAACAACCCAAAAACTCACAGAAAAATCTTATTAATCAACCACACATAATTCCCCCTCCACCTCCACCAAAGCCACACCATCCCCAACCCCCCAACCGAACAACACACCCCCGCCACCCAAATCAAGCTCGCATGCTTCACCGTATTCAGCACCGCATGATCCAATTTACTGCTCTTAGCGCCCTGCTGCAAAGTTTTGCTCTCCTCGACGCTGACGAATGTGCCCGGGACGACGATGAAGCCCGCGAGGAGGATCCAGGTGCTGAAGGAGGCGAGGAGGTTGTGGGAGCGGGGGATGGTGTCGAGGGCGAGGAGCATGTCGACGTAGCGGGTTTGGGCGGAGGGGTGGGTGGTGGGATGGGGTCTTGCGGGGGGTTTGGTGGAGTTTGGGGGGGGTTTGGTGGATGGATTGGGGGGTTCGATGTAGGAGGTGCGAGGGGTGGGTTTGTAAGAGGGTGGGTTGGAAGGGGGGAGGGTACAATGGCTCATGATGGTGGAAGATTTCTTTGAGAACCCGTTTGCGACTGAAGCGCGTGGAGTTTTCAAGTGGGGTGTGGCGCATGTTTGGTCTGGGAGGGCAGATGCCTGCGGGGTTTTGGGGATGTCGAGTTTTAGGTTTGATTTGTCGTGGGCGAAGTGCAAGTGGCTGATTATGGTGGAGAATGTTTTGGGGGGGTCGGTGGGGGAGTGCATGGGGGAGAGCTGGGCGGTTTCGTTGACCGGCAACGAGGGGGCTGGACGGGGGAGGGTGAAGGATGACATGTTAGGGTCGCGATGGTATAATGTTACTCGTCTGGAAAGTAGGTGGTCAAATGTCCGAAGCGAGGGATTGAGAATCTAGAGGTGGAGGTTACTGATCAGAGCTCTTTGTTATTGGGGGAATAATAGGACGGATGTTGGCGCTTGGATAACAATGGTTCGCTTTGTCCACAGGACCAAGATCTATTATAATCTGAAGAGGGCCCTTGTCAATTTCTTTGAGGCCGAACTTGAAAGATCCTTGTTGGTCTTTTTGGGGCGCTGAGCAGCTTTCGTCTCTTTGTTTTAAATCATAGGCTCATCCTATGATTGTTGGGACAGCTATCTCCACAAAGAGGGTCGCCGTCGCGAATGAGCGATGAATGACCTTCTTTGCAATTTTGACACCATTGAAAGATTCGAAGTCATTCTGGCCTGCATTCGAGTACATGCATCAAGAAATTTCGAAGAGTCCAAGTTCAGCCTTTTCCGTTAACGTAAGACAAACGGGGTCTAGTCCACGGTATTGCTTGAGGTATATTCGAGGCTGATAGTTTCCGGAAGTTTTTGAACAACCTCCGCTCAGTCTCTCGCCTTTATATTTCGCAAGATTTTCTTCACAGGGATAGAAAGCTTCCCTCCAGGATCACATGTTCGATCTCAGTACCACTTGACCGTCTTGTGGATGTGAGCGAGGTCAAAACAAGCCCTGCAGGTGCAACTCCAGCAGTACTGTTAGACAATAAACTTTCTAGCTTAAACATGAATTCTTTTTGGATCGAGACATACCAGCTGCTACCTCCCGACTCATTCCTGATCATCCTGTTAGATTTACAGCCCGGTCGAGGGCAAGTAGAGGCAGTCGAGTTTTTGAAGACTACGATAGCTATTGTTACGCTCAATCCAGGCATCCTTATCTCATTCCCGGCCCGAATCATGATCTGAGAGCTATCTGACGCGTCGAAAAGCTCAAAGTTAGCGGCGCTGATCTCCTCATATCCAGCTCCGCCAAGTACACGCTGTTAAACCTCGGTTCATCAGGGGATACCTAACTCTCTTAGCAGCGGAAACAATGGAAAGCATGCAATGGGTCGGGCCGGCTCGCACCGAACCATATAGGATTCACCATTCTGAGGGTCCCAATTAGGTGAAACTACCATCGCTCATAGATCGACTCTACTGCACTTGCGCTCTCGTCATCTTACCGTTATGCGGTATGGAGAGGTCTATACTGTGTTGGCGCTAGACTAATGCATTTTAGTTTTTGGCATACAGAAACACCAGCTTTGTCTTTCCATACGATAGGATTACTATGTCACAACTATCTCAACATCTAAATGTTTTCCGAATTAGCAAGCGTGACCATGCAAGTAGTGGCACACAATCTCAAACCATCAAACGAAATCGTCAGACAGTATCCTGCTTACCTTGTAAAACTCGAAAGTCTGTCTTCTTAACCCTCAAATATCGATAGTGATCCACTTATCCTTATCATAGGCTGAAGTGTGACCGACGGTCCCCTTGCGAGTCATGCTTGAAGAGGGGTGAAGAATCTTCGTGCGCCTATTCCAATGGGGGCACCATGGGGCGCGAGATGCGCAGAGGGGAGCCCCGCGATTCTGAAGCACATCTGCGCTTACAGAAACTTGAAGAAATGGTCACTAATCTCATGCGAATAACAAGAGAAGACCCAAAGAGTCACGGCGAAAATATGACTACGCATATGTCGATAGCGGACCAGTGCTTCGACGAGCTTTCGCCACCAACCTCGGTTTCGTCAGAGGAAGCATCCTTAGACTCAAATCTTTCGGGAAGAACCTATGTCACTGCTACCCATTGGACAGCAATCTTAAAAAATGTAAGTGTTTCGCGCCGTAATATACATCAAACTTTCAGTATACAGCTGAATAAGCCAAGATCAAAGACATTCAAGGCGCTCTTGAACAAGATCCAGAAGACCGCGAAGAGATACAGCCCCCAGTTTCGTCCAGTGAATTTGACCTTGTACTTGAGACGGACGAATCGATGACACTAGCGGACGCGTGCAATTCATTACCGCCAAGACCCACAGTGGATAAGCTGCTCTCCGTGTACTTTAATACCATGCACAGTCAGACCCGTAAGTATGCCATTCTGATTAGGGAACATTATTCTAATCTATTTAGCCATCCTTCACACCGGAAAGTTTCTTCGGGAGGTAGGTGCTACACAGTCCATGTCGCTTCATCAGAAAGTTAATGAAGCTTAGTATGAGTCATTTTGGGTCAAACCTTCTTCTGTCTCTTTACTCTGGATCTCAATGCTGTTTTCGATATTATACATGGGTTCTCAAAATCACAATACGAGTGATCGAGCATTTTTAAGTGCTCCGACCAATCCTACAAGAGCCATATTCTTCAAGAAAGCCGGCCAGGCTCTTGTTGCAGGTAAATATCAGAAAGCTATGCCGTATTCTGTCGAGGCCATGCTCCTTTATGGAATGTGCAAGTATGTGCAGAAGGAAGAGCAGGACAATGACGCTTGGATCATCATGGGCACCACTACGCGCCTTGCTTTGAAAATGGGATACCATAGAGATCCCAGCAATCTTGCTAGCATTTCCCCATTTGAAGGCGAAATGAGACGGAGGACGTTCTTCATACTAGAGGCCTTCGACCTTCTGCTCTCTTTCCAGGCTGGAATACCCGCCGTAATCCACGAAGACGAATGTGATACCGAGCCACCAGCCAACCTTTTCGATACAGATTTTGACGAGAATTGCGAAACTCTCCCACCCTCTCGGCCCCAGACAGATTGGACGCCAATGTTATACTATCGCTACAAAAGCCGTCTGGCTCGGATCTTTCGCCGCATCTATCAGCATGCCTTGTCCTTCAAAGATTCCTCCTACGAAAATACGATGAGACTAGACGCTGAGCTCCATGAGGCACACAATGAGGTACCTCCTAGTCTTCGAATGAGGCCCTTGAATTTATCATTCACGGATCAGCCTTTTATGATATTGAACAGACTATATTCGGAATTAGTGTACCTGAAGAGCGTCTGTGTCTTGCATCGAAGGTACCTCAGCCAGCACAGGTCAGATCCATCATTTGGCTATTCTCGAAGGACATGTGGCGACGCAGCTTTGCAGATATTGAGACATCAAGCCGAGCTTCATGAAGCATGCCAACCGGACGGGTTCTTTTACGATCATCGATGGATGCTCTCAAGTCTTTCATGCCACGATTTCCTCTTAGCAGCAATGATTACCTGCCTGGACCTTTATGAGTCTCACAAGCAGTCGGTCACATTATGCCCTGAAGACTTGGATGCTCAAGCCAACAAATACGACGCTTTGAGACGCTCTCATGGCATTTGGACATCGCGAAGGGAGTTCTCTCGAGACGCGCGGCGTGCTTCAAGTGTTCTTGCCATCATGCTTTCGAAAGCTCCAAGACCAAATTTCTCGGCAAATGCAGTTCAGAACATGTCGAGTATAACACAGCCCCCAATAAATGCCAATACAGCGATTCAAGCAGCAGGGGGCTATTCGCAGAGCTCTTCTCGAATTGAGGATGAACGTCATTCCACAGACCAAGTGTTCGTTCCGTACGATTGTGCTCCGCCTGAAGTCAGTACCACGGATCTGCTGAATACAGGATTTAGCGAGCTTGACAACATTGATTGGGTAAGGCGAGAGACATTTCTGACCTGCGCAACCAGCCGGCTTACTGATGACTGTGTAGGGACTATTCGATCAATTCATACACAGTGATAGTGATATCCCAGCTGATTGGCAAATGGTCGACGGAAATGAAACACTGCCAATGCCCTAAGAAGGTTCGGTACAGTACCATTACTCTAAGAAATTTATCCGCCGTCGCTCCCCGGAGAAACATCCACACTTGACAAACAGCTTACATGAAAAGAGACCTCCACTGCATCAACCCATTCTACAACCTCTGAAACAGGGGATGATTGATTTGGGGGGATCGTATATTATGCAACATTGCGCATACATTAAGTGCCATTGCGAATCAGCGCTGGAATTATTAGGATCTCGTGCCCCTAGGTGCGATTTTGAATTTTTTTTGGAGAACCACATGCCTACGCTGAGATAGAGAGGTACGTGTTTGGGAGAAGCAAGGAGGGCCAGAGTTGGGTGGAGAAGATGTGATGTACTGGTATTTACGAGAACTTTTCTCATGTCTATCTATTTCCTTATGATTTCTTTATTCGTGCCTTCTTCACTGCATGTTTAAGAAGAGAGACGGACGCGTCAGAGCTAGGCTGAGCGGATCTTTTTCATTTCTATGGTAATCCGTTGCCATTATCAGATCCCATGTTATTGATCCAATAGATAAAGATTGAGAGCTGGACACTGCACCACCAGCTCCATTGAGCCCCCTTCCATTTATCCTTGGATACTTATGATTCCAGATTCCCTGTCTTTTGATCCTGAGTCCTTGTGACTCTACTTGTCCTTCCCTGTTCTTCTCGAGTGCTTGTGAGTCTGGACAACCTAAGAGGCCGTACTACTCGAGGACGCCGCGGACGCCCAGGCGGACGTAAACGTTGGATCTGCGGGATCACCGGAAGGTAATTGTATCTTGGCACGTGAAGACACCTTGAACGCGAAACCCGGACATCTGGGTACCTCAAAAGCAGGTCGGATCAGATACACATTGTGATCCAATCCTTCCTTGCCGCAGAGGCAATGAAGACCGAGCCACCACTTGTAATAGTACCCTGCTCCTCCCTTCGGGACGATGTTTCCGTCAACATCAATATCGCCTTCCTTTTTCCAACATTTGGCTGCGTGGCCCAGAGGCATGCGAGTAGCTCGGACCATTCCCTTGGTGTCGAACTCCGCAAGCCAACTGGCATGCAACGTCTTCTTGGTACAAAGAGTCAGGACGAAAGCGGCGGTCATGTCGTCCAAACGGACTCCAGAAGTGGGGATGTTTTCAACTCTTTCGACGACTGGGTTCATATAGAGCGTGTATTTGTCGTACTGAGCGAAGGATTTAAACTCTTGGCTGACAGATGGACCAACGTTTCCCGTCTTATGATCATATAAGGTGTAGTGAGACGAGTCATACTGTCGCAAATGGTCAGTCGGAAAACGGGGCTGTCCTATGCCTTGATCTCTCTTGGAAACAGGCATTTGGGATGTATGCTTTCGCTTTCTGTTATTCTCTTCCTGTAGGACCGTTGGTGTATGAGTCGTGGTGTTTCCTAGATCAACCTGTCAATGGCATCAGTACAAGTCGGTGGAAAATACAATGCAAAGGGTTCGTACTCCCTCATTTCCCTCACGTGCAGTATCCTCTCCAGAAGTCACAGATTTCTCGACAATACCTACATTGGCCATGATGATTCGAAGGCTTCTGAATATGTTTCGTGAGATTGAATGAAGCTAATCCGAGCGGGGTGAAGGCAGATCAACGGATGGTTAGATACTCTGTGAGCTCGAAAGATTGTGGATGCGAGAATGTCTAGGAAGTATACCGGCAGAAGTGAATGTGGACAAACTGAGTGAAGAGAAGGTGGCCTAGACCGTTTTGTAAAGTCGAAAGATCTGAGAGCTGGAATCTTTAGCAAGCAAATCCTCAGATGAGCAGTGGTTGCAACTCGATTTAGGAGCGAATAAAGGTGATTCAAGAGAGAAGATCAGTCGATCGGGAATAGTGCAACTCGAAATGACCGAAGTAGCTTTGATGGGGGTGAGAGGTTTTTAAAGTTTATAGTCTCAAGGAGAGATCGATTTCGAAGAAGACTGTCGTTTGTTAGTGATGAATGAATAAGTAAAGTGAAATGAAGCCACTACAGCTCAGAATTCAGTCTTGCCATCCCGAAGTGAGCGTTCGTGCAACCTCAATTGAACTTAATTTTCCGATTCTAAGGAACCTTGTCTCTTTCTAAGGCTTAGCAAGTTTTAATATGAGGTTGGTCATAAGGTATTGATAATTAGACCATAAATTTGTCTCTTGCCCGCCAATTCGTAGCTTAACCAATCGAGATCCTTTATGAGACAAAAAGTCAACTTCACCTGTGCAACACGGCTATAGTAATAGTAGATTTTCAAATATTTTTTATCTATATATAAATAATAGGTAATAATAATAAACGCGGTAGTAGTCTAAAAAAATCTATAAAATTTAAGCTTTTTTTTAAAGTTTACCCGCGATTCGCGGGTATTATACTTTAATAGATAAAAATTAAAAAAAGTCTTTACTAGTAATTTAAATATTTTTATCTATATATAAATACTAGATAATAATAAAAACCGCGGTAGTAGTCTAAAAATATTAATAAAAAATAAGCTTTTTTTAAAAGTTTACCCGCGGTCCGCGGGTATTATACTTAAATAGATAAAAATTAAAAAAAAGTCTTTACTAGTAATTTAAATATTTTTATTTCTATATAAATACTAGATAAGAAAAATGGCGACTACGAATTACGAATATATCTACTAGGGCCTCTACGGGGCTCTAGAAACCTCTAATATAAAGGTTATAACGAGTATAGTTAAGAACTAAGAGGAGGAGTCGATAGGAGTCGAGAGAGAGTAATACGATATTAAAAATAATATAGGAGAGGAAGACGAATACGCGTTAGCTATATATATAGATACGATAAAGAGAATAGAGAGATTAAATAAGAAGATAGTAAGAATTATAGAGAACAATATAAAATAGAAAAAGAAAAGTTATAGATATAATTATATTAAAAGAATAGACTAGTTAGTTAAAGATATAATAGAAATTATAAAAAATATATTATTTAAAAATCTCGATAAATAGAAATTTAGATTATTTAAGATAGTAATCTAGCTAGTAAATAAATATATAGAATTAGTTAAAGCTAAATAGAAAGAGATCTAAAAATAAATAGAGAAATAATTAATTAAAGGCCTATCCCTAATACTATAATAATTCTAGATCTAGAGAGTAGCTAGTAACGCTATTAGACTACTTATCTATAAGTAATTATATTTAGTAATACTACTCTCGCGTATTACGGCGGGGAACGCTAATAAGAAAAGAGTAATAATTAGAATAAAAAGTAAAGAGGAGAGAAAAAAGATTAAATATATTACGCTAGCGTAGCTTAAAGATATATTCTAAAGTAATAGAACCCCGATAGGCTTTATTATTATAATAAGATACTCTTAAAATAGAGGTATTATTCTATATATAGTCTTAAGGGAGGTAAAGAGAGCGATAAAAGAGGATATTAAAATAATCTAAAAAGATTATTTTTTAATCTATATCCTTAAACCCTCCTTTATAATAGTTATCGACTTAGTAAGAATTAATATATTCGATAATAAAGACTAAGGGGCTTATATTAAGAAATTAAAATAAGAGAATAGTACTTTCTATTTCGAACTAGAAATAATAAAAGTAGAATAGCCCCTATTTATATAGATAAAGAAGGCGGATAGAGAGATTAAGAAATACTTTATATTTCTAATTAAAATTAAGAGCCCCGAAAAAGTAAATAAACTAATAATAGAAAATATAATAGAGAATAGTTAACTACTCTACTATAGAAAATAGAAGATAGTAAGTAAATTAAAGTAATACTATTAATATTAATAATATAGCTATTTATAGGGGTTATATTAAAGGTCGATAAAGTATAGATACTATATTAAAGTCTACTTTATTAAAGATTACTAGAGCTAGAGATAGAGATACTATATAATCTATTAAGATAATTATAAGATATAGAGCTTAAATTACTAAGTCCGCTAATAGAAGATAGAACACCTTAAATAGAGAAGAGAGAATATCTCTAAATAGTATAAAGAGCCCTTAATAATAATCTAATCTATTCTAGCTCTAGCCTAAATAGAGAATAAATAGAAGATAGTATCTTTAAAAAGAAAAAGACTAAAAGAGATTTTAAATAATTAATAATTAAAAAAGGTAGAAAGGCTATCTAAGATCCTAAAAAAAGAACTAGAATAGATATATCTAATCTAGTTTAAAAGGAGGACCGACTTCTAGAATATAATTAATATAATTAATATAATCTTAATATTAAGTATAATTAATATTAATTTTAATAGTTCGGACCTTAATATGTATATTAATAAGTAAGAATAATATATTAAAGGTCTTATAATATAATATATAAAAGTTAAAAAACGAAATAATAGCGCTATTTCTCGAGGAGCGAAAAGTATAAAATTATAATATATTAATAATTTAGAAGCCGAGCTATAACTCGTTTAATAGATTAATATATAATCTAAGTTCTAGTAAATTTCTACTAGTCTATAAATTAGATCTAGAGGTTTAAATATACTTTTATATTAATAAAAAGATAGATCTAACTAGCTAGAAAATTAGATATTAAGGGGTTAACTTTTACTCCCTTTAATTAAATATTAAGTAAGATAATAGAGAAGAGAAAAAGCGTATTCTTCTCTAACTCTCTACTTAAGAACTAATCCTCTAAATATATAATATATATAACTAGTCGCTAGCGTTACTAGAGATAATAATAGCCTCTTTAATACTAGTATTTTTAGAATAAGTCTTAGAGAAAGAAGGCGAATATATAGCTTTTAAAAACTTTAATCTTTACTACTCTAAATAGAATAATAAAGAATAGTATATATACTATAAAATAATTAATAGATTTATTAAGATTATCTAGATTAAGAAAATAACTTTTAGACTACTTAATAACTTAGTTATATATGTCAGGATCGATACGGACATCATAGTGCAACGTAGATATGGTGATAAAGATAATAAGACTACCGAACTATGGAAGGTAGGAAGCATGGAATATGTAGGCAGGGGAAGCCATACCAAGCCACTAGTGGTAGGGCTGACCATAGTAGGGCTGGTGCGTCTCCTAACATTACCCCCCTCTCTAAAAAAGACATATCCTCATGGCTTGTAGAAAGGAGAAGAAAAGGAGAAAAGACTCGCTTTATATACTAAAAAAGACTTCCGATTTGCATATTCCGATTTGCATATTCCGATTTACATATTAAATAAATCCGTCGGAGAGGTCCACCAATAACAGTCAGATTAAGACGATATCGATACCCGATATTACTAGTATAATGTTATACCATTTAGGGGCTTCAGGAATAAAGTGATTTAGCTATAGATCGACGAAATAGTTGACGAAAAGGCATTTCGGTATTAGATAACCATTTAATATTCGATTTCTAAGCGGAGAGGAAATCGTTGAAATAAAGGCCTCTCATTAGCTAGATACTCCCGAGCCGAACCGAACCGAACCGAACCTTAATTACGGAGCCTCATTGTGAACTTTCTCTAAAAAATCTGGCCAAATATCTAGAGGTAATTTCGATGTAGGCTACTACTAGCGATAGTAAGGCTCTAGGGGTAATGCACTATAGTTTCGGACGGTATTTAGGTATATATCAAGTATAGGAGCATATGTGGTAGGCCTAACTTAATATAGATATTAAGAAATAAGAGATTTTGGTAGTTATCTCTCCGGGCGCAATTTACTAAAATAGATCTATATGACTCAAATATATAAAAACAAGCCGAATAGCGCATTATCCGAGGTATTACTAAATCGAAACTAATTTGGTAGGGCTAATTCCTAGCTAATCGTAATATCTTCCTACTATATTTGCTACCGCCTAAATTCGTCCGGATTAGGACGAGTAATAATAGAGTATTTTCTAGGCTTCTTTAATCTAGACTCTATACTTGCCAGAGCGAGTTATTTAGTAAACCGGTCTACTTTCCTTTTAGCCTTACGTGCTGCAGAGGCCCTATAATAATAATCTAGTATTATTAACTTGCGTTTTAGCTCCGGAAGTAAGATATCTATTAGGTACATTATTTTTTTCCGGAGTTTATCGTTAATCTTATTATAGAAATATAACTCTAGTAGATCTTAGTTAATAAATAGGGCGTGCTTTATAAAGTCTAAATAGAACTCGGGAAATGGTCTATCCCCTTATTCTAGTATTTTAAAGGCTTCTTAGTATACGGTATTTTCTAACTCTAATAGGAGCTTATAGATATTGCTAAGCTAATCTAATAATTGGCCTACCAAGTAGTACGAGTTATTACGTCGTCTCGATAGCGTATACTCGATTACCTTTCCTCTAAGACGAGTAATAATATAGGTAATTTAGGAGTACTCAGAAGGATAATAGTCTTTATTAATAACTAGCTTATCCTAAATTCGGAGCTTCCAGTCTTTAAAAAGGATACCTATGCCGGAACCGTTAAATATCGGTGGGTCTAGAAACCGAGGACTTAGGAATAGTCTCTATATAGGAGGAGAAGCTAGGCCTTATAGCGGAGGTAGTAGTAGTAACGAAGGTGAATCTTAGCCCTAGGAACTATCCTATTCCCGCTTAAATCTCTGGCTATGCGCCCGTAACGCTTTAAAATCTCGTGGCAATAGTGGAGGTAGGGATGGAGGTGGTAATCTAGGCGAATTTTAGCCCTAGGAACTATCCTATTCCCGTTATAGTAACTTAGGTAAATCGTCTTCCTACTTAAATCGATAACGAAGATCGTTAATAGAAAGAGATCGCTATATACGAGATATACGGAGTAGCGAATTAGATAAATATCTTATATATAGGTCTTCGTAATTTAGATATTATTAAGAGGGAGTAGTATTATGACGGCGATAGGGAGGTACGTATTTCGGTATTAATAATATTATAGTATTAAAAGAAAAAGTAGATATTAAGAGATAATTTTTCGACGATTTTTTTAATACTTTCTACTATTAATAGAATCCTTTACCCTAAATACTAAGTATACTATAAAATAAGTAGATTCGAATACTATGTACTTAATAGGGAGGTTTCTTAAGTAGTTATTAAAGCGGAGTAGGGCGGAGTTCGTCTTTTCTAGTAATATAGGAAATCGGTATTTCTATATAGAGAAAGATTTTTTAAAATAGTAATTATAGAGGCGTTTCTTAACCGATTTTAGTAATATTAATAATTTGAATAGTATAATATAGGGTCTTTCGAGGCGTATAGGTAAGATATATAGTTTCTATAAGGAAGAAATACCCAAATATCTTCTTTATCAAGCTCGCTCACTTGCCCGAGCTAGAAAAAATGGCCCGTCACTTTTCTTCGCCGGGTAGGTATACGAAGGAGTCTTATTATAATATCAGGATCGATATAGATATCATAGTATAACGTAGATATAGTAATAAAGATAATAAGACTACCGAACTATGGAAGGTAGGAAGCATGGAATATGTAGGCAGGGGAAGCCATGCCAAGCCACTAGTGGTAGGGCTGACCATGGTAGGGCTGGTGCGTCTCCTAACAATATAGAAATCCCGAGGCTAGAAGTTAATAATTAATCTAATCTTTCTAATATTAAAAGCTTATTAAACTATAGTTCGCTATATCCTAAAAAAGGATCTAGAATATATATCTAACTATATTCTAATAGTAATAGAACTAGAATAGTAGTAGAAAGAGATATTAATAAAAAAATAATAATTATAAAAGAAACTAGCTAAAAAAGATACTATTTCTAAAGTAGCTAAAGATAATTATACTTTATAAAGCGCTTTTTTTTAAAAATCTATAAAAATAGAAAAAGAGGTAGAAGCCTTTATAAAAACTATAAACTAAAAGTTCTAGAAAATAGTAAAAAATTATATACTATAAATAGAGCCTACGGCTAAATTAAATTTATACTAGAATATAGACTATATAAGAGTTACTAAGATAGCTAAGCTTAGACTTAAAGAGTACTATAAACTTCGAGATAAATAGTTAATCGAGAAATTTCGGGGAACGGAAAAAGAGAAGATAAAGATTATATATAAAACCTATATACTCTATTAATATAAAGGAGTATATAAAATATCGCTAAAAAAGAATAGAATCTAGAAGCTTATCTAATAAGGATAAGAGCGAAGTATAGTCTTAAAACCCTTACTATAGTTCTCAACTATTCTAGATTAAAGAGGAATAAAATAGTCTAATTTTAAAGATAAAGTTAATACTTTAAAAAATATACTATTTCTATCTATCTTAGTAACTAATCTAAAAGATATTTTAAATATTTAATATCTAACTCTAATATCTATAGGGGATAGAATTAGTAGTAATAAAATAATAAAAATAATTATATATCTAATAATAGATAAAGCTTTAAGTATTTTAGAAATCCCTAACTAGTTTTTAAGATATATAGCTCTATATATTATAGACTCTCTTACTAGGCTCTTCTAAATCTACTTTAATCTAAAATATTATTCGAGATTCTTTAAAGAGGTTAATATAATAATATTAAAAAAGTTAAATAAGTCTAACTATTTAGAATTTAAAGCCTATTAACTAATAGTCTTACTTAATATTTTAGATAAAGTACTAGAAACGATAATCTTAAAATAACTAGTAAAATTAGCGAAAAGCTATAATCTCCTCTCTTAATAATAAATAGAAGTAAGAAAAGGGAGATTAATAAAAATAATATTAAAATTACTAATAAATATAATTTATATTATATAGAACTATAATACTACTAATAGTAGAAAAGTCGCTAGTCTACTTTTACTAAATATCGCGAGTATCTTTAATAATATCTCGTATAAGAGACTCCTCTATAATTTAAAAGAGAGGAGAGTCCTAAAAAAGATAGTAAGATAGATATCTAGCTTCTTTATAAATAGGGTAATATTTATAATATTAAAAAGCTAGATAAGCCTAATAAAGATAATAGAGACTAATATTTTTTAGGGATTACTATTCTCTTTTATATTATTCCTCTTCTTTAATACCCCTTTAATTAAATAATATATAAAAGCTACTCTCTCTATTTAGATAGAAGATTTCGTTAATAATATTTATTTACTAATATATAATAGGAGTATAAAAGATAATTATAGAGTACTATATAAGACTTATAATATCTATTTTAAATAGATTAAAATATATAGGGTAATATTCGCCCCTAAAAAATATAAGTTAATATATCTAATAAAAAGTCTAAAGAAGTTTAATATAAAGATATCTTTAAACTTTAAAAAGGTTAAGATAGACTCTAGCCTAAATATAAAAGTATTAAACTTATATATAAATACTAAATTTTAATAAGAACTATATATTACTTAGCTAACGATCTAAGCTATAAAATAGAAACGAGCCTTAGAATACCTTATAAACTTAATATAGAAAGTAATATTTACTAGGTACTATATAATATATAGTATAGTAATACGTCTAATATTAATATTTATAGTATTAATTTAATATTACTTTTACGAAATAAAAGGATTCTCCCGAAAGCTCTCTAAAAAGCTAATTAAAATATAAAATAAGTATCTTTATAAAGTAACTAGAGTATATAAAATAACTTCTATTCTAGTTTTAAAGATAGAGGCTTTAATAATCTTTCTAAAATATTAACTCGATAAGCTAATATTATAATATTAAGCTCTATAAAGTACCTACCCTATTATAAAAAAGAGTAACGAGCGAATTACTTAATATTTCTAAAGTAGTAGAGATAGAAAAAGGAAAAGAGAGCCTATATCTATAATAATAAAAGAGACCTAGACTTTTAATGTCAAGGACTAGACATAGATCGATGGATTATTATATACTAGGGACTAGGCTAGATACACAAGACGAAAGACGAGGAGAGAAATAGAATAGAGGGTA
>BLJB01000207.1:0-119733 GCA_013423325.1 Usnea hakonensis | reverse complement strand
CGAGCGTTGGTGGAGTGACGAGGTCGGTTCCCACTAGAGGGAGTCAGGTCTAGTACCATGACATTTAAAGCCCTTAAGAAAAAAAGTTAGGACCTAGTAACTATTAATATAAGAAGAAAGAAGAATTAGATTAATCTATATAAAGATATTAAGAAATATTAAAATATTAATATTATTAGATAAAAAATATAAGATTAGTTCTAAAAATAGAGATCTAAAAAATAAGAAAAATATTAATAAAGAATTTCTATTATAGCGAGAACCCCTATCTAAATAAGAAATTTATATAATAATAGGTTTAACTATTATAAGATATTAAGGAAGATTAAGAGCTTAATTACTATCTAAATAAAAAGTAATAAAATCGGGCTTAATATATTTCTTAATAAAATAAGGATTCTAGATATTAATCCCGATTATAGATATAAATAGAGAAGATAGAATATTAAGTATATCCTTCTTTTCTATTTAAGATTATAGGAGAATAGAATATAACTACTTATAGAAATAGATATTAGAGACTTCTAGATAATATTAACTATAATTAAAAGGATTCGAATAGCGGTAAAATAGATAATTAATTTTAATTAGTTAAATAATTTCGAGTTAGTTAATAAATAACTCTAATAGTTAAGACTACCCCTTAGAATAAAGGAGACTATTAAGTCTAAAAAGAATATATAAAAAAGTAACTATACTCGCCTCTAAAAATAGGAGTAATTAAAAATATAAAAGTTAGAGAATAGAAAAGTCGATATAAAAAAGTAAAGAGATACGCGGTAATATAATAAGGCTCCTAAAAAGTATAGTAGAAGGAAGAATATATTATTTAATTAAAATTTTTATCTAGAGGTTCGCCCTTAAGTTTCTTTAACGCCTAGCTCTATTAGTTTAATATTATAGTTACTCTTATTAGCTTATATTAAGTAGCTAGTATAGGCGTATAAAATAATTAATTAATTAAATACTAGATAATAATAATAATCGCGGTAGTAGTCTTAAAAAGTCTATAAAATATTAGCTTTTTTTTAAAGTTTACCCGCGATCTGCGGGTATTAAACTTAGATAGATAAAAAAAATAAAAAATATCTCTACTAGTAGAAGTATTTTTATCTATATAGAAATACTAGATAATAATAATATATACGATAGTAGTCTAAAAATATCTATATATTTTAAGGTTTTTTTTAAAGTTTACCCGCGATCCGCGGGTATTATACTTAAATAGATAAAAATAAAAAAAAGTCTTTACTAATATAAATATTTTTATCTATATATAAATACTAGATAAAATTAATAATCGCGGTAATAGTCTAAAAAATCTATAAAATATAAGCTTTTTTTTAAAGTTTATCCGCGATCCGCGGGTATTATACTTAAATAGATAAAAAATAAGAAAAGTCTTTACTAGTAAAATAGTACTAGAGATTTAAGTATTTTATCTATATATAAATACTAGATAATAATAATAACCGCGGTAGTAGTCTAAAAATATCTATAGATTTTAAGGTTTTTTTTAGAGTTTACCCGCGATCCGCGGGTATTATAATTTAATAGATAAAAAATAAAAAAAGTCTTTACTAGTAAAATAGTACTAGAGATTTAAGTATTTTATCTATATATAAATACTAGATAATAATAATATCCGCGGTAGTAGTCTTAAAAAATCTAAAAAATATAAGGTTTTTTTTAAAGTTTACCCGCGATCCGCGGGTATAATCCTTAAATAGAAAAAAAAATAAAAAAAGTCTTTACTAGTAAATTACTACTTAAGATTTAAATATTTTTATCTACATATAAACGCTAGATAATAACCGCGGTAGTAGTCTGAAAAAATCTATAAATTTTGAGGTTTTTTTTAAAGTTTACCCGCGGTTCGCAGGTAATATCCTCAAATAGATAAAAATAAAAGAAGTTTCTACAATTTCCTCTACAGCATCCAGATCAGGCTTAGCGCGCCTTGGCACTGCGGCCCAATTGGGAGACTCAGTATTCATGTGCAATGATCCGAGAAACGGTCGCAGTCTCAGTCGCAGCGCGTGGCGCGGATACGAAATCCAAGTGCTTCCTGCCCTCAGCCCCTGAATCTCCCGTTGCACGACAAGATTGATCCTCAAGCTCCAATTTAGTATCTCAGCCCCGAATCTTCTGAACAATCCAGTGGCGTTTGATGTTCTATTCTCCCTAAACGAGCAAAAAAGACAAGGTGATCGGTAGAGACTATGCTGAAGGCTTCATATTGGAGATTAGACTGTCAGGCATTCGAATGGGAGGATACGTTTTACGGTAACTAAATCCTAAATAATTTATAGGCATACGGTATACAGGACCGCCAAATCTTGATAAAACCAAGGTTATATTGCTTCTTGTCCCCTTGTATCATGCCAATCGGCCTGGTTTCCACTGAACGAGAAGCTAAAGATGCGGCCTACCAAGAGTTTCATCAACGCTGCAAAAGCCAGGCAGATGGATGGGAACATAAGTGGGGTCGCCATCCGGGAGATGGCATGTTGCAACTTCATGGATACTGTGAGGATGGGGAGGTCGACCAATACAGATATACGGCTTCCATCAAGTGTGTCCCACAAAAGCGCGCCGCCGCAGTGCCGCCAAATCTACCAATCCCCGCTCCGCCAAACCCCAGACCCGTCCGACCCCGCTACGTCTACGTCGTAAAAGAGGAGCAGAGAGAGAACGTTGGAGCAGATGATCCACAAGGGTTCTACAACGAAGAGGGCGATCTCAAAGCGGTGCATATCCACGGCATTTATGCAGACCTGGAAGCCGCGAACGATGATGCCCGTGAGCATTACGAAAACATTGTTGAAGATTTTGTTGATGACGCAGAGACAATTACCGACGACTTTCAGAACGACATGGCTACTATCGTTGTGGCAAACCCTCTAGAGGAGATGACATATTCTATAAGTGTGGAAAGGAGATCCCTGAGGTGAGACTGCCAGACGAATTCCCGCATTCCTGCACCCCCTTTGGTATATGAAACCCTGCAGTCTTGAGATTACTCGACACAGAACAAAATGGAAGGGCTATTCTCATCCATTCTATTTTACCCAAAGCTGTACGCCCCAAAGCCTAGTCCACTTGAGGGTAGACGCAATTGCTGTCTCAAGCAACACTATCGAAAAGCCCGGGCGCATCTCCACAACTCCACCCCTAACCGTTCCTACAAAGCCATACCAGTCAACATTACGCCTTTACTACCGACACCAGAATTAGCCGTGAGACAGCACCAATCCAACGAGTCATATCTCGCCTTCGCATTCCCCCCCTTTCCCCCCCACACTCCACTCTCCTCTCCTCAACCCCCCACACTCTCTCCACTCAACCTACCCACTCAGCACATCCCCCCCCCATCTTCCCCATGTCCCAAGACGCAAACCCTCAACCCCTCTCTCCGTCAAGCATAATCCCATCAAAGCCTCCCCACAAACCCCACCTCGCAACACTATTGCGTCTAAAAGGTAACCCAACCTACAAATTCGATGTCACCATCTGTACAAGAGTCCCAGCTCAGACATCCCTCCTTAGCACCATCTCCACATCTCCCCAAATACCCCCTCCCTCCCCCCCACCGCAAAACTACCAGCAACACAACAGTCCAACAGTAAAGTAAGCAAGCGAGTAAGTCAGTAAACGGGATTGATTCAACGTAATAACTCAACCCTATTCCCTTCACCTGACAACTCTCTTCGTCCAATTAACTACCTTCACCCCGATTATATACCTACTTCACCCGATGATTCGTTGCGCCTCACGATCTCGCTTCACCCACAATTCACTTCTTTGATAGCTATTTCCTCAGAGAAGGATTTGGTTATGAGTTGATTTTAGAGAGCTGGGAAGATGGGAGGGACATAAGAGGAAAGGAGCAGGGGGGGAAAGAGGGCCAGAAGGGGGGAGGGGGGGTTTGTTTCATGAGGGGGTTTTCTCTGGATGAGGGAGTTTTGGAGTTGAAGACTTTGGTCGTAATCTCGTGTAAGCGCACCTCCGTCTGGACGCGTTTGCTGCTCGGGGATGAGATTAAACGTGATTTGTTCGGGTATCTCTCCCTATGCAATATAATATACACACAGTAAAAAAGGCGCTATGATATGAGAAAAAAAACAATCAAACCGCCTTCCCTGAACGCCTTATGCATCATCATCCCACTCCCCGTCCGAGATATCAGAAAGGTCATCGCTATCCCACCTGCACATCCCAAAGTCAGCACGACTTCGTTGAGACAGATCCCCAGCTGAAGAGAGACGACTGCTTTGCCACCTTTCAGCAGATCATCACTTGGGAAGGTCACTTACTCATCCTCCTCATCGTCACGGGCCATTCGTAAAAACCGTTGAAGACCCGGATCGCGTTCTCGGGCAGGTCGCGGGGGGGCAGGGACCTGAGGTCTCGGCGGTCCAGGTCCAAACGCTCGCACAATCTGCGCAGGTACCAACACCTGTGCAGCGACCGGCGCAGGAGGAGGAAGTTCAGGAGGAAGTTCATCGTCCTCGTCGTCCTCGTCGTCGGAATCATAATGCACTTCACGAACCCCACCACCAAACCCATGGCCAATGTTCCCATCGTCGCCTTGCTCCAGCTCCCATAAGCGCATATAGCAGCCATTTTTCACGGTATTGTAGTGTTGGTATGGATTGGATTTGTCGAGATAAGCGCCGCACAGGTAGCAGAAATGGGTGTCGCATTTGAAGCAAATCATATGATTACATCCATGCGTCTTCTGGGCTCGGGCATCACATGTAGGGCAAGGCTGTGTATGCAGCTTCATGTACTCCTCAGACGCCCTTTCCTCTTTTGTCAGTTCGAATTGGGAGCGTGGGAAGCAGACAAAGTATTCGCCATGCCAACTTGCTTTGCAGACTTTGCAGAATGCAAAATTGCAGTCTTCACATACTGCAAGGCGTTCGGCTGGCGGTGGTAGTCTGCCTTGAGGGGCATTGCGGTCACAGATCTCAGGTTCATCGATCTCCTGAGATTCCTCGCCTTGATCAAGCTTGCTTTTGGTGGTACGAGCCGGTCCTTGACACCATTGGCGAGGACAGTAGACCGTTGTTTTATCAGCTTCGAGGCGCTTCTTCCTCTTCAATTTGACGTAACGTTGGACTGTATCCTGCTCTAATGGTATCTGTAAAAGCTCGCTTGGCTCAAGCGTCCTGTCCTCTGGGCCATTCTTCGGCTGCAACTCATCGGTAGCCAGGGCTACGACATTTTGCTTGCCACAGTCTGGTGTGATACACTTGATGCTTCCAACATCGCCTTCGGTGATGCAAGAGTTGTAGTAGTCCTGGAGGCAAATAACGCAAAAGACGTGCCCACAAAGCAAAAGACGATGGCAAACGGTCCCTTTTTTAGCATCTGTGCCTTCGTATTAGTCAATCATTCGGATATTCTGCTCATACGACCTACCTAGGCAAATACCACACTCGAAGGTCTCCCGCTCAAATTTTGCCCGCTTGGCCTTTAGATCGAAGTCGAGAAGGGAGACTTTGAGATCAGGCGAGACTTCCAGCACTTGGTCATCAGCCTGAGCCATATCGAATCCCCTCTCTGCCGCCTCTCGCAAATGGTCAATGTACGAAAAGACGACTTGGTCCCTGCCCAACTCCTCCCATATTCTGTGGCCCGCTTCTCTGAGCTCTTGCAGCTTCTGATCCGGCAGCCACGAGTATTGCGAATTTAGATAGAACACTGGTGGCGCCTCGGCTGGATACCCTTCCGGCAGGGAAAGTCGCAGGTTCAGAGCTGGCAGGTGTGACAGGCGAGAAATGTCTTCGTTTGAGGTGTTATCATTCCTGGTGTCTCCAATCTCCAACTGCTTTATTTCTTCAACAACAGAGTGTGTGGCAGGAATGAGGCCGACTGGAGGCGCGCCATCAGCGGATGGGAACCGTATCGACAAAGGTTCAGCGGGTTCAACTTGGATTGAGATGGTCGCAGAAAAGGGATCTGAGCCCTCCTCGTCTATCACCAACTCAGGGTAGATAGCTGCAAGTGACGCAAGTTCGATTGCTCGCTCATCTTCTCCCTCTTCAATGTCATCGGCCATTGTTGGTATTGTAGTATGAAGACATGAGTCGCTTCTTATAGCCTGTGCTTAGAAACACTCGACATGGTTGACTCGTAAACAAGAGTGCAGGTAAGATGACGGAATTGTAAGGAGATGTGTCATACAATCTATTTGCATATCGTGGCAAAAGTGACTCAGTTTCAAATCGCCGAAGCATAGTGGCGGGTATTAGCCGTTGCTCAAAGCTTGTTATTTCCTTGGCCAGAGGGGGCCAGAAAATTAGCACAATCTAGTTCTGATCTAATAATCTGTTCTATATAGACCAATATATTGGTGTTGATCGCCTCTAATTAAGAATCTCAGCGCTATAGGTATCATCAAAAAGTATCATGATCGAGAAAAGTCAATGTCTCAATTTACGTGGCAGTTTAAAATAAGGATTTCGAAATAGGAAGCTTCGTTGATACGCGCCGTGATTAAGCGCGTTCAAGCGTCTTTGCGCCCATGCCGAGTCCGTATCCTAAAGTACTTATTCTGTCTCCTGCATGAAATGAAATTTGGTACGATGCTAATCCATCAAATCCATCAAGGCGCGTGCGCCCATCCAAACATCCAACCCCACAATCATACAATCCAGCTTTCACCATCGTGATTCACCAATCTTGCCGGCAAGATGGAAGCCACACCACTCGCATCCCTCTCCCTAACACACGTCCACTACGTGCGTACCCTCCTCCCCTTTCCTCAAACCCCCCTTCCGCTCACAAATCACCCCCCAGAACCCTCACGATCCCATATCCTACCTATGCGCCTGGCTCGCGCTCGCCCCCCAGACCCTCTGCGTCATCTACGTAACCCTTATATGGTCCACGCGCGAAGTCGAGATCCTCCTCATGTTCGTCGGACAAATGGGCTGCGAAGCTCTCAACTTTCTCCTCAAGAGATTAATCAAAGAAGAGAGGCCGAAACGTACGTACCATGCCCGCCCCTCCCATAGCGCTTGCAATACCATGGCCCTGTCCCTGCAGCCCAACCAGCAATGGTTCCCAAGAATCGCAACTAACACCCGTGACGAATGCAGAAATGAACGGCAAAGGCTACGGCATGCCCTCCTCGCACGCCCAATTCCTCGCCTACTTCTCCCTCTCCCTCACCCTCTTCCTCCTCTTACGGCACAACCCCCCCACACCCCCCCACCCCTCCCCATCCAGCCAACCCCTCCCCTACAGCCACCGCCCCCTCTCCCTCCTCCAACGCTCCCTCCTCTCCCTCCTGACCCTCGCTCTCGCCGCCGCCGTCGCGCTAAGTCGCATATACCTCAGCTATCATACGCCGGTGCAAGTGTGTGTGGGATGTATGGCGGGGGTGATGTGTGCGGGGGCATGGTTTGGGGTTACGGAGTGGGCGCGAAGGGAGGGGTGGGTGGATGTGGGGTTGGATAGTTGGGTGGGGAGGATGGGGAGGTGGAGGGATTTGGTGGTGGAGGAGGATTTGGCGGAGAGTGGGTGGAGTGTTTGGGAGGAGAGGAGGAGGAGGCGGAGGGAGCAGAGAGGAGGGAGTGAGGTGGGGAGGAAGAAGAGACGATAGTTGCGGTGGTCAGTTGGAGGCCTATCATAATTTGGGTAGAGCGAGCTAAGAAGCTGTGTCCCGGCCAAGGCTGGTTTTAAATACTAATTCTGAGATTGGATCTCAAACGAAGCACTATGACGCACTCGGGGGAGCCCAAGTGCCAAAACGAGCCACCTATTGCGGCCCAGAAGCGCCCAAACTCCTACCTGTCCTCTTATTACCACTCCCAACATTACGCCTAGCCATTTTCTTACCGGTCCGCCATCCCTTCATGCCACAATTAGATCTCCATCTTCTTCCGGCCGAGAAATCTCATAGCTCAAAATCGTATGATCGCAATACGTCATCAACAATCGAAACCTTCTCGGCCGCTCCTTCGTCATCTTGGGACTATATTGCGGCAGAGGAGTTTCGTGTCCTTGAATGGGACCGACAGCCATACCCATCAACGGCTTCCTCGGTCTCATCCCCTTGCTTTCCTCAGAGCTGAACGGGAGAATACACTCGATTTTATACCCCGACTGCTTCTGCGCCTCCCACCGTGTCATGGTCAAGATGCCCACACGACCTACTTGGTTTCCTATGACGACGACACCGAGTTCTGGGATCTGGGCGATCATGTTGAGACGTTCCATTTGGCTTAGATAGTGGAAGCCCGGTGGCATTCTTTGATTTAACGCTTGTTGGCAGAGGACCTGGCTATGGGATGAATCTGGCGGGCGGCGTTTCAGGTCGGCGTCGAAACGGATGTCTCGGAAGAGGTGGATGTCTCTGACGTCCGTTTGCAGTAGGTCAAAAGGGAGATCGGTGAAACTCGGACAGGTCTTGGCGTGTGTGGTGTCCGAGAAACGACCCGTGTTTTTCCCGGAGCTTGGAGATAAGTTCTTCGAGTGCTCTTGCTTCGCTGCGTAGAGGATTAGCAAGCCAATAATCATGGTCTGAAGCCGTTCCTTACCTTCGGATGCTGGCTGGCCAGTCTCCTCGGCCATAGGTACTTCTTCTAGGTCTGGAAGGTCAGAGTCGTCATCGTCTGTTGTTATATCCTCATTTGAGGATAGTTGCCCAACATCTGCAGCGTCTAGTGTAGGATCAACCATTAATGCACCTCCAACTGTTACTGCAGCTCCCAATGCCATGAGGTCCGCCTCTTCGTTCTCTTCTGGAGAATCTCCGTCATCTTCGTCATCTAGGTCGTCCATCTCATCCATCTCTTCGTCCGTCTCATCGTCAGCTTGATCATCCATCTCAAGATCTGGATCCGCGGTTGTGATCTCTGTGGCCTGGACTGTGGCAGGAGTTGCCGTTCCAGTAGGTAGGACTCCCGGCACGGAGCCCAAGGCTGAAAATCCAGGATGCCATTGTGAATTATCATGGATTAATTCTCCAACTTCTGAGTTGTCTATTAGAGTGTTGCTTTCATCCACCTGGCAGGCGCAGCCGAAGGTATTGACTGGACCTTCGCTAAGGAAAATTCCAAAGTCAGCATGTCTTTTTCAAGCCTTCGACTCAATTCTTCCAAAAGTACTCATATTGGGCTGCTAGATTAAACCGTTCCTAGGAGGGTGGGTTAAGATACAAAAGTAATGCGATTAGCTAGGTCTGAACAGCCACAACATGAAAGCAAAGACGACTGTGTATAAGGCAGTGTCGTCACATGTAGCGATGCATAAGAATCCAAAGAATACTCATCATTTTGAGATCTCGGATAACGTACCTGAGTCTTGAAACTCGAGGATCCAAGCAAGCCACAGCCCAACCACGAGTATCTGATGCAGTGATGAGTGAAGTCGCGACTGAGGTGGCACTGGCATAACCTACTAGTAACAGCATTTCCAGTGGTCTCGAGGATCGGGATGCCTCTCCTGATATCCCACACTTTTGTACATCCGTCGATGTCTGTGCTCGCCAAGTAATTTCCATCAGAGTCCAAGCTGTTATCACAGAACGCAATATTAGGTATGTTCGCCGCGTGGCCCCGAAGAATGAATTTTCTACCATGAGATCGATCTTGTAATGCGGTCGAGCCCCATGGCTCACAAGTCATGTACCTTTCACCGGTTTTCAAAGAGGGATGCTTTGAACGAAAAGGCTTACTCCACTTTGGGCTGAGAGATGGCGCAAAGATAATTATCTCCTTCGTGTTTGAACTGACCGCTAGTACTCTGCTATTTTTATGTGTTGCAAGGCCCCACGCACTGGCTCCGACGTTCTCATGGAACCATGCCGGCAAAACGCGACAACCCAGAGTCCTTTCGGGATCGACTATGGGGAGAACGAGATTCGCCCTACCGGTTTCACTGTAGCGCTTGAGTATTTGAATATCAAAGGAACCGGGCTCAAAGACAGTTTTTGCCCCTTCGTTGATTGCAAGACATAGAGAGCGCACGGTGTAAGAGATAACATCGCCGTCATCGCAGGCAACTACAACAACCTCTTCATCACCAATATCTCCAATGATGAGATGGTTTACAGCATGTGGTCTAGTTGTGTCCAAATAGCCCCTTAGACCGGGTCGACTTTGGGGAAGCTTGATGACCAATTCTGGCTTACTGGTAATGTTTTGCCCTGGGTAGGTGGGTGCGTAAACGTATATATTGTCGGTATAAGCAATGAACAGAAGGTTCCGATACTGAGATAATGCAGTCTATCATTGACATTGAGCCCTGGACTCTACAGATTGGGTGATATTCAGCTTACTAGATTATTGCGGAACATAGCAACTGACGGAGTCCTGGCATCTTCTCTGCTAATTATTGTCAGTCATCTGTTTTTTAAGCGTAGGCACCGGATAACATTGCGAGTAGAGAATCTTAACTAAAGTCTAGTATAAATTTCTGGAAGGTAGCACATTGAAGTTCCTGAAGCCAAGAAAGCAATGAGCTCGGCAAAAATAGTTGAACTCTTATTACACCAGGGCGTAAGACAGGATGCGAGCATGTATGCGGCTTGAACATGTAGAAGGTCATTTGGAAGTGATTGGAAGTGATAGCAAAGGTCGAAGACCTACTCAAGATACTGAAAGACTCTTGTTAGCATTGAGAAACCCTTCAGTAAAACGGTTTACACTGACTCTGGCCCTTCCATCTTGACGTGAACAGGGTAACACCCTCAAAGGAATCGTCTGTTTCTCTGAAGCCATGTCCACATCCCTCACCTTCCGCTATCAAACTATTGAATGGAGCCATGGAAACAGTTATGAAATCGGCTCTGCTCGCTAGTTTTCACTTTAACTACCCGGCGCGAGATTTAGCTCCTTCCTCCCGAAGTCCGCCCTCAAATCCCCTCAAATCCCGTGGACGTTATCGGTAGATCTGCAATTCTCTCCAAGACGAACATAGTTGTCCCTGCTCTGGCTCACCTCAGATCTCTCCTTATGGTGACTTCCGCCGCCAGCATGACCGGTAGCTCTGAAACGCGCAACATTGTCATCATTGGTCCGCCCCCCTCAAGAAGACCGCCGTCAAGCCCCAGTAGAACTGATACTGGCATCGACATGCAGGTGGAGGCATCATTGGATGCACATCGGCTTACTTCCTGACCCGCCATCCGTCCTATGATCCATCCAAACATAAGATCACACTTCTCGAAGCATCCAAGATTGCAGGAGGCGCATCAGGCAAGGCTGGCGGACTGTTGGCTCTGTGGGCATACCCGAGCAGTATTGTCCCTCTGAGTTACAAACTACATGAAGAGCTGGCAGCGTCCCACCATGGTGAGGAAAGATGGGGATATAGAAAGATACATTCTGGGTCGCTCACTGCAAGAGGGCGGACGACTGGGCAGGAGCCTAGTTTGAACGGAAGCCATACCACCGGAGACTCCGTATCATTACAAAAACTCAAGGATAAAGCATCTCGAACAATGGCCGCCGCTGGGATACCTAAGGATTTGGACTGGGTAGCGCCAGACAGCGCGAGGAGTTACTACGAAATGGGAACGCCAAAGGATACAGCTCAGGTCCATCCGTATCAATTTACAACGGCCATAGCTCAGCTAGCCGAGAATGCAGGTGCCGAAATCATTCTCGGCTCCGTGACTAGTATCGACAAGACTGGTGGTGCCGTTAAGTCTGTGACCTATAATGACAAAGAAACTTCTGAATCCCACACACTACCAGCCACAGATGTAATTATTTCTGCCGGACCTTGGACGCGGAATGTCTATTCACCAGCTCCTATATCAGCCTTGCGAGCGCACAGTGTAACAATACGACCGTCGAAGCCGATTTCCGCATATGCGTTGTTCACAGACATCAGCCTGCCACCTAACTTTGGACGGACTGACACATTTCAGAAATCGAAGCGGGCGCATTCGAAACAAGTGACTCCAGAGATCTATACCCGCCCGAATAACGAAGCATACGCTTGTGGCGAGGGAGACACTTTGGTGCCCTTACCGAAGACGACCGCGGACGTGGTGACTGATGACTCTCGCTGCCAGGATATTATCGACTACGTGTCTTCCATATCAGATGAGCTTCGAGACGGAGAAGTTTTGGTCCGGCAGGCGTGCTACCTGCCGAACGTGCAAGCGACGAGTGGGGGCCCTTTGATCGGCGAGACTGGTGTGAAAGGGCTTCTGATAGCCGCAGGCCACACTTGCGTAAGTAATATCGGACTTCATTTTCCCTTTTTTAGCCCAGATTTCGAGCATTGGGGCATGTCTTGGGAAACCACACCCTAGAGATACCCAATGCTCAATACGCCCTTTTTGGCAGACCATACTGACTCCGAAATCATAATCCAGTGGGGCATCCAGAATGGACCGGGAACGGGCAAGCTAATCTCGGAGTTTGTGTTTGATGGGAAAGCAATAAGCGCGAGTATCGGCAGCCTCGACCCAAGGAAGGTCTTATGAACGCGACATGCAAATGCTGTGCATACAAATCTTTTGACGCTGAATCTTGCCCTCTGTTGCCGATATGTGAGATAGTATCCTCAAAACTCCTATACTGAAGTGCATACACAACAGCCACGTGACATGATTGATCTTATCATACTATCCTACAGTCCTGCCTCTCGGCCAAATATGCTACTTACGTGATCTACCTACTAGATCCGGCCAATTGGCCATCATGAATTGAACTTGCTATTGAGAAAATGAGGTCTACAATCGGCCGTGTTACATCATCCTGCTTTTTGACCCGGACTGACCATGTTTGAAGACTCCACTAGGCCCAGGAGTCTGTTAGAAAATAGAATCCAGATTGCATGTAGCCACAAGAGATAGACATGCATGCTCAAGTCTCTCCATTCTTATTTTATGATGCCCAGGAGCTACCAAAACGACTTCAGAACTTCGACCGTTGCGCAACTCAGGCAAAGTGTGATGGACGACTCTTCCTTTCTATATACTTTCTTGACAAGGATGGCAATCCAGACCGGACCAAGATACTGAGTTTGATTCCTACCTGGTTACTGTGATATCAGTCTTATTTTGACAGGGCGCACAGAGCGAGTATCCGCTCTGCATGTGGCAGACGGAGGACTGGGAGGTGCGAACAACGTTACAGTCGTTGATGGGGACCGAGTCAGAGTCAACAATCAGGCATACCAAATCGATATGGCCTGGAGATGGAGGTGGTGAACTGATTGGAGATGGGGTGGAGGGTGGAGAGGGTATTGGGTGGTGGTGGTGGTGGTGGTGGAGTGACGCACTTTGACATTTGCAATACGATGGTGATGATACTTGATTTCCTGACGCTCTAAATATGGCGATGCTGAAGTGAACAGAACATCTTAGACATCTCCACAAGCGAACCACGCTTCCAAGCGAGCTCCCCACCAACCCAAGCGTCTCCCCTCACCCAACAACCCCCACCCCCAACCCCAACCCCAAAACCACCCCACCCCACACCAACCCCCCCAACCCACCCCTCCCACCAGCCCCCGCCGTCGCCGCCCCCGTCGCAGTCGCCGTCTTACCAGACCCAGTCGCCGACTGCGACACCCGCGAGCTCGTAGTCACAGACGCAGGCGCTGACGTAGGTGTATTCGTATTCGTGATTGCAGAAGGCGTACCGCTTCCCTGAGCCGTAGCACTAACGCTAAGACTAACCCCCACGCTGCCGCAGATTTGTTGCGCGAAGGCGATGACTTCTGGAGACGGGGCAAAGGTGGTTGCGATGTTAGTGGGGTTTTTGATGGTGGGGGTGACCTTTATGGTCGTGGGTCTTGGTTGCGCAGCAATGCGGTTATGGGGTTTCGGGGTTGTTGGTGGGGTGGGAAATTGGCTAGGGGAGAGGGGGGGGGGGACATACTTTGCAGATCAGCCTGGGGGCATTGTTTTTCGGCGCCGGCGAGAGCGGCGTTGATGAAGGCGTTGTCTTTGCAGAGGCAGGCGAAGTCGTTGGCTTGGCAGCCTGTGGAGCCGATTGCGGAGAGGGCGGGACTTTGCTGTGGGGGGGGAGGGGTGTTAGCTTGGTGGGTTCGTGGTAAGGATGATGGCTTAGGGAGGGAGAGTGTCGAGCCGAGTTTGTGGGGCCCTTATGGGAGAGAGAGGTGAGTGGGTACTGAGAGACGTACTGCGCAGGAAGGGAGATCGGATAAATCTTGGGCATGTGACCTCGAGGAGAGGAAAAGGACAAGGGGCGCTATATACAGGATTTGGAAGAGCATCGTGACTCGCGAAGACAAGACGACTGTTGCGATGTTGTGAAAAGTTTATGTTTGCTGCATCAGTTTTCTCTAAAGAAAAAAGAGGTGAGGACACTGCACGACTTTTCCCAAGGTGATCGTCTAGGGGAAGAGCAGAGCAAAGAATGGTGCTATGTTTCGCAAAAGTTGAAAAGAAACGCCCAGCTCCGATATATAAAGCAGCCTCAATCCATGAGCCCGCCCAGTACTGCTCAAGTCGTGAAAATCCTCCATGCAGTGTCGAGGCGTCAGGGCTGGAATTTTCTGATTGTGACATCGGTCGCCCGGCCGATCGACAGTACCATTGGTCGGATGGAACAAATCGTACAAGCTTCCAAAGCAGCGATATTACATTGCTAAATACATTCGCGGCACAGCTAAGGCTGACGTTGAGAAATTTCTCACTCGTTTTTATTGACTAGCGGATGACCAAGAATAAGCGGTGCCGGGACGGGATTTTGTCGGCACCTCTCAAATACTAAAGTACCCTAGCAGATCAATGTACAGAGCATTGTCATCACAGAGTGGGAGTGGGCTGAGCAAATCTTGAAATATCTAAATGTGCAGACCTTTGTCCTATAAAGGTATCCCTACGCGAAGGTCGTTCCCATTGACAAGGCTGAAGATGTCGTTACCGAGGCTTACCCTCCTGCATGCTGCAGGGGGTCGATCATCTGCAGTGTCCGTCACCCAGTGCGGCGGGTAGACACACTCGCCCAATCAAATCGTGTTGACACGTTTCATCAAGATTGTGGATCTCTAGCACATGGTTCTAAGTGGCTGTCAATGTAGGTGTATACTGTCGTCATCACTTCATAGAACACTGGTAATTGGATGGCCATGTGGAGTGCTAATGTCGGTAGATGACTGCCTACCCTCCTACATATATTTGGAAATGCAATCCGCTCGGTTGTCAGATTGATTTAATATAATTTGTTCGATCGGTGTGCTTCTTTGCAAGGCTGCCGTACTCGCTTTCCTTGGCTTAGGTCAGAGTAAATCCTTCACCTTGGCACGGACAATGTGGAGGGCAAAACTTTCAGCTGAAAAGTTTTCCCACCAGGGCCTGTTTTTCCAAAATTTAGGGCGCTTACTATTCTTCACCGAACTCTCCTTGCCGATTAATGAAAGTCCGCATACCAGTCATGGTGGCCCGCTCTTCGATCCGTGGTAGTTCCATGCCTCGGTTACTTGAGTCTTCACTTAATTGCAGCGCGCTGGCTTTTCCTTGCCACGACCACGGCCTTAGAATCGATTTGAAGAATCGCCAGCTCCTCCCAAGCCAAGATGGGTTGCTTTCCTGTCTCTGCGCTGGTCGGTCTTGATGTCTGGAGATGTAGAATGTTCGAAAGGCTGTGGCCGCAGTCATGGTCAACGCAATGTTAGCAGTAATGTACTGCCAGTATACCTGCCATACAGTATCCAAGGAGGAATCGCTAGAGCTCGTGCGAACACCGGCAACACGGATTATGGTGCAAATTATGGTCAGGACGATAAGGCAGAGGGTTGACGCCAAGACCAACTTTTGCGACATTCGGACTTTGATCCTCCAGATGAGGCGGAAAGGGATGAACAATACTGCACGGAGAGATCAGTTATGAAACGTTCGACTACGTGAAACTTACTCAAGAGATCACCAAGGATATCGAGGACCATTTGGCTGACTGCAAAAGCAAATGATCTGTCTAGACCACCTCCCTGCAAACACTCCACTAAAGCCAATGCATCAGCCATAAATCTCATTTCATAGGAAAGGGTCCAAGCATGAGTCCTAAGAGTACCTGAATTGGTGGTGCAATACCACGGGCGTACACCGGCATATATGATAATGCCATAAATCGAGATCAATGCATTGAATACCACAGCAACCCACCAGTAAATGACGATAGAACGAACGCGATCAATGAGCTTCCTGAACAAGAATAGATAGCTGAACTTCACGGAGATGATAGAACACCATGTCAGCACCATAGCACCAACAACCAATCTTTCAAAGTCAGAGACACCCTGAAGGAAGTCCACCGGCAAGTCGGTCGGGATAACGTTTCCTTCCAACGCCTCGACTAGATATAAGTTGTCGACGAAGATGAACAGTAAGACCATAGCGGAGATCAAGCAGAGAATCCCGAATAGTAGAATGCCATCATCAATTGACAGCTGTTTCTGTATGAAGAAGCGGACGTAGTACCGAACGGTCACGCTCACCAGACAGACTGCAAAGAGGACGGAATTGGATATCTAATCTGTTCAGTTGAAGCCACGCACGTAACTGAGAGCCACACGAACCAGCAAAGGCCACTTGTTTATTCTACCCGTACCATCGAAAGACGACATTTTGTGACTTGGAACGTGCCAGAACAGCAATGGTAGACGCAAATCAGTGACCAGAGAGAAAGATGAGGAATTCCACTATGTGAGTGAGAATAATGGCTCTGGCATGTCCATCGCTCGGCAGACTTTCTCCACGCGAGAAGAGCATGACGGCGTTTTTACGTCGATCATCAACGCATGCCAGGAAAGGCTGTGGACATGGAGCCGTGCGGCAGTGTAAGGTAAGGTAGCCGAAGAGGGAATATGTAATCAGCATATTGAAACATTTCCATCACATCACCCTTTCCACGGTCCAGCCCGCCACATCTCTGCAGGCCTCCACATAATCTTCCACGCCCCCTTCTCGCGCACCACATAGTCTCAAGTACTTCAGGTACCTCACACAAGTACCAGAACAACTTGAAACCCATCTTAGTAATCATCTGACGAATACGGAGTACCGCCGCTGCTTTAACGACTGCGCATGCATGATATACATAGAAGCCCAGGTAAGCATCTTACTTATTCCCCTATACGAGTCTCCTCTCCAATAAATAGAAACAGTGAAGTGGAACACGACAACGCGGGAGGAGTACGAGATATCATCAGACCATACAGAACTGCGAAATTGATCAACAGAAAAAGGCGTGCAAATATCTGCTTCGTATGTAGAACGCACCTAAAATCCTGCGCCCGCGCCTCCAGATTCTCGGCATCTGCACAATGACCTCAACATCCTCGTGCGTGACCGCCAAGAAATCTTAGCGCTTGGGCAGGATTTCTCTCTGCACAGCTCTACTCGTAGTGATGGACCGATTTCCAAGAGATGGAAGAACGGTGTAGAGTAAGAAAATTTGGCCATGAGCACCCGGATCCGATTGATTGGTGCGCTTTGAGGCTGCGGCTGTGATGGGGATGAGTGGGATTTTGATATGGGCAAAACAAACAATCAATGTCGGAATATGGTCAGCGACTTTCTCCCTAGGTATGCTACCATACGTACGCCCGTAGTCACCCTGTCAGCGTGCTGATAAGGAAGCTGGTATGACGTGCCCACCTCGCTGGGGCTTTTATGTACGCTTATTGAATAGGGGCAGTAAGGTAGGCGTAGTGCTCCTCTGGTTGTGTGGGGGGATTGGGTACGTTTATGGGATTGATGGAGGGTTGCAGCAGCAGGCGGTCTCGTGACGGTGCATACATATGGTAAGGGATGCCGCAAGCAAAGGAAGAGCCACGGAAGTACTAGGTGTATTGCGAATTGAAGCCGACGAAAGAACACTGAGCCCTAAATCAAAACAATATCTCCTTCAAATTCCTTAACCGGCAATCCAGCAATCATGCCCGCCACGCTCTTATACCTGTCCATATCCCACTCCTCCATCATCATAGCCAACCGCCCAATCCTCTCCCAGCGCGTCCCGTCGCCTTTCGCCCTCCGAAGAATCAGGTAGCGCGCCGTGCCGGTCCAAATAAAAGGCACCGTGCTCGCAAATACAAGGACCGTCACCAACTCGCCGGTCTTATGCCCGACCGTCTGCTCCGTCTCCGTCATGGGCACCGACAAATGGAGCTGCACCAGCTTGCCCATTAGCCGCCGCCACTCGCCTTCGATCGTAGAGTGCATAAGGAACATGTGCCGCAACACGAGTGGCTTGCGGATCGTTAGTAGCCACGACTTGCTCGGATCGGCTAGGCCCAACACCGGCATCCCGCCTATCAGTAGCGTCGCTTCGCTGCCGTCGGACGTGTGCAGCTGCATCTCGGCCGACCAGAGACGATTGATGCTGGGGACCCAGGCCTTGCTAGTCATCGCTGTGAAGAAATCGACGTACATGGTATCATCTGACTCGGCCGGCTCGTCCTCGTCTTCGCCCATGGCAGTACTAGCGCTGAAGTAGGCCTGGCCCTTCCAGCCTGCCCACGTCCACGAGGGGAACTGGGAGCGGCGGGGGCAGTCCGCTACAAACATTTCCGCATCCTTCGCCACCCGCTGTGCGGTATGCGTCCAGGCCGAGACGGACAGTGCGAAGGTATCCTGTAGCCCTGGCTTTCCATTGGCGAACAGTCCCGCCAAGACGGGGATTCCCAGTAGGAGACATAAGCCGTCGTTAGTCGAGTACTGCGCCGCGATGCCCTGGAACGCGTTCAACGAGTCGCTGTCGTAAGTGAGATTGCGCGAGGTGAAGGCGTTAATGTGGCTATCCAGCATCAGCACTTGCTCAGAGATTTCGTCGCTGGCAGCTGGCTTGAAGCCGTACTGAAGCTCAGGCACACGGTGGAGATCCCCATTGAAGATGCCAGACAGCATGTAGTCTGTCATCCGAGTGCCAGACGGCCCAGAAAGATCTACCAAAGGGAGATCGAGAGACTCATTTGTAGCCATGCCGTGGCACTCCCAGTACACCTGTTTCTCGGTGAAGACGAGCCGACGATTCGATAGGACACCTTCTTGATACGTCCAGCCGCGTGTGGCCCATTCGGAATTTCTGATCGTCATTCGAGGATCCTCCAAGGTAGATACGAGAACGGTTCTACCCGCGATCTGGCCCAAAGGCAAAGGGTGTTCTGTCTTGTAAGGGCTTGTGATTGGCCTTGACGGTCTAGGGGGCATATCCCTGAAAGCATCTGCCGGCATGCCGGCACGACTTGCAGTTTGGCTTAGCAAATGAGGCAGCAGCTCCTGTAAAGGGATTCCGATCCTCTCAGCCATCTGCTTCATTTTGACCATCCATTCATCAATAGGGTTTCTGTAGTCATCCGCAAAGTCCTTGAAAACTCTCAGATGCTCGCTGGAGATGTCGTATATCTCCATGATTTCCTGATCCTTCATGAATTCACTCATATCTATCGTCATCTTGGACCTGAGCCCGTGGCGGTGTAGATCCAGCCATTCTCGATCTTTCCCCATCTCCTCACACTCTTCTTTCGACACGCCAAATAGTTCGAAATACGGATCCGAAGCGGAGGCTGCGGGACTCATTACAAACGCGCCACCGGTGGTCCGACTGCGCTCTTTTAATTCGACCCGCGGTTGCGGTTTTCGAGGCGTCGTTGTCACGCCTGGTAGGCCCGTTCTCGCATCACCAGCAGTGGAAACGATGGTGAACTCGGCGCCCTCGTAAATGGCATCCATCTTGGAGATGAGGAATTTCTTCTCTTGCAGATCCGAATCGTTGATACAGAGGCGATCAACCCAAAGGTACTGCTCCCCAAGACGCTTTGTGACCTCCACGGCGTCAAGAACTGTCTGTGGCCAGTCTGTGGACGGTGGACCCCAGACGTAGCTGAGGGCAACGTAGCGCTCCAACCAGGGCCGCTCTTCGACCACCGGAGGGTTTTTCGTACAATTAATAAGGCGGAAGCTGGGCAGTGATGTGTAGGCAGGCTTCTTTGGGGTGCAACAGTCGTGTTTACCCCTGCAGAGATCAAGCCAGAGCCTCACGAGGTCAAGCTCTACCTTTGGTTGGAGATCTCGGGGAAGGACAAGTCGCTTTTCATTCCAGTTCGACCGAGTCAACCGGTATATTGACCCATTCTTAGGAAGATCAGTCTCGAGCCATCGTAGGGGAACACCGATTTTTGGGATCAAAGGCACCTCCGGCACCACAGCCATGAAGACATTGTGGTCGAACATACCCCACGGTCTTTGCTCTGGCCGACCGCGAGCATCACTCCTAGGCGGCTCAAACAAGTAGCTCTCACTACTGCAAAGGACGAGCAGCTTGTACGTGTCTTTGCTCGCGTCCGTAATCGTTTGTCTAAGGAAGTTACACAGTTTACAATACGTTAGGCGTGACAAGCGATCGCCCAGGGACGTGACATAGTAGAAGTGCTCGAGGTAAGGAGGGCCATTGTCTGAGCGGTACACTTTGAGGGTCCGTGTGTTTCTGCCCCTGCGAGCCCCTTCGTAGAGGGCGAATGCTTGAGCAAAGCTTTGTTCCAGATCGAGCTTCACGCACTCATCGCAGAGTCCGTCATTCTCATTTCCGTCCGAAGGCCACAGGGGTGACGAGGAGGAACGGAACGTGAATACTGACTGTGTGAAGGGCATTGTCGCATCCTTAGCACCGCCTATATTTAAGCTTTGAAGACTAGCGGTCTCTCATCACGAGCAGCCTGTCGCTTCTGTGCGGTGGTGGTTGGATGGAACTTGTGCAGGACTTTCTTATGTCAGAGCTAATTGTCACTCCAGCGCGTGATCAGACAACGATCTCGATGCTTATAAGCAAGGATAGAAATCGTCCCGTGTGGCCTTCAAGTTTAATTGCTAATCACCTCCGGCAGCCATACTGAAGGCTGGAAGATATGAGCAACGCTTCAGCTAGCTGAGGTAGACAAATAATGAAAATTGATATACACGAACTTAATGACTAGATGCGTTAGATAAACACAAGACACTTTTGGAAGTTTTGAATATATATGCTCCAGCATTAGAGAACGCAAGTGAGTTTGCGAATGCGTCTGGCGATTGTAGACCGTGGATTGATGAAGACAGCTGGCAAGATGGAGAAAGGCGGGCCAGCGGAGAAGACAGGGAATATAAATACACCATTGTGCCAGCGCCATTAAAAATCGACCCCAACATGATCTAGATACCTCTGTAATCAAGCGAAGATCTACGAGAATGGGGGCCGCTTTCGGGTAGAGGTTCGGACTGTCCCGATGGGCGTTTTGCAGAACACTTGGTAACCGAAGCAGGCCAAGAAGAGCTGTGAAGGAAAGATGGCAGATATCGAATACTCGCGTCTGATGAGAGCACAACTTATTCAAACCGGCGACCAGGCAGTCGGCGGTGGGAAACGAGATGTTGATTTGTGGCGAAATTGGTCAGTATGAGACAGTCGTCGCGGCTGTACACTGTACAGCAAGACAGTGCAGCTGGTGGAGGCGCAGTGCAGTAGATCGACGGGCCACTGGCATGACCATGCACCAAATTCTTCCTGGTGTTCTGCTATCATTCTTTTCAAAACGCGTGGCCTTCGCAGGTCCCGTAGCGAAAGGAAAGGACATCAAATTTGAACATCATGTCCCAGAAATTACCGAAGAAATTGTTGCCCTCTCTGTAATGTTAAGGTCTTCGTACACATGCATTGTCGGTAAAGTCTGTTGCCTTGTATCGCGGGTAAATTCGTCATCCTGCGCCCCGCAACCGCCTCCTAGATAGAAGAACATGAAAGCATTCCCTTCACACAGCACAGTTCTCGACCCACAACTTACTCTTGAGATATTTTGTGAATCAGCAATGAAGTTCTATAATTCAGGACCTCTTTTCTGAAGCTTCGCACGTACAAGACTGACTTGGTTGCCGAGGCTGAAACAACCCCGCATCTCCCCTTCCCTCCGCGAATGACTCTAGGCAGGTGACGATGGTAGACTCAGCCACGAAACTCACACCTCCTGCCTCTCCTACAGCTTCGTTCTATGACTTGAGCGATGATGAGGAAGGCGAATACAACACCATCATGCACAGCAGCTCTGGTCGCGGCGTAAAGCTGCTCTTCTCCAAAAGTAAGGTGTGTTGAAATGAGCGGCCAAGGAGTGTACTCCGATCGACAACTGACGCGCAACTTAGGTTTACGTACATCCTACGCCCTCATCGAAAGATAATATCCCCGGTTTCATAGCCCTCATACAGCAGAAGAATCCCTCCACCTATGCGCGTCCAGGAACCAGCTCCTCGGGCTCCTCGAAAGCAGACCGAGCTACATCGTACCTGTTAGCCTGGCTACCGGAATCCTCACTAGGAGATGCTTTCGACTCTTATGTCAGAGTTGAACTTTCCGACGCCTCTTCCCCACCAAAGAACACTCCCCTTGTGCCCGAGCCACCTACATCAACATCTCTCACCACACCAGTCGGCGCCTATGCCTTTGCCGTACCAGTGAGCGAGATATATTCACTGCTCATAAGACCACCCAGTCTTGGCTGGTGGTTCGGCAGCGTTGTCATCAACACCCGAGCAGGCAACAGCTTCCCCGCCCTTTTCTTTCATGATGATGAATGTCAGTCGACCATACTACAAAAGAAGAAGCTGGTCAGGGAAAAGTTCGATCCATTTAGTGAAGAAGGAGGCACATTTTGGGGGGGCGATGAGGTCCTAAGATGGCTGAAGAGATACGTGATGGTGGAGAAGTCAGGAGCGGACCCCTCCGTGTATCTGATTGAGCCAAGCGCAGAAGATAAGCTGGGCTTTGGTGGCAAGATATCGACACCCAACAGCCCAAAGCTGGGTAGCAGTGCAGCAGGACAAATGGGTATCCAAGGGCCTAGTGCAGCATCGAGCAGTAGCCGGGACGCGGGAATGGATCCGGTCACGAAGGCACTGAAGCAAGCTAGGTGGAGCTTTCTGGAGAAAATGAGTCAGGTCACAAATTTCACGAGGAGAACGGCGCAGGATATTGCAGAGAATCCCAAGGTGCCACCGCAAGTCAGGCGACTGATGAAAAATCCCGAGGTGCAGACTTTGCAGGATGAATTTGACAGCGCGCGGGTCTACCTTGCAAGGTGGGCTATGGGTATTGCCGAGCAAAGCGAAAGAGAGCGAAGTCAAAGGATCTTTACGGCGCAGGATGTACTCGAGATGGAGGACAGTGATGTGGGAGAGTTCGAGATCCTGGATATGGAAGCCAATAATCTCTCATTGGCCGAGAAGAGAAAGCCTGTTTCAACAAAAGAATGGAGGGGCTTTTTTGACACGAAGACCGGTCGTTTGCAGGTCACCATCGATGAAGTGAAGGAAAGAATATTTCTGGGTGGTCTCCATCCGAGCGATGGCGTACGGAAAGAAGCATGGCTCTTCTTGCTAGGCGTCTATGACTGGGACAGCACAGCAGATGAGAGGAACGCGATGATGAATAGCAAAAGAGATGAGTTTATCAGGTTGAAGGGCGCGTGGTGGGAGCGTATGGTGGATGGCAGCGGCAATGCCGCGGACACTGAATGGTGGAAAGAGCAGAAGGGCAGGATAGGTAGATACCCTCGCCTCCATTCAGTCATTTCAGGAGCTACTGGCTGACTCATCCCATTGCTGGGGATCTCACATATAGAGAAGGATGTCCACCGTACCGATCGTCAGATTCCCCTCTTCGAAGGCGAAGACATACCTCATCCAGATCCGGATTCACCCTTTGCAGAGGTCGGCACCAATGTCCACCTTGAACAGATGAAAGATATGCTTCTCACGTACAATGAATACAATCGTGACCTTGGCTATGTCCAGGGCATGAGCGATCTTCTAGCTCCTATCTACGCCGTTGAGCAAGACGATGCTGTAGCTTTCTGGGGATTCGTTGGTTTCATGGATCGAATGGTTTGTCTAGAACTCTTCGTGTTCAAATTTTATGTAGCCAGCTAATGTGTCATTAGGAGCGCAATTTTCTCCGTGACCAATCAGGCATGCGTACCCAACTTCTCACCCTCGATCACCTCGTCCAACTCATGGACCCAGCCCTATACCTCCATCTTCAATCCGCCGACTCTACCAATTTCTTTTTCTTCTTCCGCATGCTTCTCGTCTGGTACAAGCGTGAATTTGAATGGACAGACGTGCTCCGGTTATGGGAGTCCTTATGGACGGATTATATGAGCAGTAATTTCCATCTCTTTGTTGCGCTGGCGATATTGGAAAAGCATCGCGATGTCATCATGGAACATTTGAAGCATTTTGATGAAGTTTTGAAATATGGTATTGTACACTCCGCTTTTCTCGAGGAGTCAAGGTTATTAATGACGTGGATAGTCAACGAGCTCTCGAACACAATCGACCTTCCCTCAACCCTCCTCCGCGCTCAAGCTCTCTTCCGCCGGTTTCAAAGAACCGTCGAAGCCGTCGATAAGCGAAACAACTTCCCAAGTCCTACCGTTCGCCAGCGAAAGCCAGCCGACAAGCTACCCTCACCAAAGTCCAGTAGTTCTGGCGCCACCTCGGGCGTTGACGGTCGGAGGCGGCCTGGTAGTAGTGCAGGTATTGACGGGGAAGAAGAGCGAAAGGCGAAAGCTAAGGAGAAAGTCATCAGTCCGGAATTACGGCAGCTGCTGAGTAAGAAGGTGGAGGTGCTAGATAAGACGAAGGTAAAGGCGCATGGCGGCGGTGTTGGTGCTTGATGATGACATGGGTAGCTGTGCCATATGTGAATGACTACTAGCATGCGTGATATAAGTCTCAGTGGCTCCGGTAACACCATTTGCGGGGGGACATTTTATTCATAACCATCTTTTTTGGGCAGAAAGATGAATGAAGTCTTGCGCCCGGCGAGACCCCAACGATCTGAGCGATCTCTCGGGTTTATCAATCCTTACACCCTATGCATCCTTACGGTGTCAGTCGTAGACTGCTTTAGCTCAGAGCGAATTCCCTCCTGACGCGGCGTATTTATGATGGTGACGATAGCTGCCAAGAATTGTCCTCTGTCCTACAAAATAAACCCGCTAGGCTCGTAGCTCGGATTAACCTCTCGGCTTGTTTTATATTCCAAGAGCTCAACCCCTTCAATACTTAGTATTGGCTGTTGAAGTGTCTCTGGATTACTGTTGGGTGAGGCTGATTTTGGCGGCGCTTATGCTGGTCTGTCGTTGGTGGAAGCCGACGATCATTATGCAGGTTGATGTCAGACGGGTGGAGGTGGGACGAGGAACGAGGCTGGCAAGGCTGCCCTTTTCTCTGGACTCACCACAACCTCCTTCGTTGCCTGTCCAAGATTGTGTTGCCAGGGTCAGATCCCTGGACACGTTACAGCCATCTCCTCGTTCTGTAAAAGCTCTACTGCGATCAGACCAGACTGCGACTGAACATGGATCCACTCAGTATCTCGGCCAGCATCATCGCTTTGATGCAATTATCCAGTACGGTTATCGGATACCTAAGCGATGTCAAAAGTAGCCACAAAGAACAACAGAAGATCCGGCTTGAGATATGTAACACCCTGCCCATGTTGAGCATCCTTCAAGACCAGGCGCAGCAGGCTGAAAATGGTGACGAGTGGTCTTCTACTTTGCGGTCACTGAATTCGGCGGACGGACCGATTCAGCAATTTCGAGAAGCTTTGAAACGGCTGGAACACAAATTGGCCCCTGTCAGGGGTGTGAAGAAGGTCGGCAAGGCTTTCATTTGGCCATTCGACAAGGCCGAGATACAGAGTATCTTGAGCACCATCGAACGACAAAAGCTACTCTTCTCTCTTGCTCGTCAGAATGATCACATTGCTTTAACGAAAGCCATCAAAGCCGACACCCAAGCTGTCAATACAAAGATCGATCTAATCAGCGGGGGAGTAGCTGGACTGCAACATAGCGAAAAGCACGAAAAATTCCGCAAATGGTTGGCCGGACCTGATCCCTCCTCCAACTACAACACCGCGGTTAAAAAGCGTCATAAAGGAACGGGAAGCTGGCTACTCGGGAATGATGTTTTTCGTAGCTGGAAGCAAGACCCAGGCTCGGGCTCAATGGTTTGGCTGTACGGCATTCCCGGATGCGGCAAAACAATTCTATGCTCGACAATACTGGAACACATCCTCCAAGCATACGCCTCGGCGCCCAATACTGCCGTATTATACTTCTTTTTTGACTTTAATGATCCTGATAAGCAACGGGATGACAACATGATGCGCTCTCTGCTCAGTCAACTATTATCCTACTGCGTCAATGTACCGCCAGTACTCGAGGAACTGTACTCATCATGCTTGAATGGCAACCGGAAACCAAATATCGAGGCAGTCTTGAAAACATTCCATCAAATGGCAACCGCTTTTAGACACACATTCGTTGTTCTCGACGCTCTCGATGAATGTAACCAAAGGCAGGAGGTGCTGGCAAACATTGAGGAAATGATCAGCTGGGATGATGCGAATCTGCGAGTTCTAGTCACAAGCCGGAAAGAGAAGGATATAGAGGACTCGATCTTCCCTCTGACCAAGAATGAGGCCCGAGTGTGTATTCAGAGTGCACTTGTGGATGCCGATATTTGCGCCTACGTACATGATCAACTTCAGACGAACACGAAGCTGCAAAGATGGCAGTACAACTCGGAAGTGCGGAGAGAAATTGAGAACACGTTGACGGAGAAAGCCAATGGAATGTAAGCGCTCATAATTCTCACAAGTCTATACCTGAGAAAGATCCACTGATGTAAGAAGGTTTCGATGGGTAGCGTGTCAGCTTGATTCATTGGAGCATTGCCTAACCCTCCCTAAGCTTCGCAAAGCCTTGGCGACTTTGCCAAGAACGTTGAACGAAACCTACGCTCGTATACTATGCAATATTGACGAAGAGTATCAGCAACATGCTTTGCATATACTACAGTGGTTGGCTTTCTCTGACTGGCCACTAAAACTCGAAGAATTGGCCGAAGTCGTAGCCATTGACGTCAATGACAGCCCCAAATTTGATCCTCAAAGGCGGCTTGCAGACCCTCATGACATAGTGGAAATATGTTCCAGTCTTGTCACAGTAACCACTTTGAAGTATTATAGGAGTTCTATGAATTATACAGTATCCGCCGTTCGTCTCGCCCATTCCTCTGTCAGAGAATACTTAACCTCGGAGGTTATTATTCAGGGACAGGCCGCCAAATTCAGCCTTCAAGAAATAGATTGCCACGTTTCTCTAGCGAAAGATTGCCTTGCCCATCTTCTTCATTTTGATGTAGCAATTACTTGTTCGAAGGAAGAAGTCTTCGCAGAATATCCACTTCTTCAATATGCAGCGGAACATTTAGCAAAACATGCTCGAATGGCCGAGAAGAGAGATAGTACGTTTTGTACAGAGTTCTTTCTTGAAAGGAGAGACGCCTTCTTCAATTGGATTTGGCTCTGCGATCTAGATAATCCCTATTCGTACCCCCATAAGGCACCGAGATCGTCATCTGGAAAAAATGCTTCTTCGCTATATTACGCATCGCTAGCTGGCCTGTTCGAGACAGTGAAGACGCTCTGCGTAATAGGTGCTGATGTCGACGCTATTGGCGGGAAGTGTGAGACTGCTTTAATTGCTGCTTCGCTCAACGGATACATTGAGATAGCGAATTTACTGCTCGAAAAAGGTGCCCAAGTGAACTTTATGAGCTTTCATGGTACTGCCTTACAGCAAGCCTCATTGACCGGCGAGATTGGAGTAGTACAACTGCTCCTCGAGCATGGTGCTGATGTGAACATATTGGGATCTGATGGTACTGCCTTACAGGAAGCCTCGTTTCGAGGCCATACCAAAACAGTACGAGTGCTCCTCGAGCATGGTGCTGATGTGAACATATGGGGATCTGATAGTACTGCCTTACAGAAAGCCTCGTCTCGAGGCTATATCGAAACAGTACGAGTGCTCCTAGAATATGGTGCTAATATGAATATATTGGGATTTGATGATACTGCCTTACAGCAAGCCTCGTTTGAAGGCCATACCGAAACAGTACGAGTGCTCCTCGAGCATGGTGCTGATGTGAATAGTTTGGGACCTAATAATGGTACTACTGCCTTACAGGAAGCCTCATACTGCGGCCATACTGATACAGTACGATTGCTCCTAGAGCACGGTGCTGATATAGACATTTCGGAACCTCATGGTACTGCCTTTGAGCAAGCCACTCAGGCAGGTTACATGGAGATAGCAGAGATGCTCCGCGAGAAGGGGGCCCAAGAATTACCGCGCGACGCATGAACTTATTCCGAATAGATAGAGAGAGGGAGAGAAAATGAGGGAGGGGTAGGGAAATGAAGGTTGCGAGGAATGAGAATGTCAGGGTGCTTTCAATCCATGGGATACTTCTGCAACGATGATGAACGATATTTCTAGAATGATTAACGCCTTCTCTCACATCATCTCCATCTATCTCTCCCTCTCTAATAAGAAAAGGAAGCGTACATCAATCATGCCACCTTCCCCACTCTCATTCATCTACGCAATTCATCCCCCACGACCCATCTTCGCCACAGTAGGACTGGGGTTAGTGATTTCGTATATCGCATGACTCGTTTCGGTGTTGTTTCGGTGCATGGATTCGGTGGCCAGGGCATGAGAATCAGGAGACTGTGTCCTTCAGGAGTGCTTAAATAGGGTGATTTGCGCTGGCAATGGCTCTTCAGTCGATTCGTCTCTTTCAGAGTCTCCTTCATTACATTGCACTCTTTTTCGTGCCACCAAACACTATTATCCAATTTCACTAAACAAACCACCCTCGTCGTCACCTGTTGCTCCCACTGTTACTAGCAGGGCCACCAAGACCACTACAGCCAAGAAGGCCATCAAGGCCAAAAGCAAGCCTCGTCCTCCACCAAAATCGAGCAAAGCGAATACCACGAACCGGGTCTAGAAGCGTGCTCCCACCAAACGCAATAGACGCTATATCGATATAGATGAGGACTCCTATACGGTAGATAATAACACCTTTTGTACGGCTAGCCCGGACTACATTTCTGACACGCCCATACCCTCCCGCCGTGTGACTCCTGAAACACCACCGCCTTCTGGTTAGGCCTAATTGGAAGCCGAAAATGCTCGTCTTGGAAGGAAGTTACGGCATCAGTATAACCGGTCGCAACACTCAACGCAGCGCCGCAGTAGGGCATCTCCGCAATTCATCCCCCACGACCCATTCCCCCCCCCCCACCCAAGGCTCCCAACGGTTGAACCACGAACCAGCTAACTAATAGTTGAACCAGTTCAATTTGGTAGTTGGTTGGTTGGTTTCTACCATATATAAGTAGTTGGTGGACTGGTTCATAATAGTGGTGAACTGGTTCAACTGTTGGTTCAGAATTCTCTTAGATTTGCTAAGGCTAAGCCTCTTCGGGTTAGCGTGGAAAAAAAATCATTAGCCCGAATAGGCTTAGCGCCATCAGGAGTAGGTCGTCCTACTACCCTTATAAATTTACTTTATACTGTCGGTAATCTCCTTTATACTGTTAGGGCGATCACTAACCACTGTATCAAAGGCCCGAAAAAATGAGTCATGGGGTGAGGGTGCCGTACTTTATGGAAGGCGCACCCTATTATGGCCTATAAGGTGCACCCCCAGGGGTGCCCTTACGGCGCACTAAGGCGTGACATATACGAGGTATAGAAGTAATAGATTTTTTGGTCTATTATAGCGATTTTTTGGTCTAAACCAGTAGTTGAACCGTTCAACTACTGGTTCAACGGTTTATGTTTTTCAACCGACTACCAACCGTGTATATGGTCTTATTTGAACCAGTTCAGGCTTTTTGAACCAACGGTTGAACCATTGGGAGCCTTGCCCCCACCCCAATAACCCCAGTCCCCCCCAAACAACCCCACCCACCAAACCCAACCCTCAAGTAGAAATAAACATAAATACAAAACGCTAACAAGAAAGCACGCCAATAATACATACAATCAGAGCTCAGCCCCCATCCCCATCCCCCACCCAACCCCAACCCCAACCCCCCTCCTCTATCAAACACACACATACACACCCGCTACCCGCTACTCTACTCTAATCCCTCCGCTCCCCTCCGCTCCCCTCCCCTCTATCATATATACAAACAAGCTACCTTACTCTACTCTACTCTAATCCCTCCCCTCCTCTCCTCTCCGCCATGCACTGAGCATATCTTGCTCTTCTCTACTCTAATCCCTCCCCTCCCCTCCCCTCCCCTCCGCCACGCTCTGAGCATATTTTACTCTTACATGCTATACTCTACCTATCGCATCACGCACATAAAGACTAAATAAAGACTATACAAAGACTACATAAAGACTAAATAAAGACTACATAAAGAATAAATAAATAAACTCTAAAGCAGAAAAGATGATTCTTAATTTCCATCTCGGGAGGCGGATAAGAAGGGAGGAAGGGTGGTTGATTGGTTGGTTGGTTGGGAAGAGGGGAGGGGAGGGGGGATGGGAAAGGGGAAGGGGAGGGGAGGGGGAGTGGGGAGGGGTGGGGGGTGAGGGGAGGGGAGGGAGGGAGGGTTTGGGGTATTAGAGTACAGTTTTTGGAAAATAGGATAGATCTAGTTATGTGCTGTTTGGTTTATGGAGGTATGTAGTTTATGTGCATAGCTATATATATCTTGCGAGGGATGGACGTGTTGTACGTATCTGCCTACTAGCTAACCAGCAGCGCATTCTTTCCACTGGAACACCCTTTCCGAAATCTTCATATCAGAAAGTGAAGAGTCCGAGGGCGGATGATTAAAGCGGGCGTGTGGCTCGGCGCTGGCTCAGGGTATCATTCTGAGCAGTTTTGATAAATTAGATTGATGTTTGCGCTGCTGGGATTGGGGATAAGGTTGGAGTTGGACAAGTGTGGATGGTTTAGGGTACTTACTTTTATTATTTTTCTCTTCGATGAGTATGATGCAGAGCCGTTGCAGGCTGCCAATGCTGTGAGGGATGAGAGGATTGTCTGGATGAGGTTGGGCGAGGGGGAGTTCGATATTGTCGGGAGTGTTTTGCGTCTTGAGGTCTGATCGTAAGCGTTGTTGACAGTCGTTGCGATTCGGAATCTGTAACACAAGTGAGCTTATTTCGTATACCGATACAATCCAGGCGTACCGGCTCATAGTCCCTAGGAGTGAGGTGCGGTCCAGAAGGTAAGGTAGTGATGGCGGACCAGACCAATAGAATATTCGTGATCATAGAATATTCGTGATCGGAGATGTAGAGCCAGAAAGCTTCACTCATCCAGACGAAGTCGGAGAAGGCGAACCCTCCAGATACAGCAAAGAATGCCACCCGCCCTCCACCTTCTGGCGCCACGGAACCTTTGTATTGACATCCTTATAAGCCTCACACTCATAATCAACATGTTCCTCTGACCGCTCTCCTTTCCCATCCTGCAACCACGTCGCACTCGCAACGATCCTGAAATCATCCTCCGCATACTCGTGCAGATAAACCGCCTCCAGAACCGGCGAGTCTGCGCCAACAGTCACGAGCAAGGGCACCATTTCGAAATGACCCGCACCGTTTGGGAAGCTGGCTTGGAAATGCACCTCGAGTTGCGACATGATATCCAAGACATTGGCAAAGGTGTGTCCCGGGTACAATCCCTGCTGGCCGATTTCTTTCAGTTTCTTGATAGTCCATTGACGCCATGAATCGGGGATCGCGCGCCGGCCGCCCCAGTAGAGCAGTGGTAAGAGCGCATGATCGACCAGCTTTCTAGGAGTGGTGGGCTTCTGATCGGGTGGGGGGTAGAGGGATTCCGCGATGCGGAGGTTGGCGTAGCCGTAATGGCACATTGCGGATTTGTAGCGCACGGGGTCGATGTGGGCTTTGTAGAGAAGTGACGACGTACAAGCCATGTAAGTGTTGTATGTCGCAACGTTCACAGCTGCGACAGAGGATGTGAAGTGAAGAGGGGTAGGCGGCATGGGGAAATGTTCGTCCGTGGGACATATCACGTCGGAAGGCTCCGAAGGTGGTGGTGGTATATCTTCCGAGTCAAGGTATGAAAAGGTCATCGTGGATCGAGCCTTCCACGCCCTCAAGTCCTCCTGGAATTGCAAAATCCTGCTACTGTCCGACACCCCTGCCGAGCCATACCACGGCCCCCAGATAATTTTATCCGACGTATTGAAGCTAGAAATGAGTCTAATCAATTCATCCCTCTCGCTGCTTTTAGTCTCCGAGACTTCGGGCGGAGGCTTGCCTACGGATTCTAGCTCATCTTTGAGATTACAGGGCGGCACACTCTCGATGAGGCGTTTCCTGGTGGTGTCCTGTATGGAAGTTTGTGCGTACGGTACGAGGACTTGTGCTTGGAAGTCGAGACCTACGATTGAGCGGAGGAGGGAGTGTATTTGATAGCCACTTAGGTGAGAGTGGTTGCGGACGTGGGCTTCAAATACTTGGATGGCGGCCCAGAGGTTGCGGAACAAGCCGACGGAGCCACCAATGAAGCACTGATGGGATTAGCGGGGAGGCCTTGACCCAATAAGATCGACACTTCAGTTTGAGTGCATACCTCAAAGTAAGAAAGTAGAGTAAGGGTAGCTAGCACTTGCATTGGTTTCAAAACACCTGCGTCACTATCGATTGATAACAACTTGACAGCCTGCTGGTAATGCTGCAAAGCAAATGTCCTCAACGCGGCCGGTGTTTGTCGTCCACTGCTAGCATCCGTAGACGTTTTATGCATCGCTGCGAGCGAGATCATGGCATGATAAACATAGCCAGTTGACCAAGCCATGCTAGCAACATCATCTCGCCAGAAGTGCTGGCCCGTGTCACCACCAATCGCATAGACAGTTTGGGTAACGAATTGGTGGTAGAAGGGCAAAGCGGCGTTCCCCGTATTTAGCAGAGCGTCATTCCCCATGTCAAGAGAGATGGCCGAGTTGGCGGACAGTCTTCTTTCCTCCGTCTTATGCGGAAGACTGACAGTCAGCAACTTTTTGGCGGGGTAGCCTTCGCAGTGGACGTTGGCAGATTTGCATCGTTGGCAGTCCGGTTTAGCCTCGTCGCATTTGACGCGCCTTTTGCGACAGGAGAAGCAGCCCGTCTTTGCGCGTTTTTGCGGCATTGTTGTAGCCACGTGTGATGCCAGAGAGACGAAGCACAGCAGGGATAATGTCACGTGGGGGAAAATGCTTCACCAGTCACCCAGCACTACCTTAGAGTTGGTTGGAATATGGCAAGTAAGCTTTCAATAGCGTACCATAATTGAGCACAGAATCCAAAATGCTTACAGGATGAATAGCGTAATGGTAGTTGGAAAGCGCACAGTTATAGATGACGTCAGATTCATCCATGCCAGCCACGTTGTATCCACGCTAGAGAATTATCCCTGCATTAGCGAGATAAGATAAGATCGGTGATCGTGTATCTCGCACCGATTCATGAATCTTTCATCTCAAACTCAATCCACCAAGCTGAATTGAATTCTCTGTCATTTCTTATCCTTTCTTTTGGAATACGAAAAATCACATCTCGATACATGAGTAAATCTGGTCTTGGCAGAGGCTTCATAGGGTGTTCATGTAGCTAATATTGACCACACCTAAAGTATGAGTCAAGGAATAGACAAGGCATGGCCGGCGTGTATCTGGTAGCGATGGGCTTGAAGAATGTATTACGTTATGCAAGGAAAGAGCTTTAAAAGCAGAATTTATTTGCTCTATGTTTTAAGATGCATATACAACACCTGACGTTCTTCAAGTTCCCTTCTCGATTACTCTGTATGCGTCTCTACTTCGTGCCTCACGAGTTGTCGAGATTCATCCCTCTTTCTAGCAAAATCTTGCCATCTATTTTGCATGGCCACAACTCGTCGAGAACGCGTGACAGTCTCGTCCCCAGCGGATGACAAGCCCCTTAGAATTTCCAGGACTTCGGGTATTCGTTTTTCGATCTGCGTGATCCGTGATGCGGTCTTGTTGCGGCACAATCGTCAGCGTTTGGGTGTACATGGAGGGAGAATGTTTGTGAGAAATGGCAAGCTGGATCGAAGATTTCAAGCTCGATCACTATCGATTCCGGTTTTGAGGGGCATACCCGCAGGCTTTGGCTTGCTTATGTTGTGTAGAAGTGACTGAACGAACACGGATCGGAGTGCAATGGCTCAGATAGGGCAAGACCGGAATAGGAACTTACGTGAGGATGCGTAGACTCGAATTGTGGCCTTTTCACATTTTTATTCTTCGCAGGATTCTGCGGGTCCTCTTCCCACTGATTAAGTTTCTTCCAAAAGCTGACCGCGCCAGAAACGTTGAAACCGGCATCTGCCATCAATAAAAGACCAACATAATCTGCCTCTGTTTCGCGGATTCTAGACAAAGCGAGTGACGCAAGATAGGACGCAAGGAAAGGAGCAGCGCAAAAGATGGTCTCGGGGATGGCCCAGCTTAGGAGCGCTAGCCAAGCAAAGGGCTCTGTGAAGTATTTGTCCGCTAGTCTGATAGATTCAGATTCCAAAACATGACCCGCGACAACGTGAGCAACTTCGTGACCTAAGACGGTAGCCAATTCGTCGTCGTTGGCGATGACGTGGTGGAAGAAGCCAGTGGTGATCAAGACAAGACCAAAGCGAAAGACACATGCGAAAGGTACATCTGGGAAAAGTTCAATCATGTAATCAACAATCACCTCCAAATGTTTGCCTTTCAGCCATGGCCACCTGAAGTTCGGCCAAGTAAAAAAGACTTACTCGGCTCATCGATGATACGGATCTCCCACTTAATATCGTCCAGTCCACTTGACTTTGCCAAGCGAGCAAAAACAGCTTCGATTTTCCGAAGCCCGGGATAATCGTTTCGGATGAAACATTTTTCCTCGTTCTCCGCCATGAAATCCAATATCTGTCGCTCCACCTCGTCTAGTGTAGTCAACGTGGAATGCGATAACCAGCTGATGCGTCTCCTGCCAGTGATAGGCACTCGTTCCAAAACGAAAAGATAGACGATGGTCGCGCCAGAGATAGACACGACAGCGCTGTAAAGAATTATCCTATACTTGAGACTTGCTGGGCTGTAGCGCGTTATTGTTGTGACAAAGGCTTGCCTCCATTCTGATCTGTGTTGCGAATCTTGCTGTCTCGGCTTGTATGGCAAACGTCGCGTCTTGGCAACAATTGTCGGGGAGCACTTGTTTGAACGGGACTTAGGCCGTGGCCATGAATTTGAGATGGATGCTCGCAATGGCGGTGAAGGGACCAGGAATCTCGGAATTTGCGCGCTGAAGCAGCGAGAATTGTGCCACCAAGGGTGCATTCTTGATGGATCTTTATTCGAAAAGAACAGCGATTGACGCCAGGTAAACGTAAATTCAAGTGGGGAGTTGTACCCGATTTAGGTCACCTGCATAAATCTATTAGGTGGACCGTACCGCTGGGATATGAAGGTCTTAGCTGCCTGAATTACAGCCTCCCCCCCATCCCTTGCATCTTTCAGAAAATAAAATTCAATGAGCCCCCTACCACGCACCACTTTGGAGCATACATAGGTCGATCGCGCAACCGCTCAAAAGGTGCCAATTCCTATCTTCATCCCCCACAGATGACCTATTTGAGATCACTCAATGAGCTATGATTCGTCTCAGGGACTCCCTCCAAATCGGCTCTGTAAGAAAGCTCCCGGTCAAGAGGCCAGCACACCTACAATCTTTCTTCTCCTATCTGCGCGCTTAAAAATAACAAAAGCCGCCACGGCTATACCTTGCCCTTCCCTAGTAATATCGAGTCCAGGTGAGGTTTTTGGCACGTAATAAATTTTGTCTGTGTGTGCAAACTCCAGAGAGTCGTGGAAATATGAGAATATGGTTGGCGGTCTTAAAGTCTCGGTTGCCTAGGCGCTAAAAGCCACCCTCCTTGACCGGAATAGGTACTTTTTGATACCCTCGCATTCTCACGAATTGGATGTTACCTCGGGAAGGCCTTTCTCATTTCATATCCCTTGACGGTGGTCCAACTGAGAAAGGTTGAGTTTTCATTTGAGTGAAATAGTATCTTGGTCCCCATATGAGTTTGTCATATTCATTCCAGATCATTTTGTATCTATCACAGGTCTGAACCGACGACCACCGCACATCACCCATGGACTTTTCCAATCACACTCGCTTCGTGATCTCAAGGAAACCAGGTCGTCAATCGACATATACACAAAGTTCATAGCTCAAATACTTAAGTTTTAGCATGCTCTAGCCTCTTCCACTAGCTGAGGCATCTACCGTAGGTAGTGTCCATGAACTACTTCCGACGGCTACGACCGTCGTCCGTCTGCACTGCATACTAATCACTAGAGGACATACTAATCACAATCCCTGCTGCTTGTGCGGGGAATATAAGCCTATCAATATTGGTATTTTGGGCTTTCCAATTGTCGGATCGGATGGGTAGCCTAATTGGGAAAGGCATCGAAGGAGTGATCAACGACGACTTCTCAAATCCTGCCTCAATCTGTCTCCCTCTTGCACAAGAGCAACATCCAGAGAAACATCTTTCGATCAAGTACACCACCACAATGTCCGAACCCACCAAAAATGCAGCCAAAGCTCCCGATACCAAAGACGTAGAGTACAATCTACCCAGAAACAAGTAAGCAACTGCTGGCACACCACCCCGTCACTCATCCCAACTCCGTCTAACCACAACTCGCAATCCCAGCGCCGCCGAGCACGCCCGCCTTAACGACCAAGCCGCCGGCTATACCGAATTAATGAAAAACCGCATCATCCACTCCCCGCTCCAACATCCCACCAAAATCCTCGACGTAGGCTGCGGCACCGGCATCGTAACGCGCCACCTCGGCACCCTCTACTCCACCGCCTCCATCTACGGAATCGACTTATCCCCCATCCCAGCCCCCACAGCCACCGACGCCATCCCCAGCACCCCGCCAAACGTCACCTACATAGTCGGCGACATCCGAACCCTCGCCCTCTCAGATCCGCGCCTGCAAGCCGGCACCTTTGATTGCATTTTTCAGCGGCTTCTGGTCTGTGGAATGACGGACTGGCAATCCTACGTGTCGCAAATGACGCACCTGCTTCGGCCCGGGGGTTGGCTCGAAATCCATGATTATGCCGAGCGATGGTACAGTACGCATGAATCTGACCGGGAGATTAGCAGCGAGTGGAAATGGCAACGGGCGATGCGTGGGGGGGCAGAAAAGTTAGATCTTGATCTCGACATCGGACTGCATGCCCAGGATTACATGCGGAAGGCTGGTTTAGTGGATGTGAAGGTAGAGAAGTATATGGTTCCGTTTGGGACATGGATGGCGGACGAGAGGCCGGAAACGAGGCGGATTGGGGGCGATCAGAGTAGAGATCTGAGCGGGGTGTTTAGTGGGAGTATCTTGCCGGGAGTGACGAGGGGGTTGGGACTTGGGGAGGTGGAGATGGAGGAGTTGAAGGGGGAGTGTAGACGGTGTCTGGGAGAGGAGGAGGGGAAGTATTGGTGGTTTTACGTTACGGTGGGGAGGAAAGAGGGTATCACGCAGTGACGATTCAGTGAGTGGGGGTCCGCTGAAAAGCTTGGCCGGGGGTTCCAAGAAATTTTGCTGCCGGGACCCTTTCTCCGTCTCCGATTTAAAAAAAAGGAAGGGGGGTGGTTTGGATGATGGTGGGATTGAGGGGGCAGGATTAAAAAAACGGGGTAGATGAATAGATAGGTTTATTATTAAAGAAAGTGAGGTATGCGTATTTGATCCAATCCACGAAGAGCAAATCAATACTCCAATCGCTATATGCGGATTGTATGCAAACGGTCGAAAAAACTTAGATGCAATCAATCTAAAAGAGATGAAAGGAGAGATTCCAGTGTCGGAAGAAGAGTATATGTACTTCTTATTGTGTACTGTTTCTTGTTATGGTGTGTTGAACGATATACCGAATCTATTTCTGAAACTATTGGAATGAGTAATATGATGATGCGGTGTACGAAATCACCGAGCCCCGGTTCTACTGTGGTGAGAAGAAGCGAATTTTTAGGGATACGGCTTTTGCTTGTTCTCTGGGTTCCATCTTCGTCATTTTCAAATTTACTACAGATCATATACCAAGATATATAATATAGGAAAAGCGGCGAGGTGTGATTTGAGGCTGGAAAGTACTGCAGGGGAAGATCAGGCTCTTTGGGTTATCTATCCAAGTATTATTGTTTGATACCAGAAAGCATTGCGGAGGAAGAACAAGGCTTTTTGGTTTATCGATCGTTTTGGAGTACCAGAGGAAGGGGTTAGCGATATATTCAATCATGAGCAGAGTGATTACTTATTTCGAAAACCCATCCCATAGCGCTCATTCTTTTCATTCCTCCCTCTAAGTCCCCCCAAACCATCCCATAGCGCCCATTCTTTTCATTCCTCTCTCCAAGTCCCCCCATGTGATACCACATACTCCCGAGTCCTGCTCTGATAAGCCTCATGCTCAGGGCTTCTCGGCCAAAATGGTAAAGGGGGTGAACGGCCAAGGACCTCCAATATATCAGGGGCCCCAAGTAGCTCAACAAGCTTCTGATCCACGATCCAATAGCCATACACTGCTTCGCCGAGATACTGATAAGCGTCAGCTAAGGTAGCTTCAGTCAACAGGAATCTGTCCCCCACGTCGATTCCGCTCGCTATCTCATCCATCGTCAGAGGCTGCCAGGTGATGTAAGAGGCCATGTAGATACAAGCGGCGGCGAGGTTGAGAAAATCCACGTGAGTAGCACAGTCTGGAAAGACTTGGAAGTGGCACAGTCTGTGGGCTAACTCGGTTGCGACATGCACGGCCAGATCACCTGGTGCGCGTAGGCCGAGCTTATAGCAAAGAACGTGGCAGAATTTGCGTACATGGTATAGTGCAGAATCTAATTGTTGTTGATCGTAACCGTCGGAGATGTCGCGGTAATCGTCATCCTCATCTTCCACTTCATCTTCATCGGAGTAGTAGTTACCATCTTCGTCAATCTTGTAACCACTCTCAGGGAAGAACTCCTGGCGGCATAATGGGCATGTGTTGTTCTTTCTTAACCAAGTTCCGATGCATTTGGAGCCCATGGCGTGCTTGCCGCAGCATGGTAGTTGGATCTTATACTCGGCGGATGTCGGCGTGCCGTACTTCTCTTGGCAGATTGCGCATTCTTCGTCGGCGTCGGCTTCCATTCGTAATTTGTCACTGCTCTCGATGCCTAGAAATGCCTTAATGAATTTTCCTCTATCTCCTATGAGTATGAGGTTCTTGAGAATCTCCTCTCTGTCCATTGTTGAGAAGTCCATTTCTGAAGACGTTTCGGATGTGTTTTGTTCTTGTGTGATGATGCTTTTCTTGTTTGATGATACTTTTCTTGTGTGATTTCGATGTTGTGAGATGAGTCGAGTGATTTGGAAAAGTAGAGAAAGCGCCGACTATTTACGGACAGCGCTCGTATCACTGGCAGCCACTCCAGAACAATAGGCGTTTGTCTTCGAACAACGGTGTCCAGGTTCTTATTCTATCTCTTTCGTGCCTGGACAGGCCTTTGTGTGTCTTTTTCATTTTAGTACAATAGCCCACAGGCTCTCTTTGAGAACATTGGCGCCATGACATTGAGCTGGGACAAAACTCAGGCAGCATCGTGTTTGTATCACTACTTGCGGAATTCATAATTTAACACAATGAAAGCCCAACTTTTTCTTTGTGATATGGCAAGCCGCGTTTCTTTTGGCATGGAGTGCGCCTCCAGATAGAGATTTAGGTAAGTCAAGATTGGAGAAGCGCTGCTGGAGTAGATCTGGTGATGTCATACCCAGCAAAATGTTCAAGCTGGTGACTGCACTAAGGTACGTAAGCACGGTAGACCTATGGGCCTTTTCAATTTCCACAGCGACACAATTGTTACAATTCCAGCTTCAGCCCTTGAATGGCAGAAATTCAAAAGGTTCTGGAAATCTTGGCTAGGATGTGTCTAGTGTCATGTACAACAAAGCATTGCTAGGTGGATTTCTACTGCTTTGCGCTTACACCTGCCCTCTCTGACTCCAAATGAAGACGCAAGATCCATCATAAGCAAATTCTGACCGGCTACTATACACCGTTGTCGACCTGTTCAAAAACTAATCCCTCAGCAATTCCAGACGGAAGCGTCTCCTGATTTCAGTCAGCAGGTTTTCTTTGTGGGCCAGGGATAGCCGACCTTTGCCACTCGATCACCCCTCCGCTGACCATACATCTCCCCATCCTGTACCTGATGATTGCCAGCCCTAGCAACACAAGACCAAGTGCGATTCCGAGATTGATGGCTGCGAGATCCCCAGGGCCAAGGCTGTGCTTGGTGGGGGGGTAAGACTGAGGGACCTTGCGGATCATCTTTTCGTTGGGAGGGATGAGGGCGGTGAGGATGGCAGACATTCTGTGAGTATCGGATGGACAATTCTGGTTCGAAATGAAAGTGCGGAGATAGGTTGAGTTCGAAAAAAATGGTATGGCCGGTGCGTGGAGACTTTCGGCTCGAAACGAAAGTGTGGAGTGCAAGTGAAATGGTATGGTCAGTGCGTGGAATGGTTCAAGTGATGCGAAAGGAAGAATGATTATAATGCTAGAAAATTCTGAAGAGGGTGGTACGGGGCAATGGTTGTAGAGAAGTTAGCTGACACACGTCGCTGTTTTGTTTCAAGAGTGGTTGTAGAGTTTCACAGAGAGGGTCTTGCTGTACCGCGACATAATCCGAGTGGCAGTATTCTTCGCGTCCATTTCTTGTCTGTCATCAAGTGCCCGATTTCAGGAGCGTGGTTCCTAACTATCTTGTTCAAGGATTAGTCGAGGACGCACTGCAAACCTTTTAGCAGTGATGAACTGCATTGGTAAGGCGACTGAATTATTTAGACTTCTCCGTGCATCGGGCCAATCGGAGTTCTCCCACATGGAACTGCCATACGGCGAATTTCTAAGCTGTGTAACGTGGAATCGAAATCACCAGTTGAGATGGAAGCTCGCGCTAGGAAGATTCTAAGACTGTGTTGAAACGAATGCTTCCGTGGCTATGCAACGTTTCCTTCCTCGTTGTGCTCGGTGCTCTCGGGTGAAAGCGCACAGTGCCTTGTAAATCCCACAGGAATATAGCTAGCAAATGCCGCAAATCCTAGACGACCTTTCGCCCATACAATGCAACGCTGTCTCCTTTTCACGACACAGCCTAGCTTCTGTTGTCAGTACAATATCGTCACTGCCTTCACAAAGACTGATCCAGCCTCACATGATCAGCGATGCCCCGCAGCCTGCAAGTTCAACAGTCGAAGCAAGCCCAAGACTACGAAACACCAGCAAATCTGACCAAAGCCTCCGAGAATAATGATTATGGAATTCCAGTACTGAGAGGGGCATTGAGATTTGGTGATGGCGGGATTGCGAAAACTTGTGATAGATAGAACGGCGAGGTTGATGACGAGGATAGCGATCAGGAGTGTTGTGTTGATGGTTGGCATCTTGGAAGGTGAGAAAAGGTGAGGGGAGATCTTGGGCTTAGGGTGGAGGGATGAGAAGAAAATGAGAAGACGGCTATCTTAGGCAGACAGATACCTCACCTTACTAAGGAAAGACTAAGCGAATTAGATTGACAATAAAAATAAGGCTACAAGGATCAATAATCGCTCGCAATGTATCAAGACTGTTAAGGCGAGGCTCTGAAAAGGTAAGTACCGCTTAGACATTTTGCTATCGATCAAGGGCAATAAGGCTCAGCACGATAGTAAATGATACAGACTGACAAAAGAGCTATGAGAGCTCTCGAAGCTGAAAATACCTCAAGTAAGACAGTGAAAGGTGGTCATTTACTCCAAACGTGAGACTATACTTTGCAAACAGTCTATAAAGTGAAGCATGTAAGATAAGGTACACAGTCATTCCCTGAGGAAAGCAGCCACTAGATCACAAAAGCAGACGAGAATAGGGTTAGGGCTTTCTGGGACTTTGCACCCCAACCCTCCCAACCCCTGTACCTACCTTTATGTTGACCCACATACCGTAGCCTGTGTTTCGGAGTCTATATTGATTATCAATCCTGCTATCCAATCTCATAGTAGCTCTTCCATGCACCAATGTAGTGGAATCAGTGTTCATGACAAGATGTTCCTCTCTTTCTTGACGTTTCTGACCATCCTAGCTCCCATGGTAAACTCCAGATATGTCATGTACCTTACTGGGTCCGTGAGCTCGATAATCCTCTTCGACCTGATATACTCACGCTATCACAGGCAGCATAATGTTGTGCCCGATAAGTCCCTTGTATCGGAAATAACACACGTCGCTCTAGCTTTCATGAGCTCCGCAACATTCAATCAGGTGAACCCCTCATCCTGGCCTCTCTTCACAACAGTAGAGACGGCTCGATCGCAATTCCCTGATGGCACAGCTATCATGGTAGCTATTGGAGGCTGGGGTAATACAGCAGGCTTCGAAGTCGCCGCAGCCACGACGGCGAGTCGGAAGCTGTTCGCGCGCAATGTGAGACTGATGGTGGATGCTACTGGTGCCGATGGTAAGCAACACGGAATGGATCTGGATGGGTCTCTAACTACATCCAGGTGTTGACATAGACTGGGAATACCCGGGGTTAGTGACTACTCTCGTAAACCCATCTCTGCATCAACGTCTCCCCGTGCAATTTGTGCGCTCCTAACATGATGACAGCGGAAACGGCGAGGACTACAAGATAGTTCCGAACTCAGCAAAAGCCTGGGAGATCGACGCTTACCCCTTGCTGCTCTCCGAGATCCGCTCTGCTCTAGGTCCCAAAAAGCTCATCTCAGCCGCCGTCCCAGGACTCCCCCGCGACATGTTAGCATTCACAAAACCCAACATACCAGCAATCGACGCATCCCTGGACTTCTTCAACATCATGACCTACGACCTAATGAACAGAAGAGACAACATCACAAAAAACCACACCGGCATCGAGCCATCTCTCACCGCCATCAACACCTACGAGGAGAGAGGCATCCGACCCGAGAAAATGAATCTAGGTTTCGCGTTCTACATAAAATGGTTCAAGACAGATCCTCAGGGAGAATGCACCATTAATCCTATCGGCTGTAAGACAACCCTAATGGAAGACCCCTTGACAGGCGCCGACCTCGGTCAAGCAGGTGCCTTTTCATGGCACGACGCCGTACCCACGGAAGTTGCCGCCTCGTACGAAAGAGCCATGGCTTATGGTAAGTATGACAGCGAACATGGAGGGCATTACTACTGGGATCCAGACGAGGATCTTTGGTGGAGCTGGGACACAGCCGATATGATTGCCGAGAAGTTCCCTGCGATCATGGAGAAGAAGAAGTTGGGAGGTGCTTTTGCATGGGGTCTGGGTGAGGACGCTGATGGCTTTACGCATTTCAAGGCGTTGACTGCGGAGGTGAAGAAGTTTGCCAAAACCCATCAGAGGGGAGCGTTGGATTCCAAGTCTACTACGCACGGGCCGAGCTCACCCTCTAAAGATGAATTATGAGTCAACAATCTCACTGGAAGCCTTGCGCTTGGGCCCTTTTAATTTTCCCTTTTTCATCTCAAACTCAACAGTATCATCAAATCGGTGAAGAACCCAACTTCAAAGAACCATAGCTATTCCCGCCAACTCTCAACGCACTAACATCACCCTCACAAAGCAATACCCCCCCCCCCCCCCCCCCCCCCCCCCCCCCCCCCCCCCCCCCCACCCCCCCCCCCCCCCAAAACCCCCCCCCCCCCCCCCCCCCCGCCTTCCCACCCTACACCACATCCTCATCCCCCCCACCCCCCCAAAAAACCCCCCAACCACCCACCCATCCACTCCAACAAAAACATCCTCACAAACACAAACCCTTTCCCCCAAAAAACCCCTTCACGCCCAAAACCACGAACTTCATAAACTCAGCATCTGTGCTAAGAAAGAAAAAGGACACTTCTATAATCTTATCTGTTTGAAGGAAGGAAGGAAGGAAGTAAGGAAGGAAGGAAGGACGTGTACAGATACGCTGGAGATGGTTACTGGAATTGGGAGGAAGGGGGGGGGGGGGGGGGGGGGGGGGTGGGGAGGGGGGGGGGGGGGGGGGGGGGGGGGGGGTTGTATGGTTCAGTCAGGGGGATGGGGATGGGGATAGATAGGTGCCCGGGGTGGGGTAGATACCTTAGAGAGCCCAGCTTCCGAGAGCTCACAAGATACCTACCTATTTACCGCACCAACCCCACCAACCCCACCCCCCACACCCTTCCCTTCCCTCCCTCCCATAAATCCACGCGAAAACAAAACACGCGCTCTTCTCACAACCTCAATCTTTCCCCCCCTCCCGTTCTGATCAGCAGCTTTAGCACGTAAATACCCACGTGGTGCGAAAGAAAGTGCAATGACGCTTTCTCCCAGCTTTGTCGAGGAGAGATACGGTACTCTTTGATCGCCTAGTTAGGCGGCGATGAGTACTACCTTATCGGTACTTTGAAGGATGGTGATGAGTGAGATGGTTAGGTGTGTTTATATGCGTGTAACTAGTGGTGGTGGATATATGCATGGGGATTGAGGGGGGGAGGGGGGGATTGGGGTTTTGGGGGATTGGAGGAGGGGAAGAGGGGAGGAGGGAGAGTGGAGTGTGTACATATGGGGAGGGGGAGGGAGGGTAGAAGGCGCGTTTTGATCGGATTTTTTAGAGATGTGAATGGAAAGGCATCCGGAGTCTTGGAACGAGAGGGAGGCTAGAAGTAATTCACGCAGGTGATCTCTACTCGAGAAGGTTCGCTGCTTCTAAGTACCTGGGGCGCAAGCTCGTGAGCTCTGAGCGCTGGATTCGTGGACTGGTTTCATGTAAGGATCGGTTCTTGACGAGCCCGCGAATATCAGTACCAAATTTGGGGTTTCTTGTAATGCTCGGGCACCGGTTACGATTCTTTACTGTAAAGCGAGTGCTGCCGAAGGGGGGGCGCGGTGAGAATGGAAGTAGAGCGCTGGGAGAGAGGTATAAGGGCACTCGTTAGATGAAATAATAAACATACTAAATTTCGAAGGTCTGATCGTTAGAATAGCCCATCTAATTCAACACCCCTTCCATCCACCTTAGGTACCAACTTATACGGCAGTCAGTCCATTTCGAATTGTAGAGACTAGGTTTTCCAAATTCGATTCGCCATGAATTTGTAGGCATCGCACTTTCCGACAGCTGCCAAGCCAGCTTCTAGTAGCAAAGGCGTATATACTCGACGAGATCATGATGGCCTCCCTTGGCCGCGTAAGCGTGTACAGTGAGACCAATATCAGTACGAGCCTCAATGTCAGCGCCCCAGGCCAGCAATAATTCTACAATATCCTTGAATCCCAAGGAAGCAGCTATGTGTAATGGTCGCAGACCCAAGTAGTCTGGCGCTTCAACATCGGCGCCTTTTTCCAAGAGGATCTTGGCTGTCAGAGCGTTGCCGCTTTTGCAGACATTGTGGAGCACGGTCTTCCGGTCATTCGTCAATGCTGCGATGTCGGCACCGTGACTTAGACATAATTGAACAGAACTCGAGGTCCCGTTTCGGGCGGCGAAGTGAAGAGCTTGCCATCCCTCGGTGCTTCTAGTGTGAACGCTAGCGCTGCTCTGCAGCAGCAAATCAACTATAGCCTCATGGCCCAAGAGAAGGGATTTTTGGAGCGGTGTTAATCCTTCACCATTGAAATCTTCCACGTTAACAGTAGCTGCTAATAATTGCTTCACTCCAGGTATATCATTTTCTTCGATTGCAATTTCAAGATCACTTCGATGCAGTGGAGAGCCACGGTGTTTGAGCTCTTCGTCGCGTAGCATTGCTACCATCTGCCATCGGCATGAGTAGGAAGCTTCTTCTCTAGCTGTGCGGCCCTTATCATTGGGAGTCGATAATTGAATGAGCGAGGTCGAGAGACCGTACTCTAAGAGTTTCCGGCCAGTCCTCTCGCAGCCTCCTTTTGCCGCTTGATGTAGAGGCATGTTGGAGCCCGAGTCTTTGATCATATGATTGGCACCATTCTCTAGTAGAACGCAGACAGCATCGTAATGGCCACCGAGGCAGGCGCGGTGGAGTGCTGTTTGTCCGTCTGCGCTTTGGATGTCGATTGTCGCGCCGCGTCCGATGAGTAATTCGACGGCTTTGTCTCTGCCGCTGCTGCTCGCCCCATGCAGTGGTGTCCAGCCATCTCGGGTAAGAGAATTGATTTCAGAACCTTGTTCTATCAAAAGCCTTGCAATTTCAAGGTGGCCGCGTCCAGCGGCTCGATGCAGCGGGGTCAAACCTCTGTGACTTTCTGCATGAATAGATGCCCCATGATCGAGAAGCATCTTCACAATCGAAAGGTTTCCATTGTCTGTCGCTTTGTGTAAGACAGTCCACTCGTCCAAACATGGCACGTCTGGACCAGCGCCATGCGTGAGTAGTTCGAGTGCAATCTCTTGGTGAGCATTTGCAACTGCTAGGAACAGCGGTGTATTGAAATTAGGGTTGAAGACATTAACCTTTGCACCCCGTGAGAGTAGTAACCTTGCCACACCCGCATGGCCATAGCTGGCCGCCTCATGAAGCGCTGTACTGCTAAAGCTGTCATTAGTATCTATGAGAAATCCGTGATCGAGCAATAGTCTCGTGATCTCCACCAGTCCGAAACCAGCGACCATGCTCAATGCGTCGAATCCGCTATAGCGCTGGAGTGAGCTGATGTGCTGAGATGAGGAATGCACTTGAATCTCTCTGACGCGTTCCACTTTCGGGACGTTCTTCAAAAATTTCAAAGCCAGGGCGCTTATTTGAGAAACCGTGGCTTGCTGTGCATGATGACCCCAGTGAACACTTGCGTACCTCAGAAGCTAGACAGTACGTCAGACAGCTAATTCATTGGGGGACAAAAGGCATTCTGACATTCAATACATTGGCTTTGTCGAAGCATATATAAGTGAGACAGACTTTGGCGATCTCGGTTTCATCCTGAGCAAGGCGGTCTTGGTAAATCGATTGTAAGTAATCCTGTAGCGTGTAGTGAACAAGTCTCACGGTTGAGCTTCTGTCGTCTATTATAATCAGTCCGGCGCAGCACTCAATAATGAGTCTAGGCTGCAGTATGTTGTCTTCATCGAGCTGAGACTCTCCAATTTGGGTGGCTAACGCATGCTGTAGCTCACTGACCCGAAGTGGCCTACGAGCACGTAACACCCACATCAAGGATTTCAGGGCTACTTCTCGCCGATTTCGGGGCTCATTCTCGATCCTTCGCACTGTGTTCTCAAAGGCTTGACTAAGACTTGCAGACAAGCTGCGTAAGGCTTTTCGAACCTCAGATTTCGTCATTGCTTCCAGTACGACTTGCATTTGCAAGACAGGCAAGAGGAACCTGTTGAGAACGTTTCAGCTATAACGTCGTGAATTGAGTCTGTAGTAGGTTGACATAGGACTTGAAATGCGGCAGCAAACCAGAGTGATGGTTTTACTGGCGGCAAATGCAGATAGGGCGAGCGACATACATTCCTTGAGCACTCTTTGCTACCGTATTTGCAATCTCTTCTCTCAGTGAATCATCAATAAGATCCATGGTACTTTGGCTGTCTTCTATCATACGATGACAGTAATTCTTGACGTCCTGTTCGCTTGCTTCGACCTCGATTTGCTGGGCGTGGATGAAAATCTGCTTGATGTCATGAACGTGTGGTCGGCTCGTAACAAAAAGGCAGACAATGTCCAGGTCCAGACCACTCAAGATCTTCAGGATTTCCTTTCGGTACATGCTGCTTCTACATTCGTCCAGAGCATCGACGATAATGTAACATTTCTCAAAGGAGGTGTAGACTTGCCTAAAAGTGGCAAAGAGCTCTGCCGTCGCAGCTTGGGCTCGATCGTTTCCGTATTGCTCATGGAAGTCTAGCAATGACTGAGGAAAGTCTACTTTCCGTACCGCAATTTGACGTAGTAAACTTGCAACAAAAGCATTCGGCGTTTGTCCATCCTGCTCACGATAATCGAAGTAAAAGTAGGCAAGTGCTACATCTCCTGAGGTATCCAAAGCCATTTCACCGAGGATTTGATCGATGACTATGGAGCTAATCGAAATGTTAAGTAAGTACAAGAGCCACCGTCCAGCGCCGGTATAGACGAGCGTTGGTACATACGTGAGACAAGATTTCCCGACGCCTGGCCCACCCGTACACCAAAGGACGGGGTTCTCGAGCTTAAGCCACCCTTGGAAGATGTTGCAGTCAAGGAGCCATTTTCCTGTGCCTTGTAGTCTTCTTGAACGAATATCGCTGTGTCTATGAGAGTAATGCACCGACGAGAGCCAATCAAGAATAGTCTTCTCTTTTGTTTCTGTCAGACTTGGAATCAGCAGCAATCGATACTATCCTGTCCTGAGTGGATGTTACGTTGAGACATAACCGCCAAAGCCCTAACGTCGTCGGATATATCTTGGATCCTGCTTGAAGTATCATGAAAAGTATTGACAAGCACAGTTATGTCCGCTATCTGACTAGATAATCTAGACGCTTCTTTGGCGGACTCAGCCATCGTACCAATGTCTTTAGTCAGCTCTACAACTTTTCGAGAAGTGTCCAGTTGTACCTGAAGAGTGGTAGCCGCGTCTTTCGAGGTTCGAGACAACAGCTTACTAGGACACAATTGATAACATCAGTGTCATTCAAGAAGGATAAGGCTGATCAAATGTTGGAAAAAAATTAGCGGCGGGAACAAAGCGATGCGGATAATTGAGTGAGGTAGAACTGCTAATGTGCGGAATGAATGTGGTACAGCGCAAATTGGCAATGGCTGCAAAAGAGACATGCGCCTAGAAAGAGACTGAATAGCCGTATGCTCTGTCGACTAGGAAGCTGTTCTGGGAACTAATAAGAATCGACCTAGCTTACCAGCCTTCCACATTGAGAGAGAATTGAAATGTGGACGTGTATCTACGCAGAACCTCGAGCCTTTTCTGTACCCCCTTCTCGCTGAACGGCCACTTCAAAGCCTCCTGAGCGCGAGACAGTCTGTCCGGTTTTGGCGGAGCAAGCTTGTCATTGATCTCTCTGATTTTCTCAATACATGAAGTCACCGCTGTCGTGAGCACCGAAGACTGAGCGAAAGGGCTCTTGTTCATCTGGGGACCACGCAGAAGGTCTTCGAGCTGTCGCAAAGTCGAAGTCATCAACGAGAGCTCCTGTTGAATTTCTTGGATGCTTTTGGGGGCGTCTTTCACTGCTTTGTAATAGTGGCTCACGGTCTGCGAAACCTCAAAGGTAAGGCTCACAAGGCCTGCAATACTGGCTGCGACAGATAATGGGTCCATAAATTGCACCAGTTCAAGTCACCACAGAGAGAATGTTCGGCAAAGGAGCTACTTGTACGGGATATCCTTAGGTCGCAGTCCAGGACTCAATTTTAGCCAGCTTCAAAGGTACGGGGCACTTGCAGTCCATTCATCAAAGATGACCATCAAGGAAATCAATTATCCTTGTACTTGATGGCTTAAGGTCACAACTTGATCATCATTGGCGCATCCCATTGCAACAAGACGGTTGATGCGCAGATAAGGTAAGTAAGCACAACATACTTTGAGGTAAAGTACCTATTTAAGGTGGGTAGTGGACTTTATGCTTTGCACTAAAGATGCCAAGAGCGCTAGTAAGACGTGACTACCGATCAGATTGAACCCTATTAAAACTGGCTGACGCTTTTTTTGTAGGGCTGAACGAGAAAGTGGGCATTGATTTCTATACAAACCCTCGGGCCATCTCCTGTCTTCAATCAATGGCTAAAGCTAGACGTCCTAATGCAGATGGCTTCCTCAAGGAGCTAAGTGATCTATGTATTGCTTTCGATACCATGGGTCATCAACAGCGATACAAAATGCCCCTGCAGATACTCCGTACAACGACCAATATACTAAAGCTTGAAGACTTGATCATTAGAATAGCCCATTTCCTTCAATACACCTCCCACACCACCTTGGGTACCAAAAAGTCCTTTGGTTCCTGCAATCGCCGTTTCCATAGCCGGCGGCCCACAGAACAGAACCTTGACATCTCGCTCCTCAGGACCAGGGATGTGCGCCTTTAGCAGCTCTCTTGTCACATAACCTTTTGGGAAGGGCGAATCCTTGGTCGGATTACTGACCGTATACACGGCCTTGAAACGATCTGGAAACTTACTTTCCAGTTCTCGGAATTCGGGCTCAAAAAGCACATCCTCGTCACTATTGACGCCGAAGATGAGGGTTACCTTCGTCTTGTCGTCCGGGTTCTTGAGGATGGCGTTCATCAGTTGATACATGGGGGTGATCCCTGCGCCGCCGGTGATGAGAGCGACTTGAGAGTGCATGTTGGGTGTCCATTCGTAGGTGAGCAACGGGCCTGTTTTGAAAGAGAGCGTTTGTCCTGGGAGTAACGAGTGGAGATGGTTGCTCATTTTACCGTCTGGATAGCGCTTTACGAGAAGATCGATGTGACCGGGCTCGTTCGGGTCACTGATAGGGGTGTATGGCCGCAAGACGGGTAGCCAGGCACCAGATGGGGTGGCTTTGGTAAGGAGTGCAGCTGTATACAATTAGTTCCATCATTTGTAGAGTGGCATTGCCTGAAAGTACATGATGGATGTAACCCGCTGACTGCATCTTTATCCGGAAGTTGGAAACGCAGTCTTTTGGTATTGTGATTGACAATTTCTGAGCTCTCTAGCTTTAGATTCTGAAAGGAAAATCCGCTCGTAAAAGTCTTGTTGGGATTCCTTGGACTTTGTGAAGATCCTTGCGCAGCGCGGTCTGTTATTGTTCCAGGATGGGATTCTGAGGGTCCAGAATTCTGGAGGGAAGCGGCGTAAAGGCCTCCAGCAATGATGGCAGTCCCTATGAAGGGAGCAGAGGATCTCAAGACTCGCGGTGAAAACATATTGTATTTTGATTGGTCTGGCGAAAATGCGGGCGAAAATACTAAGGAAAATGCGAATGGCGTTGCTGATTGAGATGAGGATTTGTTTATGGCTCAATGCGCTGTGGAAAAGCTAGGACAAACATATATAAAGTAGATGGACGACGAAGCAAGCTTGTCGGACACAAGTTGGCGAAGTAGCCCGCTCCGAGGGTTCATGCGGTTACTTTATGTAAGTCTAACCAATACCGACTAGAGTGAAGCTGTGCCGGCTCGGGATATAGTAGGAACTCCGTTGAACTTGACGGGACTGGAATCATGGCACGTTGTACTCAGAAGTATCCCCTCTTCCAATTCGACTAGTACCCACGTGTTTGACGTAATTCAGTATTCCCACACATTTCTTTTCATAGGGGATTTCGATCATAATACTTGAGTGTCTATAAACTTTGACTTTGAATTAAAGCCACGTTACGGGATAAATGAATTCAATGGAGGTAAGCTAATGATATTCGGCGTTTCATCGGCCAAATGATACCTGCCTCTAAGGTATATTAAAAACGACTACGCGGACTTTTTTGTTCCGCCTCCAAAAGTCCATTCAAATTCCGATTCCGAATCGTTCAATGCCTCTCTCATCCTTTCTCTTATTTTGATTCTACATACCTCCAAAGGCTTGTATATACAGTCGACCAGTCTAGAGGACTGATAAATAAAAGTCCATCTGGTGATTGTGGTAGATATGGTAGCCACCAAAGTCAGTCAGTGTTCTGTCTTCCACTTTGTTCTCATACCTAAAGTTGCGAATACGTACCCTCAAATGTTCCCTATAAAAGACGACGATTGCCTGGAGACTTGTTATGAGATATCAGCAGCCTCAAAGACGCGCTGCAGAAGACTCCTTCAGTCTCCTCTGGTCTAGGGATCAAACTTGGAGTCTGCTTGCCCAATTTTCTTTTCCTTCCTCCCAAAAAATGGTTGCGCAAATTAGGACCAAGTTGCATCCTGATCAACGTCTTCAAATGCAATTCAAAGATTGTCAATGACAATTGTCTTTGAGAAGAGGTCCCAGCAGATAATATTCTACGGCGATTGGCTGGTCTACACGCGTTTTCGACCGCCTTGGCGCTTCTCGCATAATCTTGTTAATATGCGCATTACGTGTCGGCCAGTCGAGAGTAATAGCGCTAGAGAGACTGAGAGTCGGCAGAGACTTCTGATACTCTACGTACCAAGTACCAACCCTCGGGTCGCGTGAAAATTGCCCCGACTCTGACCTCTGACCTCTGACCTCACTTTTGTCTATTCCCTCTTCAACAGTCTTCATTAACAATTTCTTTCATTGACCTGAAGGCTTCTGCTTGCTTGTTTTCACTTTACGATGCACAACCTGTGGTCGTATATCACAGTGTTACTACTAGCTTTCTTGACTTTCCCGACATCAGCTGCCACTCTCCCGCCTTCTTTACAACTAATCAGCAATGCTAAGATCCTCTCGAACGGCTCAGAAAGATACATTCAGTGCCGTCCGAAACCCAACGTCACATATCCCATTTACGACTCACCACTCGAATTAGCTATAACACTCGGCCCTCGTCCCTTCCTTCCGTGGCAATTATTCATTTTTCTGAAGTACGTTCTCATCGCCATAATACCAAACGCCACACGACATCCGGCAGATCACATTCCTGGAGGTTACTACTACTATCACAAGCCACACCAACTCGGCAGCGTGAGTGTAGTGCCCGCTTTTATTAGGCCTTTCACCTGGTCGGACTTGTATCTCGTGCTGCATGGACTCGCGGAATACGCTGTCGCCGCCCCACACGCCTATGAGATGTGCGTTGAGATCAACTTTGTGCGTGGAGGCTTTGCGGGGGTTATTTTCCTTAACTGGTGGACGTCAGAGCCATCGACGAGCGGCAAATACACTGGTGTTCGAGATGCTGGGAATCGGCATCAATTCCACTCGCAATCTTGGAACAACTCAAAAATTTCCGATGTTCTCTCTTTAGACCTGTCAGCTGGACTGTGACAGCCGAGGTATCCCGGCCTCTCAGTCTTGGTTCACACTATTCTATCAAACGTTCCAAAAGTCCTACAGTGGAACGATCGCCCGTCCACGTAAATGAAACTTGCAAATTTCCGATTTTGATGCCCCATGCCTTTCGAAGGCAGATTACAAAACGTACATAGACTACACAGTGACCTCAGGACACTCTTTTGCTACTGTAATATCCATCAGGCCTTAGAATACAGGATGCGAAGTCTCTGGTACGCTTACTGACTATTCATTGGCTGGGTATGCCATGTGCTAGGGTCGGATTTTTCTCCGAATATGACAAAATTACTCCGGTTACACTTCCCGCCTCGGAACCGCGCTTCAATTACACAAGGACGCTTGTGCGCTTTCGCATCGTCTCGCGGCAACACAAGATGGAACCCCATCCTTGCCCGCTAGTTCGAGATATGGAGAGAGTTTCGTCATCATTCGTCTGCTGAACAAGGCTTATCGCCGATGAGGAGAATTGATTACACATTCTGAGCTGCATTCCCACCCATTCATAGTCTCTTATCATCCACGTGGGGGCCTCCTTCTAAAGTTGCTCGACTGGCCACGCTTAGTAAAGCTTAGGCTTTGACCGAGGCAGTGCAGTGACAACCCTATTGCCCGCGGCAGCAATAACAGCAGGCGCACTCTGAAAGCCTACTACGTATTTCTTCATATAAAAGGCTCCAGTTATAACGAACATGATGTCGACATCGAAACTCAAGATCGACGCCGCTCCAGACTAGGAAACACCGAATTGGGGTTGGCTGTAGTTGGCTGTATAAGAGATGACCAAAAAGAAAGGGAAGAAGTCAACATGTATATCTGTCTACATATGACTACTTTCTTTCTGCTGACCCAGTCCTGGGAGATGATACCCATTCTCAAAGTTTAAAGATATCCTCCAACGGAATCACTTGTACCTGTCAACTTTTAAAGAGAGCGGTCCATGCGACAAATCACCACGTCTTGAGAAATGATTTCCCGGGAGGATAGTCCTAGAAAGCCGTAAGCTCGATGATCATGGTGAATACAAGACGCCAAACGACCATCACGAACTGGAGATCTTGCCAGCGGATTAAATCTGGAAGGCTATTGCGGGGCCCACCTCTATTTGTTCTACGCAGAGGAGACAACAAACTGGCGGAAGAGTGCTCTTCGTAAGCAAGAAACCTTTTAAACATTTGTACTTCATTATTTCATCATCTCATCATCATCGTCGTCAAGAGACTCTGACAAACCATAAAAGAGCAGAATGTATCCACCATAGATCCATAACGTGAGTCCACCTAATTGACAATTGCCGACCTTTCCCTTTCCCATCTCCTGATACAAGTAAGCCTCCATTCCGCAAATGCAAACAAAGAAAACATGCCACCTCATTTTCACGCTGCCCTTTCTCGAAGAAGCTCGCTCCAAACCCTTGGAATCCCGTTCAGTCCGAACCAGCAAAGAAAAGAACAAAACAAAAATGAAAAGGGAAAGAAACCGCCACCCGGCCACCGTCGTCAGCAGCATGGCCCATGAATCGCAGCTTCATCACTCACCAACCCCTCTCCTCGCGCTCGCCAAAAAAGTCTTTAAACCCCCTATCCACAGCCTCCGAAAACCCCATCTTCGTCTTCTTCCCCTCCTTCCTCTCCCTCCCCGCCCGCCTCTTCAAACTCACCCTCGCCGCCATCGCCACGACTCCTCCAACCCCCCTACTGACCACCGACGCGAATGCCCGCTTGGCGGTGAGGGGCGCGAAGCTCTCCCGATAGGAAGTCATGGCGTCGTAAGTAGCGAGCGCGGTGTGGAGTGGTCGGGGCGGGGGCGGGCGGTGCGGTTCGAAGGCTTGTTTGGGGCGAGGGGTGTGGAGGGCGCGGGCGAAGGCGCGCTCGGTGGGTGTGGGGGGGTTGGAGTTGAGGGGGGTGGTGGGGTTGATGATGAAGTCTGTGGGGTTTGGGGGGTGGGAGGTGAGAGGGGTGGTTTGGGTGATGGGGGGGAAGGGGGATGTTGGTGCGGGGTTGGGGTTGAGGGGCGGGGAGGTTGGAGGGGTGGTGGTGGAGTAGGTGGTTTGTTCTGCGATGGGGATGGTTGGAGATGATGGTCGTGGGGGGGAGGTGGTTGACGAGGGGTGTAGTGGATATGAATGTTCGACGGTCGAGGCGGGTGAGGTGAGTGGTGATGATATAGCGTGGTAGTATGGATATGAAAGCTCGGTGGTCGAGTCGGGTGAGTCGAGCTGTGACTGTAGAGCATCGACTGCATGCATGATGTCGTCAAGGTTTTCCGGTCGAACGTATTCTCTCTTCTTCTCCACTCTCCTGCTGTTGAACGCCGAGTTCTCAGAGTCTTGCTCTATGAACTCTGTCTGTCTGAAATTGTCACCCGGGTGGTGTTCGTTGTGCTGCTCGCGATCAAATGTACCTGCTACCTGAGCCAGACTGAGATTCACCATACCTGTGGGAAATACGCGGCAGTGTCTTCTGCTTTCTCTGGAGACGTTTGTAAGAGAGGGTGGTGGAACGGAAGGGAGGGGCCAGTCTGGAGAATCAGCTCTGGATGTCGCAATCAAGCGGTCCATTGCTGGTATTGTGAGAATAGAATGCTTTTTCCGGAAAAGCAGAGGGTAATGAGAATGCTCGGCTGTGTGATGTGATGGATTGTATTGGGTACCTACCTTCCTTCGACTCCGAAAATGCTGAATGCCGAAGTTGAAATCGTCAGACAGGCTGGCACAGACTTCTTGTATGTACCCAAGACGCAATCTGAAAGGCGAAAGTGTCATGAAGGATAAACAAAGACCGTTGACAATAGGATTGTGTTGCGCTCAAGGATCACAACGAGGATTTGTTGCCCGCCGGGAGATTCTTTGATGGTACAATGCCTTTGCACTTCAACAAGGAAAGAAGAACAAGAAGATTGGGCATAGCACAATGGGGGGTCCATAGCTTGGTTTTGCAGGATGGAGAGCCATTTTTTGGGCATAGGCGAAGGATGCAAGACGATTTCACCTCGATTTCTAGCTGTGGAAGCTCGTCGACTTTTAAGACTAGCAACCCTCTCGCGTTTATGACGCACGACTTCTACGTTATGAAAGGATGATAGTGTAGGTCATCTGGTCCGTTCATATAACCTACCTCCTCCCAGGTTTGTGGGAAAGTAACAAAGTCTTTTGACGGCAATGATGATGAAGGCAATGAAGACTAATATCGTTCCGTGATTCGTTCAAGGTGCGTGAGAGTGAGTTTTCAAGGATGATAATAACCACCCGATAAATCTCCCCCAAATACTCCAAAACTTCCCCCTTCACCCACCATCAACGCATGCCTAAAACCCACGCGATTCTTTTCCTTTCCGGAGACTTGTTCGCGAGAATGGGAGTTTGATAAGGTAGTGCGGAGAGTAGGGAGAGCTGTATGGGTGGGGGGTACGGGAGGGAGCTGAGGGGAGGTGAGGGGTGGGGCGGAAGAAGGGGGGAGGGTAGGGAAGGGGGCGGGGGTGAAGGGAAGCGCATCCATCTCCCAATCTCCAGCAGCAACCCTCCTCCCCCCCTTCCAATCTCACCCACACTCAAACACCCAGGCCCATACACAACCATAACCTCAATTCCATCATCTCCTATAATCATACTCTCTATCTCGCCCACCGCCTCTCCGTCTATATAATCCAGGAGAATAACTCCGCTCCCTTCCCCGGCGCCCCGACCGATGATCCTCTCTTCTCCTCTCATAGCTTCGCTCCCGCTCTCTCCGCCTCTCATATCTCTCTCTAGACCCATCCCTCCGCACCCTCTGCTGCCTATCCCTCTCCCTCGATCGATGCCGTTTGTGCGAGCGCTCATCACCACGCGTATGTCGCCTATACTTCCTCTCCCTACTCCCCTCTCGACTCCTACTCCTCCTTCTCTCCCTCTTACCCTCACCGTCCGTCCTCCCTTGTCGCACACCCATCCCCTCCAGCCCCTCCCCACCCAAAACATCCCCTTCCTCCCCCCCTTCCATTCCCCCCCCAAAAGCTCCAAACCCCACACCCTTCCCCCCCTCCTCCTCCTCCTCNNCCTCCTCCTCCTCCTCACCACCCGCCATCTCCCTAACAACCCTCTCCACCTCCTTCCTTCCCACCGGCGTCTCATTCGCATTGGTTTTCACCGTAGGTCCATACCCCAACGCCTCACTAAGCGCACTCTCCTCCGCCTCCTTGATTTTTTGAATCTCCAACTTCCGGGCTTCAGCAGCCGAGAGAGCGGCGGTCGAGGTGTCTCCTTTGGCGTACCAGCCCAGGTCTTTGTTCTTTTGCCAGCGCCCGACGGCTTTTACGAGGGAGGTTGTTAGTTGTAGGTGGGGCTGGGGGAGGGGGAAGGGGGGACGTACGAGCCATGAGGCTGTGGCCGAGGTAGTTTTCGCGGTGCTGGGAGTCGCGGACGTCTTCCCATTTGAAGTCGCCGCGGCCGCCGCGGCTGCCTTCTTTGCGAATGCCGGCTACTAGATCCATGGTGGGGGGAGGTTCGAAGTTTGGGATGCACGGTTGATGAGGATGGAAGTTATTTGGATTTCTGATAGTTCGGTCTTGGATACCTTAATTTAAGGCTGAGCTAGGTCGTGTTAGAAGGGACCCTGCATGGCGCTAGTCACGTGCCAATTAACATTACGTAGCGTGTTCGAAGAAAATCGACCTACTCGTGCAATCCAGAAGTGAGTTAGGACGCTAGTCTAGTGCCGGGAGAGCCACCAATAAAATCGCTTCATTCCCCGCAAAATCAGCCTAAAACACAGCTTATTTTGGGGAGAAAGGCCTACCTGGGGAAGACTTTCTCCTATTCATAATCAAATATAACAACAACAATGCCTACATTCGTGTGTATGTATAATCCAATAATTACAATGCTTTTGCTAACTACTTAGGGACACTAAACAACTTCCCAACCAATCATCGTCGCCCCCAGACCGGTGATCAAGTCACATTCGCCCTTCGGCAAACAGACACCTCCCAAGCCCCTCTTACCGGTGTTGCTCTGTTAGACGGCACAGCCTTCCTAGGCTGGGTTAATCGTGGCCAAGAGAAGGATATGCTTGAGCGTCGTCTGGAGCATGAGGCCGTAACCGGGTGTGTCATGAGGGTGGAGGATTTCCAGTGGAAAAATGGTGGTGGGAGGTGCTCCAGGGGAGAGGTCTCTATCCTCTGAATTTGTTGCTCCCTTTCAGCGAATGGCAGAGCTTCAATTTGGCTGGCCACCGGGCTACCACTTGCTTATTTCGTTGCACATTTGCAGCTGATTTCCACTCCTGTTCCAGTACTTCTCGGGCCTTGTCTTTGGAGGCCTTACTTGCTCCCTTGATTTCTCGCCAATATGGCTCCACATCATCCTTCAAAGGGTCCCATAATGACTCAATCCAATGCAGATCTGGTGAGTTTGGTGTCTAATCGACCTTTATTATGCCTCGTCTTTCTCTTTCTTCGGCACAAAGCTTAGCTGCTTTGACATGGGCAGGGGCATTATCCTCGATCACCCACACATTCTTACCAGGATTCCGGGCCATGACTTCCTCGGCGTACGTGTACAGACGAGTCAATAGAATATAATCCCTGTATTGCTCTGCATCAATACCATGGCCTTTGAAGACCAAGAGAGGTATGTGCTTAAAGACTTGCTCCGGACCTCGATGTTTTTTTAGCCCCTTTCCATGTTTGCCTCCGCCTTTCTCCTTGATAAGACGATTATGAATATCAATTTGACGATTCTCGTGCTGAGATTTGTTAGTATTTACCATATAAAAGAGAGGGTTTAACTTGCCTTAAGGATAGTATACTCTAGTGTTCCGGGGATTCCTGCGAGACGCCTTTTTTCTACCATTTTTTCTTCTAATTCGTGATTCTTTACTACAATTTCGGCCTCCAGTTCACGTCTTTCGGCCAGAGTACGTGCTAGCTAGCAGTACTGTGGCCCAATCCCATTCTCACCTGGTTCAGTAGAGCAACAGGCCCAGTGCATTTGTGTGAACTGCACAGGGGACTCTGCAACAGCCACAGTCTCAGGGGGTTGTCCTTCCTCCACTAAGATTCGTCGTCTCTTACGGTCACCCCTATGAATCTCATGATAGCACTTATCACTGGCAATGAAGATCGACCCTTTGTCTAGTTCGTCGAGGATCTATACACAGAGATCATCTCTTTTCTCTTCATCTTTTGGGCCTAAATGTGGCTTTTTTGGCTCAATTCTCCGCTTGATCCTCCTAATAATACGGCCATTATCGTCGTCTTTATAAGTATGCTGAAGACAGGTTCGAGAAAGTAGCGATTTTAATACTAGTGGAGTTGGTTTATCCTCGTCTCGTTTCCTCTTCTTGTTAGGCCTAGGGATATCGATATTCTCTTGACCCACAGCCTCGGCACGAGAGCTACGAGGGTGCTTCAGAATGGCCTACCGAACCGATTTAGATAGATCTGATTGGTCTTCTATTCGTGCCGGAGCCCCAGGCCTATCATTGTTACCTAAACAGGCCATAACATCATTGAAATCCTTATTCCCAGCCCTATCGATTGCTCTCCGCATAATTGCAGCTGCGGTCATAGCATTTACACCTGTTTTTCGTTCAATTGCTTCAAAAGATTCATGATATAAGAGCCTACAAGTGGTAATAGATACTCTTAATTGAAGAGTTACTTCGCAACCGTGGGGAGCCATTAAAAAACCATATAAATGTAGTCATTATGGGGTAAACAATAAATGTAAACAATGATATTTGCGCGGAGACCCTGCCAAGGCGCTAAAATTTTAGCGTCCTAACTCACTTCTGGATTGCACGAGTATGAATTCATTTGATATCTATCTATATGAAATGTTAGATCTATTACGTTATACTTGATATAGAGGACATTAAGTAGAAAATGTGATAGAAACAGCTGGTAATAGCGCCAAAGGTTTGCTGGGGAGGGACATGTTTAATCAAGCCGAACATCCACCGTCTTTTGCGTATTTATGTGACAATAGTATCATTCTTACTCGTGAATACCATCAGTAATACGATTTCGACATACTGCATATGCACAAAGTCAAAGAATTTGATTGTACACACCCCACTTATCATACATTTGTTCCAACTCTCTTCTTGGCGCGGTAGTGACAGTGCGATAATGACACAAACAGGATGAGTAAAGACCGTTTTGTAACCACTACAATAGCCCGAAAAAACAAAATTCCAAAGTCTTCAAAACTAACATACTCAACAACACGGATGCCTTGCATGCGAAAACCTGTGACATCAAAGCAACAGTTCGACTCGAAAGCGAACGGTGCGAAGCGGCAAATGACCAGAGTAGTCTGTCTGACCACAGTCCAGACTCCGCAGATCCTAACCGCAAAGGGTAACACCAAGTGACGAACCGACCGGGCAGTTCTTCACCTGACCATTTGTTGGCGTAGTGAAAACGAACGGGCAAACATCGTGAGTGCCCGGGGCCGGGCAGTTCTGATGGAAGCAAGCCGAATTGCTGGAGGTCAAAGTGAAACCGTACCGGCCAAAAGGATTTCCATTCACCTCACTGAGATCATAGTAGACGGATCCTGAGCCCGTATTGGTGTACTCGAACTGTAGAATAGGTTTGTTGGTCTCTCCAGAGGTCGTGCCTATCTTGATAGAGCGACCCGCAGTGCTTGCGCCCAAGTAAGTCTCGCCATATGTGCCTCCGTTTGCAGCGAGCTTGGATTCCCTCGTGCAACCTGCCGGGTTTTGGCTGCAGGCATAAAGAAAGACGGGAAAATTGCACTTGTTGAGTACAGTGGCTCGACCGGTGGAGGTTTGGGCGTTGTCGGAGCCGAGGCCAGAGTCAGAGCCAGGTTCGACGACGTCACCAGTAAAGGGGACGGCTGGAGCTGCGGTGACGGCCGTAGGGTCAACAATAAAGGATGGTGATGCTGCGTTCACTGCTGGCGACGCAAAGGCTGGGAGAGTGAAGCTTCCTAAGGAGCTGAGAATGGCGATCGTTGTAAAAGAATGCATTGCTGTTCGATTGGACCGAGAAGTGGATTCGCTCTGGAAGTGCAAATTGCGGGAGAGAGAAATAGTTGGAAATAATCTGTGTGCTTGGAATGAAGGAAGGTTTTATCAACTGGCTCTTCTAAGGACGTTTGGAGTGAGGTGTGATGAAGATATGGGAGGGATACATCCATCTTCTTATACTGTTCAGATGTCAGGGGTTGTGGACGAGCTTGTCCAAGTCTGCTTCAATTCGAAGTGTAAGACTCCATCGCCGGCTTACCTTTCGGCCGTGTAGGCGACGATGGCTTGGCAGCTGAGGATATGTCACACAGCTTGTCCTTATCAGCCGTCTAGACGGGTCTGACGTTTGTGTATTAAATGTTTGCACAAGTTATATGCGGACACTCAAGGCTGCAAGCCGTTTTCGAGCCAAGCTGCAACACCTCAAGTCTAGACAGACGTCGAGTACGCTCCCAATCTTCTTCCTATCATTCTAAAGCTGTAAGGGGAATCTGAACGCACTCAATCTCAACCGAGATTGAGTGCGTGTTTAGTCTGCGCTAGATTCGTTAGCCATGACAAGACGAGATATATCGGTGCTTGCCTTACCTTCATGTGAGTTCTTCTCGGAAATTACAGTGGTATATGTTGTAGCTGTGCATTTCTAGCTCCAAGAAAACGTAAGCAGCTGCCACGTGAGGAAAACTGCCTTGGCTCGATTATGCCTAAGATTGGAGATGGTTATTAATAGTTCCAAAAGGTCGATTCTTGCAGAATCGGAAACAGTAAGGACGCCACGTAAAATCGTACACCAAAGACTAGATGCATCAGATGCACAAGATGTCCCGCAGAAGGCGCTCGCTAAGACATCTCTGTGACACCATTTGTACATCCGGTTGTTGAACGGACTGTTCTCAATTTGAGAAGCTCATCTCATTGATCCGAGGCGCCTATCAAGCTATCTTGGCATCGGTATTGGTCCTTTCGGCCCCGGCTGATATCATCGCATTGATGTAAAATTTGAGAAAGAGGTCCCAAATTGAGGAGGGCCAGCCATAAGCGAGGTTTCAACTTTCACTGCCTCCTTTCGGAGGCAGTTAGGTCGCACCTCGGTCCACCTGTGAGCAGGAAGTGGATCTTCGACCATCTGAGAATCCCATAATTAAACAGTTGATCCTTAGTCCCGTTCGCTTGCCAGCATACTAGGGAAACGTTTAGGGAAACGTACCGAAAAGTACGCGATGCATCTCGGGCAGGACAAAAATTCGATTTTGAGATGCAATCTGAAAACACGTGAAGATTCTGAGCAGGTGTGGAACAAGCTAGCTTATCAGTGCTGCATCGATCCTACTTCGTCAGCTCGTATACTCTGTTTTAAACAGAGCTATCGTGGAAGTATATCAAAGACGCTGGGACTTGGTATTGACAACTCCCGGCAGTGTCCGTTCAGATCGAAAATTTACTATGGTAGCTGTGGGAGCCTAAATTATCTGGTAGTTAATGGAGAACAGAAATAAGATGCGCTTATGGCAAGGTCCTCCGTCTTACTGCATACCTCACAGCAGACTCCTTTACCACGGGCATTGAGAAGGCCAAGAGACTAGAATAATGACGCGACTAATACGTCCAGCCTCTTGTCTTGCGCTTATGACTTCTTGGCGGGCTGAAAGCAAACAAAGTGAACGTAATGGAAAGGTTTTCCAAGGGGCAATCGACGAGAAGAAGTGAAAATTCAGTCGACAGCCAATAATCGACTTCCAGACAAGTGAAAAGATGTATACTCGATATCTAACGCTCTACTTTTGGATCAATTATGACTCAGCTCCCATCATTGTCAATAACAACTCAATTGAGGTTACTGCTTTTCGGTAGTATGTGCTGTAATCTCACAGCGCGAAGAAAAATGTTTCAAGGTCGAAGCTGGAGAGCTGGCGAGAAGTGTTGGAGAGCAGAGGCGAATAGAATATGATGTACCAGGAACGACACTTGGTCTTGGAGCTTTAGCCACTTTCAATCTGAGAGTAAAATACTTGGAGTCATCGGGGGCTCGAGGAAGCCCAGGCCACGGAATATGTGCGGAACTTCCGTAACGGAAGCGAGAATGGCGACCAGCTACATTAAGGATCTTTACGATCAGCCTGGATAACAAAGGATAGACGCTCCACAATCCAGCGGATGGCAAACCAGGTCAAGACTCGGACTAGAACTGACGGTGGCAGCTAAATTACACCGGCGCACCTGAAAGGACTGCCATGACCTGGGTCGATTCTGTGAGTGTGATTCGAGACGGAAAATGTTGAGATCCTGGTCCGGAAATGGTTTCCTCCATCGCGGTGCCTGCAGTCTTGGCATAGATCAGTTCGTCGGCAAATCCGAGCAAGCCTCGCCTGTGTCTTGTAATGGCGCAGCCGGTCGATGCTATACTTTCGAGGAGGGTAATCTCGACTTATCCGTCCTCAATTCTTCTCAGTCATCCTGTCGCCAAGTGTAGGCCTGCGGAGCCTTTCTCTTGATGAAGAAGACGGCCAATTACATTTGACTGAAGTGCAGTATAGTCACTGGATCGCAAAAGGGAGCCCCAGGCCTTACATGTTGCAGTCTTGTGCTGATTAGAAGGGTAAGCTGATGTAAGCGTCAGAGCAGCCCTACTCCATATCTTGCACTAGTATTCAGTACTGACTGTACCTAATCTCCGAGATGGATTGTCCCTAAGCTGTGCCGCACTGCGAAGACTGTGGATAACAATCAGGGCAACCTTTCTATCCCACAAGGTGTGATTATGGAAGAGTGCGTGCAATCAGCCGTACTCTTCACAGGAAGTTCAATTTTCCCCAGGCTGAGAGACAGCCTTGGTAAGCTCTGGGGGAAGCGAAAGCATGACGTGGACTTGTTAGTGGTCTAGCAATAGAATGGATCAGGTAATCGAGGGCAAGAGGGTGACAAGACTGGGGTCAATTTTTGCGTGTCTGTCATTAAGTCCGAATTAGAAGTGCCTCTTCTCTGAGATGCTTCATTCAGCTAGGGCAGAGAATGTCGTATTTGCACCCAAGACCCAAGCAGTCTATTGATTGGTTAGCCAGAAAGTTCTGGACAACTGGAAGATTGGCAGATATCAAATTCGGGCCCATACTCGACTTGTTGCAATGGGTTTTCACGACTCCGGCTGTACGTTCAATCATGAGGCGATTACCGTCAAAAGAATGCCACTGTGTCCGTCAATACTGATCTTCATGAATACCTAATAGGTACCTAGGTATCTCTAGGTCGGCTCCACCCTAGGTACCTTACTCAAAGGGGACGATTAAGGCACGAAGCCTCGGGAATATCCGAGGTAAGTGCAAATCTTAGCGTCCGAAATTGGACCCCTCGCCGAACCTAAAAACCCGAGCCCGGAGATTGATAGACCATGAATGCCCCGTCTCTCCACCTCCCTCATTCATCGTGCACGCGCAGAACATCCACTCCTTCCTCTCCTCCTACGCTCATGCCGCGACCTTCCCTCCGCTCGCAATGAACTCCGCTGGCTGCGCGAGCACGCCATCGCAAACCGCACCGACATTTCGACACCTACAGGCCCGACACGAGCATCATGGCGTCTGCATCTCCACCAATTGTGCCACGAGCGAGCCAGAGGAAAGCCCTTACAATACATACTCGGGACCCAACCCTTCGGCACACTAGAGATACTATGTAGGAAAGGGGTTCTGATACCAAGGTCAGTCAATCCATAAAAATCCGCCACATCTTTATCAAGTCTTCTAGCTAACCTCCTCCCCTCACCCACCACAGACCCGAAACCGAAACCATAACTACCCATCTCGCAACCCTCCTCCTCTCCTCCCTCGCCCCGACCCCCACCAAACCCCTGCGCATCCTCGATCTCTGCACCGGCACCGGCTGCATCCCCCTACACCTACACTCGCTCCTCTCCCCCCTCACTGCCTCCCTACGCCTACACGGCATCGACATTTCCCCCGCCGCCACAGCCCTCGCCCGGCAAAACCTTACTCACAACACCACCACCAAAAACCTCCTCCCCGTGACCGCCCTCTCGCAAATAACTTTTGCTACGGGGGATATATTCGCCAATTCCACCGGTGCTGCAGAACAGTGGCGGCAAGAGACATGGGACATTGTGGTATCGAACCCACCGTATATATCCCCCACGTCCTTCCAAACAACCACATCGCGCTCCGTGCGCAATTACGAGCCTAAAATGGCGCTCGTGCCTTCCTGTCCACTTTTTCCTTCCCCGAATAGCACAACTCACACTTTCACATCTCCTACAACAATAGACCCCGGCGACACCTTCTACCCCCGCCTTCTCTCAATCGCCGAACAAGTGTCCGCGCAAGTGCTATTAGTTGAAGTGGCGGACATGCAGCAAGCAATTCGGGTTGCGGGGATGGTCAATGGGGGAAGGAATTGGAAGGGCTGCGAGATATGGCGGGATTGGCCTGCTGGGGGTGGAGAAGAGGAAGTGGTGGTTGTGAGAGGGGAGAGTGTCGGTGTGAGAGGGGAAGGGAATGGGAGGGCTGTGTTGGCTTGGAGGGGGGAGGGGGCAGGGATGGTGGGGAGGTAGGAGGGGGGATAGGCTCCTTAAATGCGTGCGGAAGACCAAGAAGGACGGTGGTGGTTGAGAATCAATGATATCAATTCTCTCCGTCCGCAACGACTATTTTCCATTTCACAGGAAGAAAAATCAAGAAAAGCCCCAACATCACGCCCACCCCTCCATCGCCAACGGACCCCCCTCAAACTCCGTCCCTACTCCCCCACCACCACCCCCCTCCCCTCCAGCAGGCTGCTCCTCCTCCTCCCCACCCCCCACCCCTCCGAGCCCCCACCCCATCTTCTCCAACTCCCTCTTAAAGAAATCATACTCATCCGTACCTCCCTTCCCATCCTCTCCCCCTCTCCCCTCCCCCTCACCCTCACCCTCCATAACGCCCCTAAACTCCCTCAAATGCCACCAATGCACCAAACTCCTCCCCGCCTGCTCCAACGGCACCGCTTCCTCCACCACCCCATCCACATCCCCACCGCACAACCACTCATCGCGCAATTCAGGCCTGCAGTGCAGATAGATAGCCGTGATGACGCGCATGTTAGTCTGCCGCCATTTGCGGCCGCAGTACGGGGTCTGGGACTTGAAGAGTTTGAGGGTGTAGAGACGGAGGTCTGGTTGGGGGATCTTGAGGGCTTTGCGGAGAATGGTGCTGGATTTGTACTGGACAAGGAGCAGTGCGCGGTGGGCTTTTCGCTTGGTGATTTTTTGGAGGAGGCGGAGGAGGTTGATGTTGGTGAGGAAGAAGCGAGGGGCGTAGGTTGTTAGAGGTGATTGGGGCAGGGCGCCAGAGGTAGGGTAGCCGAGCTCATCGACTTCGGGACGGGCGGCTGGTAGAGGTGGGGTGGGTGGTGGGGATTGGGAAGTTGGGCTGCGGCGGTGCTTGAGGATAGGTGGCGGGGCGGCTTCGTCGTCGCTGGAGTTGGAAGTTGAGAGGGCGGGTTGGGGGGGAGATACTGGAGGATGTTTGGAATTGAGGTGGCAGAAATGGAATAAGCTGGACGCTCATCAGCTAATGAGAGAGTACAGGTAAGGATCAACATACTCGAGATCCTCGCGGTCGTTTTTCTGGTCGATCGCTCTGTCAACATCTTGATGAGCGAAGAGCTTGAGGACGAGTGGCAAGTAATTTGCGTCTAGCAGAAGCTGGGTCATATATTCGTATTTGAGTATGTCTGCGCAAAGGTTAGAGACCTAATCAATCTGTAATGAGGTATTCCAAGCAGCTCACGAGATAGCTTGAACCATTTCAAAAGTATCAGTAGAACACCAGACACAGCCTTTGTTGTTATCTCTCTAGATCGTAGCGCATTCAGCTCCTCGACAACCGGATCCGTGCCATCCTCACTCTCCGCAAGCTGGCCATTTAGCATAGCGCTGATGTTGACCGAAGACTTAGTGTTTCCTCTCCTCTTCCCTGGAGCTTCGTTTGAGCCGTCGTCAGGGAAGGATAATCCATTCTGCACTCCGTCCCTACCATTTTGAGCAACCAAATTTGATACATGGCTGAAGACAAGTTTCCAGAAAACGACCACTATAGACTGCAGATGTGGCAAATTCTCACACTGGACAGTAATCAGTTTTGGACACTCCTCTATTTTTACGGTACGTACATAGAAGCTATCAATGGCGTCCAACCGTCTTTGCACCTCATCATTATCTGTCTCTTTGCGCCACTTGGCCTCCTCATTCCTTGGAAGAGAACTTTTCCGTTTTGCTTTGCTTTCGGAAGCATCATCGTCACTTTCTAGTTCTAGGTCATCACGCAGTGATTCATGATCCATCTTCGACCGATTCCAACCTCTTTCATATTTCATAAACTTCTCTCGTACGTCCCACAGCTGACGAACAGACCTCGAAAGCCTCATGCGGCTAGCGAACAATTGTCCAGCTTCCAGTATCGAAGCTGGTATATCACTTCCTTCCCACCGTTTGCCGACAAGCTGATCTTGCAACTCGGCGTTGCCCTTTCCACCAACTGTGTTGCTCGTGTCATCCAAAGGAGGGTACAAAAAAGGGAAGTTTTGATTAGTTTGGTAGTTTTGTTTCTTTCCACCTTTGCCTCCCGGCCCAGCTGGAGAAGGTGGCGGTGAAGGCGCAGGCGTCGCGATATGTACAGGTTGATCGAATATTGATTTACCAGCGCCGTTGGAGGTCGCACCTACTGCCAGCTGTAAGTTCTCTTGGCTGGCCTGTCGACTGGGGTGATTAGGTAGGGGTGGTAATATTGAGTTGTTTTCCTCCTCAATTGGGACTAGTGGTGGAGGAGGGCAGTAGGCTGGATACTTTGATGTGATCTCTTGACGGAACAGATGATAGTCAAGCGGAGAAGCTGTTATAAAGCTCGGATCATGCTCGCTTTCGCTTACGTCCATATCTTGACGTAGCGCAACTTTGCTCTCGTTCAAATCCTTCATGTCGCCGAAGACTTGTAGGATTGTCTTCCAGTATAAAAGAACCACCTTCCAGCTCCCGAGTCAGCATAGTATCTTCGTCTTAGAAGCTTGAGGATCGTACCCTTGGGAGTGGGATACACGAAGATTCTTCCCAGCGCAACTTCGCAATCATCTTTGTCAAGACTGTCAAGAGGCGAGGACAGAGGCTAGCTACAGTCATCAGTGTCAGCTGGTGAGGGGGAAAAACAAGACGATGATCTGCACCAACCTATGGCGTCTTGCATGGATCCATCCTCGCCCTTCGAGTGTTGCCATCTCCCAGCTTCGATTACCAAGTAAAGCACGGTCAGAGTCTGATTTACTTCGATCTGCCTGAGAAACTTCGACGAAGCAAGTTTCTCATCCTGAGACTGTGAGCCATCTTCCGGCATGTCTGCCTCTCTAAGCTCGAACAAATAAGTATGTGATCATATTCTAGGAGTGTTTGGGCAGAGAGCAGTGGACTGACTGACTGTTCGCTTTCCCACAGCTTTGTCAACACATCGAGCAGCCCCTGAAAAGCATTCAGCTCGCAGAGCATTCGTGTACCATTAATGATCCACTTCAGCTGCAACCTTGGCTTGGTATTTGAACTACCCAGCCATTTATTGTCAGCGACCGAAAAATCGGATATTTGATCTTCCTTTTCTATCCCAGCCGTATCTCCCCAAACTCCTAAAGCGACGTAAGATAAGCACTCGAGACTTTTGACCCGAGGTGAAATTTCTGGATTCTGCAGCGCTTGGATAGCCCCAACCATGAAATTTTCCCGGTCTTCTTCATCCACGTCCTGCCATTGTAGTGCTTTGTCTGACGAGACTGGTTGTTCGGCCTGCGCTTGTTCCCACTTCTCGTCAAAGGTCTGCTTTGCCCGTAACAGCATGTATCTCTCTTCTTCCGTGTAAGAGAACCATTCCTCTAGCTCTTCTGGAAAAGACCTCGTTTCCGAATAGTCATACGCATACGCTGTAGGTTCAAGCTTAGGTAAATCAGTCACCAATCTTTTCAATTCAAGCAAACTCAAAGAGTCTGTTGGATTCCGCTGCTCTTCTTGTCGCTGAGGTGGGGCAGGTGGAGGAGCTTGTTGCGGGGGAGGTGGAGCGGACCCTTCTCGGCGAAGGATTGGGCGGCTGACTGTTCTAGGAGGACTGGGTACGGCATTGGCGAGGATCTTAGGACTTGACTGAGCGTCGTGTGCCCTTCGCGATTCAATGCGCTCCGTGAACTCAGATTCTGGAGCATCTGTGGGAGAGATTGTGGAAATGTCGGCACCAGATTCGTCCACTTCGTCAGCCTTGACGATGATAGCATCACCATCCTCATTATGCCCATCTGGCTCAGTATAGTCCATGTCGCTGAGAATCTACTGCCGTTTGCTTATACGTCTGCTTGCTTTGGAAACGGATCTGGGGCATGCGAAGGCGGCATGCTTATACAAATCCAGGAAGGAACAAACTGGAGTCTTGGGGAGCAGCGTATATATGATAAGCTCTCCCATTGGTGTAAGACGATGGACATGGTACAGACGAGGAGGATTGTGAGTAATTGTAGAGAGGACGTCCTGATTTTAAGATGGAGATAACGGCGCTAAGATCTACATACTAGGTACCTTAGGTAAGGTACTTGAGGTAGACATTGAATAACTTACATTCCCAGCAGTCGAAGTCGTCGTGTCCCCTGCTCGTACCCTACGCCAAATTTCATATACGGGTAGATGCTCGTAGATCTCCCTCTACGCTGGAGAATCTACTAGATAGCCGTCATCACTTGCTACGCTCCTCATGACAACTTGGTGTCCGAGCTTAGTCATTTCGAGCAAAGACCAAAAGCTTGGGAAAGTCGCTGCACGTTTACGAGATTGACCCGGGGCCGCCTAGTGTTGTTGCCAATTGTAATGAAGATGATGTCTACCTGCCAGAGAGACCCACTTCAGGCGGTATCAATTTTTTTCTGCGGAAGCGCGATTCCGGGGGCACCACGGTCACAGCCAATGGCTGAAGATAAGTATTTCGGTTGTGTCAATATAGTTTCATTTAATCTTGACCGCTTTGTCGCTTGCCTGCTCCATATCTGTTTAGCCCTCCGGGCCTCGTCAGAGACGCTGGGTGCAAGCATGCAGAAAGACAGGCTGCCGCGGTAGGATACCGTGACATTCTGAAAATGGCTGATTGAGATTGTTTGCCTTCTTGAGTCACAAGCTTGTCCACGGTGAGCAAGATAGCCGTGAACGAATAAATACCAAATCCGCGGCCGACTTTCTATCCTCCTTTCGTCTCACCAATCCCTAGCAACTTCTAGGAATAAGTTGACTTCTTGATCATCCAATCTATCTTTGTGACCTCTCTCTTAGGGACCCGAGGGCGTCAGTACGATGCCAACCAATAATGAGAACGTGTCAACCAATATGCTGGGGTCATCGGCAGATGTTCCGCTGGACCAGTCTAAAACCCCTGAGATTGAGTCTCCTTCAGATCATAAAGCCGTAGTTGTCGGCTTATACGGGATTCCTGGCTGTGGAAAGACATTTCTATTGAATCAGTTGGAGCAGAATCTCGGACAGCAGGAATTTGCGTACTACGACGGCTCCAAGGTGATTGGTGGTATTGTCCCTGGCGGTCTCAAAGCCTTCCAAGGAATGGAAGACAAGGACAAGGCGAACTGGCGCCAGCGCGCTATCGAGAAAATTGGAGACGATAGCGCCGACAGCGGAAAAGTTGCAATTGTTACTGGACACTTCATGTTCTGGTCAGAAGGAAAGGAAGCTGGCACGACAGTGTGTACCGAGGCCGACTTAAAGATATATACGCACATTCTATATCTAGACATCCCTGCCAATGTTGTCGAGCAACGTCGCCGTGACGATACCAGCGGAAGGAATCGCTCCCCTATGCCAGCAGGCCGTCTGTTCGCTTGGCAGCAGAAAGAGATGACCCAGCTGCGCCATCTCTGCCGAAATAATGACATTTTGTTCTTGGTCGTGACTCCATTGCCAACCCTGCTGAACAAAGCTTCGGCAATGAACGAAGCCTCGGCGCTGGACAACGACGTGTTGCTGAATCAAGTCTTGACATTTCTCAAAGATTTTGCGCGTCATACCGAGAAATACAACCTATCTCAGGCCGAAAGCAGATTAGATGATGCTGTCTTGCCCAGCCAAGACCAGCTGAAGATAATGTTAGCCATGGACGCTGACAAGACGTTGGCTGCAGAGGACACCGGCGTGCTGTTCTGGAAACGTGTCTCCATAACGCGAGCTCCGGATTCTGATAACTTTGCATTGAAGGAGTTGTTCAACGGCCCTCTGGGTTATTCATACACTGCATTCCGCCAGGCCGTATTGATGTATGAAGAGGCGACTAGTGAAAAAGAATTTGATGAGCTTTGCGAACATGTGGCATCATTGGTGACCATGCATTCTGAATTCGTGTCCCTGTTGCAGCTGGTCGCAGAGCAGAAACACTTTGGCGCGGTAGTTATCACCAGTGGGCTGCGCCGAGTTTGGGAGAAGGTGCTGGAAAGAGAAGGTCTATCTGAAAAGGTAAAAGTCATTGGTGGGGGGCGTGTGGCAGATGGCTTCGTTGTTTCAGCGGCAGTAAAGGCTGCCTTGGTTACTCGTATGAAGGAGGTTTACCATATGACTGTCTGGGCATTTGGAGATGGTCCACTGGACTTGGACATGTTCCGCAAGGCAAATCACGCCATTGTCGTGGTTGGTAATGAGCAAACCAGAAGCAAGACCATGGATGCGGCCTTGGAGAGCGCTATCGACAAGGACGCTCTTCGAGCGCGGCAAGTTCTACTACCAAGCAACGCCTCACCACGACTAGATGTTACGAAGCTTCCCACAATCAAGCTCACTGAGCCCGGCTTCGTCAACTCTCTCTTGAGTCACCGATACACACCTGATGGTCTCCAAGTGCTTTGTGCAACAGATAAGAGTGCGACAAAGCTGCTAGCAACGCGGATGCGCGATGCAGCTGTTGCCGGCCCTGATCTAAGGGAAGCGCATCGCCGCGTTGGATGGTATTTGGCAAATGAGTTCCTAGGCGATGTGGTGGGTCTCGAAAAGTGCTCGATTCAGCATGTCCTGGGTCGTCCATCACAAGGCTACCAGCTTTTCCACGAGAAACAAACAACCATCGTAGCACTAATGCGCGGCGGAGAACCCATGGCTTCCGGCGTCAACGACGCTTTCCCGCTCGCAATGTTCGTTCATGTAAAGGATGCTGACGATCTCAAGCCCCATCATCTGGAAGGGCAACTCACGGTCATACTGGTAGATTCGGTCATCAACACTGGTGCAACAATTATCGAATTCGTGGAGCACGTTCGCAAGCTTCATGCCACCATTCGCATAGTGATAGTCGCCGGCGTCGTCCAAGACCAGTGCCTTGCGGAGGGCGGGCTCAGGCAGCGATTCGCACATCACGTCAAACTTCATCTTGTTGCACTTCGGCTTTCCGAAACCAGTTTCAAAGGCAGCGGTACCACAGATACGGGCAACCGTCTCTTCAACACTACGCATTTGCCATAAAGACACAACGCTTTTGCCCTGAATGAGCTGACACAAAGACCATTTGCCCGGCCAACTTCATACAAGCCGGCTACTAATACTGAGCGATTGGATGAGTCTAGTCTTTAGGGAGATCTCGAGCAAATCCATTGCGCCATAATTTCTTTCCGTGTGCTATCTACATTCACTCATTCACTCATTCATAGATAGCCACTCAATCCAGCTAGCAATCTTAGGCCCAACGCACTCCTTGATCCAGATAGATGGATTACAATGAAGCATTGCTCCCATGTTGTGATACCGCTTGCATGACTCTAAATGTGCTGTAGATTTTGAACCCCAGTGAGAAAAATTTGTTAAGGATCCCCGTTTTGATCCCTATGATAGTATGGGGGAGGGGGTTCGTTTTAGTGTAGGGAGGACTATCCGAGGGGGACTGAGCCCAATCAAGCGGCCAAGCAACAATTATGAGAGGCATCGGACACTTTTCGAAATGGAGTATCTTTCGTTTTCAAGATCCGTCGGACACGGTAGGAGTAGCATCGTAGGCAGGGTTTCAAATTCCAAGTCACCCTGATGGCACTCGTCGACAATCTGATTAATGGCTTCAATAAAGATATGTTGGGCAATAAACAAAAACGCCATGCCCAATACTCTCATCCACCCCCCCTACCCCACCTTCTCCAAAACCTCCAATCCCACTCTTCTCCCTTAGTCCTTCTGCCCCTCCCCCGAACCCTCCAAAAGTAAACCGGCACCCCCGCCGCTACAAAAGCCACCACCAACACCGACTGTCCCGGCTTCGCAAAGACCGCCCTGCTTAGTAAGAACAAGCTGACGCAGCAAAAGATAATGGGCGTTGATATCCACGTCCTGTACGGCCGCTCCAGATATGGTTCCCGGACGCGTAAGACAATGAGACCAAGCACGGTTATGAAATAGAACGTGTAGCCTGCGACACCATAGAAGGTGATCAGGGTACCGAATTCGCCGACGATAATGTAGGCGGCTGTGAGGAGCGCGTTGAAGAGCATGGCGTTTATCGGTGTGAAGCCTATTCTACCTTCTTCGTCACCAATGAGTCGGGTGACGGTTCGACTGAGCCACGACCTCCTTTGCAGCCGACTGTGGGATTGAGAAGAGCCAGGCATGCCGATGTGCCCTAGCAGTTCCGGGAGAAAGCCCTCTTTGCCTGCTGCATAAACCAGACGGCCGCTGGTGAAAGTTGTAGCGTTTAGGGCCCCAATACAGGAACCAGAGACGATAAGAGCGAGGACTAGAGAACCAACGGGCCCGAAGACAACGGAGCCGAACTGCACGGCTATGGTGTTGGAGGAAGAGAGGATGGATCTGGGGAGGACGAAGATGTAGGCGATACTGGCGAGGAGATAGGAGAGGATGACGAGCGGCATGGCGGTGTGGATGACGCGAGGTAAGTCACGAGAAGGGTGCAAAAATTCTCCGACCACATAGTTTGTGTTGTCCCAACCATCAAAGGCCCACAGTCCCGCATAGATAGCTACAGCCCAGTTGGATGGATCAGTGCTAGTGCCATTAAACCAGTCGGTCGTCTTCCACTCTGTATTCGGTGTCCCTTTCCATGTAAAACCAGTGGCCGCAACGACAATGCCAGTAATGGTAATCCCGAGAAGGGCAATGAACTTAAAGAACATGAAAACATCGCCCATTCGCGTGGCCAGCCTCGTTGAAATGCAGTTGAAGATTGTAATAGCAGTCAAGCCGGCCAACCCAACGCCCTTGTCAATCCATGCACTCGCATTCTCGACGTCCGCTCCAACAGCCGCGCGGACTACATACTCGCCAAATATAATGGCGATGATGGCTGCGGATCCTGGTTTCAGCACAAATACCGCGCTCCATGTGAATAAAAAGCCGGCCCAGTCACCAAAGATCTTTGACAAGTATACCTGCGCCCCACCATTGAGAGGTATTGCTCCTCCCAGCTCTGCGTAGCTTGCCGCCCCTGTCCATGCCAGTACTCCAGCTACTGTCCAAACAATCAACGATGCGCCGTATGAGCCTGCATTGATGTTGACTTGTGCGGGCGAGGAGAAGATACCCGACCCAATGATTAGGCCAACGATGAGGGAGAGGCCGTTGAGATATGTGAGGGATTTATGTTTCTCGAGCGACGCGCCATTGAAGTCGACAGGTCCAGAGCCAGGAGCCCCAAGGACTGAGTACCCAGCCGCAGTTGACGAGAGAGGAAACAGGTTCGAGGCGAAGTCGAAGGCGGAGGAGACAGAGTAAGAGCGGCTATGGGGAGTAGGTTGCGGGGTGGCGGCAGTGTTAAGAGGATCATCGTTGGAGAGGGATTGCTTTCGAGAGGACGATATTCCCGAGGGAGAGGATGACCGGGAGCTCTGGGAATGGCTTCGACTCGACGAAGCCAGGGAGGCTAATTCGAGTGAGTCCCTGGGGGGTGGGTTGAGGTTGGCATAATTGATGCGGGACATGGCCACCCAGCTGCTCTTATGGTTGGTGTGTCCTCACTATCATTTTGGTGATGACTTTCTGAATATTCGATACAATTCCTACTTGTGATATGTGATATAAGGACTTGTGCACGCGAGATTGAACTCGAAGTGGAAGCTTATTTCGTGGGGAACAAGAAGCGCTTACAGTTGCCGTCCTTGGACTAGCGCATCATGGATACCTTACCTTAATTTCTTGACGTCGTTTAATCTCTTATGTTGCTTGCGACTCTTCGAATATCTCTTTCAGCAGGCATCGTATCAATGCAAGGCCTCTGCTACGCTCGAAATTGCGTTCAATTATCACGACAGCTATTTCCACTTCGGAACCCGGTACGCGTTCGCCGCTTTGCAAGTCGACCGTCCCCAGGTTTCAATGCAAGTAAACCAACAGGGACGCATCCGTCTCGTAAAGACCGCGCTTCCGGCTTTGGCGCCACCGGACCTTCACCTCGACCCAAAAAAGCTCCTCGAGAAAAATCTGCCAGGGAGATCAACAACGGAAAGGTTCCCCTGATAGTACGGTTTCGGCCTGGGCCTGGTAAAGTGATTCTCTTCTCCATCGTCGCGTTGGTGAGCTACAAATTATACACATGGCAACCAAATCTAGAGAAGTTTGCCATTTTGAATCCTAGAATATGGAGTCCCTTTATCTTAGAATCGAGAGAAAAGATCTCTTCCACAAATGCTATATTAATTCTGCTGTCACTACCTAAGGGTCTAAACACAGAGATTGTGTCTGAGGCATGGAATAAAGGAGTTTGGAGCGTGGAAGTGGTTCAGCCTGAGCTCCAAGTAGCGCGATCGTATACACCTCTTCCGCCGATAGAAGGTGCTGAGCCTGAGCAAGTGAGATTGCTCGTTCGGCAGGAGCCTCAGGGAGAGGTGTCTACCTATCTACATAAGATTAATCGCGGCACAATTGTCCACCTTCGCGGCCCCAGGGTTGATTACGAAATCCCAGAAGACGTAGACGAAATTCTTTTTCTGGCGGGAGGGACCGGCATTGCCCCAGCGCTGCAGGTGGCACACACCTTGTTCAACCATCGGACCAAATCAACGGAGAAGGGCCCGGAATTACGCATCTTATGGGCAAACAGGCGGCGTGAGGACTCCATCAATGGGCTAGGTGCCGCCTCACAGCAGCGAGCGGAACCTGGATTAATCCCAGATATACAGGAATTAGCAGACAAAGGGCAAGGGCAGTCTTCAACCCAGCGCGAAAAGACGGATGAAGAAGAACCTCCTGCCTCTCAATCTCTGCAGACTCGCCTGGTCGAGGAGGTGGAATCGCTGAAAGCTAGACATGGAGGCAAAGTGATCGTGGATTACTTCATTGACGAAGAAGAGTCGTATATCTCAGAAAGTCTACTGGGTACTTATTTAAAAGGCATTGATCAGACAGTGAACCAAGATGGAACCCCACGTAGGAAGGTCGTCCTGGTATCTGGACCCGAAGGTTTCGTCAACGCCTTCGCCGGACCGAAAAGATGGCAAGGCGGGAGAGAGGTACAAGGACCTCTTGGCGGAATTTTGAAAAAGATCGATGCCCCAGAATGGGAGATTTGGAAGCTCTAATTTACACTCTATAATCTTCTTCTATGTTACGACCATAGCGCGTCGATCCAGTCGTAGTCACCAATATCAACAGGCCGGTGGATTCCTCTCAGGAGCTCTTGGATAACAGATCCCCGCTGGACCGTCTCCTCCATGATCCCCCATACGTGCCTCGGCTCAACCCTCCCATACCAGATGCCCATCCCCGCCAACGGCGACAATTCTCCGCTTGGCATCTTGAACGTTTTCGGCAGGTAAATAACAACATTCCCAGCAAAAGCATGACCACCGATATGGCTCGTCAGCGCCACCCTTGAGCAGTTGCTCTGAGTAGTATATTGCTGCCCACCTCTGGACTCAATCGAGCGCTCCTTTGCATTAAGGTAGGAACAAAATTCGTCGCGCAACAGAGGTCCGAGTATACCACATCGAGTATCCCTCGTGTTATGCCCGCAGATCAATATCGTAGCCCCCGGCATCCTTATCGGCCACGACCGCTGGTCTTTCCGATTTACCAATTCTGATGTGTCTCTCTTCGCCAGCCCTTTCTGGACAAAGGCCGTCTTGGGGTTTGTAAATAGTTGCACAAGGGTTTCAAGGGATCCGGGCGAAGGGCGTATATTTGGCACATATATACTTTCTGGGAATATATCGACGGATATACAATTTCGATCAGATTCCGTCCTTGAGGAGGCGTTGGTTATGAGAACCGGTCTTTCAGGCTATATCGTGCCAGCATTAGCTCTCCCTTCCATACCACCATCATCATCTCCAGCGAACATGACCATAAACAACCAACAATACATACATACATCGAAATAATCCCCACCCCTCCCCACCAAGCCCTTCAACCTTCTCGCCAAATTTACCCCCGAACCTTCCACACTCTCTTCCTCTTCCTCGATCCTGCTCCCCCAATCCTTCCTCCCGGTATTAATAACCACATGCTGCGCATACGGCGGCATGGTGCCATTCATTTCCCTCTTATAATCGATATCCAAACCCGCCGGCATCGCAGCGCACGCGCAGCGAGAAGGCGGACATGATTCAGTTGTGGGTATTACACCCAAGACAGGAGAAGGTTTTCGAGGGGCAGAGGCGTATGGGGAGGTAGAGAGGGCGCGGTGAGGGATTAAGCACCGTAAAGGGCGGATGATGGGGGCCATATTAGATGGGTAAGCGAGGGTTAGAGTTTTATGGCGGAAGGCTTTGAGTGAGAACGCGTGACGTATGCACAGCCCCTGCACAGCCCCGAACCCGAAACCAAATCCCCGGGCCGAGCCCAACAAAGCCTAAACATTCCCGAATCCGCAACCGAAGCCGAAAGTGCCCCACCCATGAAACTTGGGCTCAACGACAAGCGGTGGCTGATCCTGAAACCTGCATGTCGTAAGGTATCTTACCTTGGAATCTCTTGGCCGAGCACCCAAGGTAGCATCAAGTATGATCATGTGGTACGATTACGAGTTACAACGACGCCAAATCTTGCCAAAACTACGGAAATTGCAACAAGGCTCAAGCTGCCATTCTAAGGGGTATATAATGCCGGCACTGAAGTCCATCTCCTTGTCCCACCTTCTTGTCCTCACGGGCTCCCAGTCTTCTCTCTTCTACAACTACATCTACTTGTATTTTTCCTTCTACCAAATCTTGCCCCCAATTTCTCTTTATTTCCTTTCACCGATTCAAAATGGCACCTCTCAACATCCTCATTGTCGGCTGTAGCGTTGCCGGCCCTACATTGGCCTCATTCTTGCTCCTCTCCCCGCTTCCTGCCTCTGAGAAACCACGCATTACCATCCTCGAGCGATCCCACACCATACGCATGCAAGGCCAAAACATCGATATTCGCGGTGCGGGGGTCACCATCATCCGCAAACTCGGACTCGAGAACGTCATCCGTGCTAGCACTACAGGCGAAGAAGGCGTCCAGATGGTGGATGGGAAGAATCGCGTATGGGGCCAGTTCGCAGCGGACAAAAGCGGGCAGACTCAGACCCCTACGAGCGATATCGAGATCTTGAGAGGTCGGTTAGCGGAGATTTGCTTCACGAGGAGTAAGCTAGTCAGCGAGGAGGTGCAACGGGAGGGTGGAGCGGGCATAGAATATGTCTTCGGGGATACACTCTCGGAGTTGGACCAGGATGGGAGCCAGGTCCATGTGCGCTTTTCGAAGAGTGGGGAGAGACGGACTTTCGATCTGGTGGTTGGGGCGGACGGGCTACAAAGTCGTACGCGGAATATGGCGTGGGGTTCGGAGGGGGAAAAGGGAAGGGTGAAGCTGCTAGGCATGTACGGTGGGTTCTTTAGCATGCCGAAAGGAGGAGGGGATACTATGTGGCGTCGCTGGTTCCATGCACCCGGGCGACGGAGCGTCATGGTAAGGCCGGATGAGCAGAGAGACCGGACAACCGTGTTCATGACTGTTATTAATGACAAAGATCAAAGATTAGAAGAGGTGGCGGCGAGGGGGCCTGACAATGTGGACGCACAGAAGAGGCTTTTGAAGGAGTATTTCCAGGATGTTGGGTGGGAGTGCGAGAGGATCCTCAAAGAGATGATGGCAACGGATGACTTCTACTACTCCATGGTAGCCCAGATAAAAATGGAAAAGTGGAGTAAAGGGAGAGTGGTCCTGCTGGGTGATGCTGGGTAAGTTCTTCCAACTCCATCGGTACCTTCGATAAATGCCTTCGAACCTGTGGCTGACCGTGCAAAGATACTGTGCCTCGCCCATATCGGGCATGGGAACAACGCTAGCCTTAAATGGTGCCTACAGCCTAGCCGGCGCTATCTCACAAAACCCAGCTGATCTCACCACCGCTTTTGCCGAGTATGAGAAGAAAATGCGACCCACCGTTGACCGGGCACAGAAGCTGTTTCCCGGCGCACCTCATATCATGAACCCGGAAACGGCATGGGGCATAACATTGATGAGTACCATCCTATATCTCTTCTATGCATCTGGATTTGTAAAGCTGCTATTCATGTTCGTCGGACCACCTGCAAATGCTGTGTCGGTCGAAGATTATGGGTTCAAGCAGCTACCAGAGATGGAAACAACGGGAAAAACAGAAGATCGCTCTGCTGGCTACTAAACCTTTGCCTTTTGTGTTGTTCTGGATTGGGCTATATGCCATGAAAGTATGAACGCAACTCACTCGGTAGCAGGAGCAAGACCCATCCTTCGCTGGTATTAGCGCTCTCTATGTAACATTGTAGATACTTCCACATATATTACACCCAAACCTTTCACAACCCTCCTCCCACCCGTATAGAGCAACAAAAACTCCGGTTGCTAAAGCTACCGGCAGCCGTTGCGCGAGACTGTATTAATTACCCGCTCTATTTCTTCAGAACTCTAGATAAGCACTACCATACATCAGCCTAACCATCAAAGCCAAAACTCACAGCGCCAGTCTACTAGAAGACATGATATAGAGTATTGTACTTTGGCAGAAGGGTTAGTATATCTAGCCCTCTATATAGTAGAAAATCTTTATAATTATAACCACCTAATAACTAAAATAGGTATAGCATATTGGTGACGGTGATAGTAGAAGAATTACCTTATTTATATACACCGGTACGGGCTGCGAAATCACTCTATTAAGACCCTTTGAGAGTGTTACGTAGACGAATTTACTTACGACCGGTGTTAAAACGAGCATTTCAGTAACCTGCCCAGACTAGATAGAAACCATGTTGTGAATGGAATGAAGAGGGCAAGGCCCACAAGCTCATCAGCAAGTCTGTTGGGACATACGACAAGCACCACCACAACGTCATGTGCCACAAGACCCCACTTGGTGAGTTCACTTTTCCAATATCGTTTGGCTTCTTTCCAAATCCAAGAACAATCCTCTTGTTTACTAACCCGAAAAGCAAGCAGCCGCTGGCGGATTCACAAAGGAGCACAAGGAATCCTTCGTCAACCTAGGCACCTACGTCCTCGGCGCGCTCGCGAACCAGAACGGTCTTCATCCTCCGCACGCCCCACCCCGACGGTTGCGACGAGGAAGGACTCCCTCGCCTCCTACTACATGATATGCTCCAACGGCTCCGTCTCGGCCTCGAGGTCTTGCTCTCTTCTTTCCGGGGATGGACGGCCCAGCAAGTCGTGATGGCGTGGGTGCTGGCATTGTTTAGGATGAGTTCGGCGACGGTGCTGTTGTTGACGCTTCTCTTTGCCGCACATCAGCAGCTGCTGGGCGTGGTTGTTGCGATATATCTGCGTCGTGGGATTTTTGGACGTTCCGTGATGAGTGGTCGTTAGAGAAAGGTATGTATGTTGGTAGGTGGATCTCGTTTCTAGCGGTGTGATAATGGATGGCGTTCTGCCCCTCAACCATTTACTGACTTCGTTCGACTTGCCGTGGCCTGTTTCCACTCATGTTAGTTTCCTCTGGACTCGGCCATTATCCTCCAGCTCTTATGAAAAACGTCCGTTCCTTACTTTATACTCCCATTCCCCTCCGCTCAAACACCCCACCCACCTCCTACCTCTCTCTCGAAAAAAAAAAAAAAAACAGAAGCAACAAGCCAGAGCAAACGACCTTACACCTACCGTACTGACATTAAATCACCAACAAATATTTTCTAGCTTACTAATTGGTCTTTAGGGCTCAGCAAGCGCTAAGGCAAGATATTTTCGTGGTTGCTCGCTTATGTAGGTATAGCAAATACATCGAGTTTGACTTACTGAGGGTTTAGGCGCACACTGACTTGGCTTTCATTGTTTGACTTTGGTGGGGACCAAGGATACACGACCCGGAGAGGGATACAATTGGGTAGTGTCTATCCCGATGGTGTTTGATATGCCCCGGCCTCCCAGCTTTCCAACATCTTAGGCCAATTGTAAGCCCTCGCATTCCTTACCCACCTTGGTACAATACTCTCAATCCACAATTAAGTCGCCCACATTCTGCTAGAATGTCTTTTGCAGCCAGCCGTGCCTATCAACGCCTTCTTTCCACTTAAACGTGACATCCATATCATACTGCTTTGCAAAGAAGCTACTTTCAATCCTCCATTCTTTCGCCGGATCAGCAAGCTGTATCTACTCAGAGCATTTAGTAGCTTCCTTTCGTTGGTATGCAGCAAATCACATACATCAAAGAGCCCAAATAGCGTCGGAATAAGCTTGTACATCACCATCATAGCAATAGGTTTCCCAATACAACCTCTCGGGCCATGCCCAAAAGTAAAATCCGCTCGTTTCATTCTTCGGATACGCTCCTGGAATGAAGCCGTATCCTCGTCGTGCCTCTGCAACCAGCGGCCAGGGTTGAAAATCTCAGCGTCCGAGCCGAACACTTCGGGTAGCCGTTGTATGTTCCAGCCATTCATGCCGACGACCGTCCCGGGGGGAATTGTGACACCATTCGAAAGCTCCAGACCCGCATCGGGCACGATACGTTCTAACAGGAGAGTTCCTGGGGGATGAAACCGCAGCGCTTCTTTGATGACGGCATCGAGATAGGGGAGGCCATCCTGAGACGCATGCCATGGGGCGGGATACGAGAGCTGTGCCGCGTCCAGTTCGGCTTGCAGAGTCGACAAAACGTTTGGTGTCTTCAGTACATAGTAGATGACGGCACGAATCGCGACGGAAGTGGAGTCGGAGCCCACGAGTAGGTTGGTCATCACATGGCCAAAAAAGGCCGTGTTGGACAGCTGCCCAGGGTGGTTGCGCTGATATTCGTGAAGGTGTGAGACAAAGTCACGACGGTTCGCACTTTCGGCCTCCTTCTCTGCCAGCCTTTCATTCAATAATTGGCTTGCCCGAAGCGCGAACGGGTTTGTTGCGGTGCCTAGTCGGGTCCTGATGGGGTTTTTTCTAATCCAATAGTCAAGAACCGGCATCTGAGAGACCTTGATAGTATCATCAATTATCACGTTCAGAAGAGGTGACTGCAATGTCGAACTCACAAGTGCATTGTACCGAAATTCTATAGCCACGGCCTCAATGAGTCTGTTGATATCACGTCCTGCATCTAGGAAGCCGAAGGAACGGCCGAATGTGATCTCGCCAATAAGATCAAAGTAAACTACGCCGATTCAGCCTTGGAGATTCAGAAGGCTTATGTACGGGGATGACACACAATACTGAAGCCAGTTGTGAGTATCACAACTTCTTCCGGCTTTTGCTCCGGAAGCAAATTCTGCATCCAGTCGCCCTATAAGACGGCATATCGTCAGATCGAGAAACGGTTCGAATGTCGTTAAGGCGGTCATGGAATAGGCCGAAGCTATTGGCTTTTTGAAAGCAGCATGTGCTGTTCGGTCTTTGAGCGTCGTCAATGTCGGAATCCGTTTTCCCTCCCTAAATTTCTCTCGAACGCTGTACATCTCGCCCTTTGTACATTCACAAGACTTTTAGCAGAGAAAATCGTACCACAGGAGGCCGCGAATTCGCAAGCCGGTGCCTGTCTACCTTCATAAAGTCCGTCTTACTTCCATAAATTTTGTCGATGGCGTCGGGGTCTGAGACGCTCACGAGATTGGGCCCAACGCGGACTGCGCTACCGTACTTTTGATGAAGCTTTACGAGTTTCACCTCATGAGAACCTCTCCACGTGTCGATAAAGCGCCAGAGATTCGAGTACCTCGCCCACACTGGGCCAGGAACCTTTCGTAGGCCAGGGTGGAGAAGGGGGGAGAGCTGATAAAGGAAGACGAGAAAACAGAAAGTAAAGAAAGAAGCAAATGCCGCTTCCATCATTATGGCAACAATTTACCAAACACAAGATTGTAAGAGTGAGCACCTGTGATACTCGCGTCGCTAGTGTTTTAGCTGAGTAAAGAATCACAAGAGAGTCCAGGGAAATAATGATGTGAAAAGAGGGAAGAGAAAAGCGGATGGATACGTATCTCTATCGACGTATAAATGAGCCACACAGCAAAAGAAAAAAAGGAAAGGAAGGATCGAAAGAATCGACTACCTTCGCATTGAGCAACAATGTACTCGTATTCAAAAGCTACCGATCTGTATTATAACCAATACCAAAATTACACCGCCAAGCCGCAGGGCGCCGGCTCAGCTCGTATAAGCAACGCCATCCCTCGATCCGCGACCGCAAGGGGCGAGCTAAAGTAAGGTATGATGATTTAAGGTACTTTAGGTAAAGTAGTGCTGAATTCTAGCTCGACATCGAGCGGAGTCGCTTGTCGGACGTACTCGGACGTCGCCTATACTTGTCTGCTCCACTGCTGAACATGGCCGAGTCGATAGCGCCCACTCGTAAATCAGCGATCTGAAGAGAGGCGGCCAACACGACAATAGGTGATGATTGGATGATAGGTGATGATGATGACGATTGGGCTTGCGTAGGATCTACACCCCTATAGCTATAGCGGTGTAGATTAGAACAATTCCATTGCGTCAATGTCGTAATCAAAGATGGGAAACCCCTTACCAATCTACTTTGGACCCACGCAAACACCGGGCCCACCCCGAGATTGGCTGGGCTGGTCTGTGAACTGTACATATCGACATCAAACAACACACGTATTACCTGTCATATGATATTTTACGACCAGACTTATGATCCTGACAGGATATTGCTTTTTTGAAAACTGTCTCCGCCAGAATGTTTGAAGAACGTGTGAATATACCGTGATTTCACTATCTTCCAGTCACCTACTCTCCATAGTCATGTGTAGCCCGGAGAAAAGGCTGTCATCGGCCGACGTCATCGCAGATGCAGACACTCTGTACAAGTTCCCGGAGAGTTCAATTGCCGTTGTTGGTGCGGCCTGCCGATGTCCTGGTGCCAACAACTTAGAGGAGCTCTGGGACGTAATCTCAACTGGTGAATGCCGTGCTGAGGAAGTTCCAGTACAAAAGATTGACATTCCTGCGAGCTTCCGCTCTAGGCTTGCGCAGGATGCCAACGTTACGGGTAAACGACGATATTTTGGCAATTTTCTTGACCAAGTCGACTGTTTCGACAATACGTTCTTTGGTATAAGCCAAAAAGAAGCCAGCGCTATGGACCCTCAGCAGCGCATACTTCTCGAGACGGCGGTAGAGGCGATGGAATCCAGCGGCTATCTACGCCGTCACCAACGTGAGCTGGGAGACCCAGTCGGCTGTTTTATCGGGGCGGGTTTCATTGAGTATAAGGAAAACACTTGCACCAATGCCCCGACCTCTTTCACGGCAATTGGAACCATCAACGCCTTTCTCTGCGGAAGGATCAGCCATCATTTCGGTTGGACTGGCCCATCTGAAGTCCTCAACACTGCTTGTTCAGCATCTTTGGTGGCAGTGCATCGTGCATGCAAAGCCATTCAAACGGGCGAATGCCCAATGGCGCTTGCTGGAGGTGTAAATGTGTTGACTGGAGTCCACAACTTCTTAGATCTTGGGAAAGCAGGATTCCTCAGTCCAAGTGGTCAGTGTAAACCGTTCGACGTTGCTGCTGATGGGTATTGCCGCGGAGAAGGCGTAGGTCTAGTAGTGTTAAAGCCGTTGTCTCAGGCCGTAGTAGACGGAGATCAAATTCTAGGTGTCATCCCAGGCACTGCTACTACCCAGGGCGGTCTCTCCTCGAGGATTACCGTTCCGTCCGTATCAGCACAGGTGTCATTATATCAAAAATTGCTGGATGCAGCGAGAATGACATCCTCTCAGATATCGTATATCGAAGCTCATGGCACTGGAACCAAGGTCGGTGATCCGCTAGAAATTGCAAGCATTTCTAAGGTCTTCGGTCATGGTGTTCCTATCGGCTCCATCAAAGGTAATATTGGCCATTCGGAAGTCGCATCAGGTATTGTTAGCCTGATCAAAGTACTTATGATGATCAAAAAGGGCACAATACCGCCTTTGGCCAGTCATAAAGACATCAACCCAAAATTGGGGGATCTAAACGCACTGGGGCTTAAGATTCCCCTAGAATCCGAGCCTTGGGCTGTCAATTTTCGGGCAGCGATGATCAATAATTACGGAGCTGCTGGGAGTAATGCTGCCGTGTTATTGTGCCAGGGACCACACTTGAGTCCCCAAATGTTCAGGAGCACTATGCCGCAAAACCAAGAGTATCCCATCTTCTTAAGTGCAGCCTCGAGGAACAGCTTACTCATGGGTATTACTACCTTGGACAAATATCTTGAAGACATGGATTCGTGCATTGCCATTGGTGATTTGGCTTTCACCTTATCTGAAAAACGAGCCCATCTTCAACATCGTTGGACAGCAACAGTGTCGGACATCAATACGCTTCGCCAGTCCTTGAAAGCTATAGGTAGCCCCATCGAAGCTCCCCAAGAACCAAAGAAGGTAGTTTTGGTCTTTTCTGGTCAGAGTACACAAAATTCTGGATCCGAACAAAGCCTTTACGAGTCCTGCCCTTTGATAAGACATTACATAAACCGCTGCAACCATATCTTGAAGGAGCTCAATTTCCCTCCCATTTTACCTGCAATCTTCAACACCGAGCCGTCTACTGATATTGTCTCGCATCAATGTGGGATATTCGCCTTCCAGTATGCTGTTGCAAAGGCTTGGATCGACTGCGGGGTTCGAATCGACGCAGTTGTGGGGCAGAGCTTTGGAGAGCTGACTGCTCTAGCCGTGAGCGGTGTTTTGTCTCTCGAAGACGGCTTGAAGCTTATTGGAACTCGGGCACGATTGATGCAGACTAAATGGGGGCCAGATCGCGGTACCATGCTTGCGATTCATAGTTCCGTCGAGCTAGTCCAAGACCTTATAGACAGTATCCCATTTGGTCGTCAGCAAATTGAGATTGCCTGCTACAATGCTCCGGAGTTTCAGGTGGTTGTTGGCACCGATAAATCTATCGCTGCTGTGGAGGAGACGTTGAAGTCGTGCCTAAGATTTAACAGAATTCGGCATCAACGGCTAGAAATTAGTCATGGGTTTCATTCTCGCTTTACCGAGACCATCGTCGAAGACTTGAGAACGGTGGCAAACACAATGACCTTCAACTTACCCAAGTTGCCGATAGAAACAGGCACTCTGCAGCAAGTAGAAGTTATTACGCCCGACCACATTCCTCGCCATACAAGAAACCCAGTCTATTTTTATCACGCTGTCCGAAGAATCGAGCAGAAACTTGGTCCTTGCATTTGGCTGGAAGCGGGTATAAACTCGCCAATTATTCCACTTGTGAAAAAGGCCGTCCAAAGCCCAACCCAGCACGTCTTTAAAAATCTAAAACCAAAAGATCCAGCACAGCCCGTGTCAGCATTATGCTCGATCACATTGGACTTGTGGCGGGAAGGTATCGCTGCAACATTCTGGAACTTCAAAACCCCTCAACAAACGGGTGTTAGTCAGATCTGGATCCCGCCATATCAGTTCGAAAAGACATCACACTGGATGCCATTTAAAGATCCTGTTATTGAGGCACTAAGGAGCAGAGGACTCGGTGATAGTCTGTCAAACGGTACTGACCATGTTGGCGAAGGGTCGAGATTGGTCAGCTTCCTGGAGTCATCATCCAAATCCGAAGATCGATTCTCCGTGAACACATCTACAGAACGATTCGTCAAGATCGTATCGGGTCATACAGTCCTTGGCCAACCGATTTGCCCAGCCTCTCTTTACATGGAATGCGCTATCATGGCGGTTCAAATCTCTTTCGGGTCGGTTGAGAATCAAGCGCTTTGGTTCGAAGATTTGACATTTGATACGCCCCTAGGCATCGATCCGCAGCGGAAATGTTCCCTTACCTTGAAACGCGAAGATGACCAGTTGGCTTGGGTTTTTATTATCCGGAGCTGGGACGGAAAGGACCCTGAGTCGAGATCGACCCAGCACGCAAGAGGGAAAGTCGGATTCACCAGACTCCCTCAATTCCATCGATACCATCAATTGGTTCAACGCCGAATGGAAGACTTTGAGAAGAAGCAGCAAACCGAGTGTTTCCGAGGTCAGCGAGCCTATAAACTGTTCTCTCGTGTCGTTCAGTATGCTCCGTGCATGAGAAGCCTCTCTATAGTCACCCTGGGTGAAGATGAAGCCACCGCGAGAATAGAAGTGCCAAATACTCATCTCAAGCCCAGCGAGAGCATCGTAACGAGTATTTGTGATGCTATCTCCTTAGATGGGTTTCTCCAAGCGCTGGGCCTCTTGATTAACAGCAGCGACCATTGTGGTGGCGATGAAGCATTTTTAGCTACCGGCATTGAAAGCTTCTCGATGACCCTCAATTGCGACTTTAGTAGGTGCAGATCCTGGAAGATTTACACTATGTTCAGCCTCATCAGTAGTATCAAAGCCAGAGGGGATGTACATATATTCCATCCGGACGGAACCATGGCACTGTCAATAATGGGCGCACAATTCACCAAAATTCCAAATCGGACGCTGGAGAGGATTCTGGTCACTGCTAATCAACAGACGTACCGAAAAGAAAGTACAAAGAACTTCAGCAAGGCTGACGGTGCTCATAGCTCATCTGGCAGCCAAAGCCCGGAAGGCAATGGCAGTTCCTCTGCTTTTAATACCGGAAGCCAAAGCTCAGTCAGCGCGAACTACCCTAGCATCAGCGGTGACAAAAACAACAACAGTAAGCTCGAGAGCCTGGTTGCTTCTTACGCCGGTGTCTCGGAGGACAAACTCGTTAGGGAAGCATCCTTAGCGGAGCTGGGTGTTGATTCCCTCACAGCACTAGAGCTGGCACAGGATCTTGCATCGGAGTTTTCTGTGGAAGTTGAAGGTGGACGTCTTGTTTCCATGACTCTCGGCGAACTTTGTGAGACGGTCGCCCCTGAAAAGGAGCCAAATGCAACAAAGGAAACCAGCGGCGGTCCGGACGTCTCAACACCGATTACACAAAAAGCATTGACTCAGGATCGTTACTTGAATCAGCCCATCTCTTCATGTATGAGCTTGCCCAGTCATTATAAGTTGAGGAAAACCTGCAAGATCCACACGATCGCTTACAAGGTTGTGAGCGAACTTGAGATTCTGTCAGATATCTACTATCCAAATCAACGCCAATCAGAACCAATGGCGATAGGTAACGCTCTCTAATCCGTCGACCGGGTGGGACTCATGAGCTAACAAACCGGTCTTAGCACTACTATTACATGGCGGCGGCTTTATGACATTGTCGAAGAAGGCCGTCAGACCTCATCAAATCCAATTTCTCCTCGACAACCGCATTCTCCCCGTCAGCGTAGACTATCGGCTGTGTCCCGAGACTAATCTCATCGACGGGCCAATAACAGATGTTCGTGATGCCCTCTTCTGGGCACAGCAAAAGCTCCCAAGTATTACCAGCGCCCAAGGCTACATTGTCGACGCTGATAAAATCGCCATGATCGGCTGGTCGACAGGTGGTTATTTGGCAATGAGCACAGCCTGGAGCTCGGTCGAAGCCGGCCAGACCCCTCCACGCGCTATCCTGAGCTTCTATTCTCCTACCGATATCACCGCAGAAGGTAAGCGGACGGTCCAAGAACCCTCTGGACCATGGCTTGAGCTTACGATATCACAGACCACGGCAAGCATGGCGGCGTCCGAGATGCCAAAGGCCGGCGAGGGAGGCAAGAAACGAGAGACAGACTTCGAATGTCTCTGCCCAGCAAACCCGTAGGTCTTGGCCCGGCATGCGTCTCCCATTGAAGGCTAACCATCCTCCTCTCCGTTCTAGATGGTCAGCTACGACAACGAGCAAATGGAGGGTAGGACGGGCTGGGTGCGCCCCGACGATCCGCGCTCCGATTTCATCCTCCGCCAATTTGTGGAAGGCCACGGGGTGCAAGATATGCTCCACGGCCTCTACGATGATTGGGAGAAGCCGCCGGCGGGGGAGAAGGTCAGGGCCGCGAATCCGATCGCTCGGGTCACGAGTGGCGAGTACAAGACGCCTACGTACCTGGTCCACGGGGATGAGGACGAGGTCATCCCTTACAGAGAGACGCTTGCCTTCTTCGATGCACTTCGGGCCCGGGGAGTCGAGAGCGAGCTTCTGACGGTGCGTGGCGCACAACACCTTTTTGACTTGCAGGCAAAACCGGGGGATCGGCGGTGGGAAGATGGGGTTGGTCCAGGGTATAAGTTCTTGCTTCGCAAACTGAAAGTGGAGTGAAGAAGCCTCTTCCTCGCGAGCCATCTTCGACCTGTGTTCTCGGTGAGCACGGGTCTTGGGGGCCTTGAAATATATGCCCTTCAATAAATGAGGGTTTGTCAGAAACGACTAAATTTGTTTGTGAATGAGTAGTTCAGTTGGTGGATGAAATGGGTTCTTGGACGAGGTGATAGGCACGAACATCGCTTGTAAGACTTGTGCAATGGATGATCCCTGTTGGACGCATGTTCGAGGCAAGTCCCCATTATCGCTCCTCTAGTTACTCCTAAAAGTAGGGGGTGGCAAAGGGTCGTTTCAAGCGGTCAGGTTTTCTACAGCTCGGGCTGAGCAACAGCACAATACACTAATTAGGGTTCGCGAGTCTTCCGGACATTGCAAGTTTGAGGATGATTGATGGTTCTAGCGCTGAGTATGCTTCTGCATTGAGTCATCTAGATAGAGCGACAGACTAATGACTCGAACATAGCAAGAATCAATCCCACATCCTTCATCAACTCCATTCAGACAAAGGCAAAACAGCACTCCCCTCGCCGTCTCTACTCACATAACCCCGGATCACTTCTCGGCCTTGCTGTCATGTTCTTTGATGTGGGAGTCGACATGATGCGAGTCGAGATAGGCTCTAATCTTGACAATCAAGCCTTGTGTGTTGAACTTGACAACGTAGCAAAACTCGTGGCCAAACTCTTCGCACGGGCAAGCGACCGATCAGCAGAGTCCCCTACCGGTTGCGGCTCGACATGAGTAACTCACCCTTGTGACTTTTAGTCTTGGTCCTCATCTCCACGCAGGCCCAAGGCGACTCTCCGCCGCCCACCACATTTAATATCTCCAAATTGATGGGGTGATCTTTCTTCAGCATTTTGCCAACTCGCATCTCGACGTTCTGTAGCCATGCCTCCTTGCCTCGGTAATCGCCGCTCAATTCGTGGTCATAGCCTGACACGTGGCCGATGAGTTCATCGGCGAGGGATTCTCTGTATTTGGGTATAGTATCCCACGAGTCGCGCAACTGGAAGATTTCCTCGATCTTGTGGTTGGTTGGATAAGCCATTGTTTGAGGGTAAGAGATGGAAGTGTGATAGGGTGTCTGTCAAACTTATGGGTAGGTCTGGGTAGGTCTTGGGAGGAGTCTGTGAGGAGGGGTTGAAGGGGGAAACGCTGTCATGTTATATCCTAGTTTGCGCTTGTGGCGCTCTCAACTCAATACTAGAAACGAGTCCTCGCGAGCAAGCAAATCGGCGATGTCGGGTCGAAACAGATGAATCGCATGACCACATCGGAATACCGTCATTGTTTCACTTATACTTTCCACTGGACAACATGGTCTTCTGAACTTCACAGCTCCCCAGTCCCAAGTAGGAAGGAAAGTAGCAGCATCAAGTCAGATCATAAAGAATCTCGGCGTGTCCCAAAACGCCACCAATATTTAGGAGATTCAGATCATACTCATAGATCCAGCCCCGGTGCTTCTTTCCATTGCCGGCGCATCAATATCATAGTCAGATCGGAAGAGTACGTATGGTACGGTTGATTGATTGATTGATTGGTTGATTGCTTGGTTGACTGGTTTAGTTCACGGGCATCTGAGATCCAGTTAGCAGCTACAAGGATCTAAGGGTATTCCGCATGGCTAGCGTTGAATGGTAAAGTAGATACGGTACGGTATCGAATAATGGCCAAGAAAAAATACATATATTATTTATTACAATCATTAAAATTAAATTTTTAGGCTATCTCGCCGAGTCTGCGGCGAACATGGTATGTTCAGAGCTTTAGTATAAATTGTATTAGCGCGGTCATGCTTTGTCTCGTCCCTCCGTCTGCTACATTAACATCATCATGACTCACGGAGTTGATCAAGACGGCTTTTCTCGATCCCGGAAATTACTTTCCATTGAGTTGACGTTTTCCACCAGATATCTCACGGAGCGTTTCATAAATCGCGTATCCAATACAGCACCTGCAAATTTGTCTAAAAGTGCAGTATCATAGTGTTAATAGCTCAGTAAGAAAAGAGCTATTTAGGAAGCCACCTAAGGAAGCCTCCTACAGGGCCTCTTACCATAATAGGGTCCCGATAAGGAACCGTGACATAACACTACTCCTAGCTACTATATTATCGTGTAGAATGGCGGTGTTACTTCTATTCTGTAACATTGGACATAGTTATCGTGGATGTGTGAAAGAGTCAAGTGTTACTATTGTACGAACTCAGCTGTGCTCTATCCTCGAGTCCATGAATGGTCTCTGACCATGATGCCAGTGTCTACGGCAACTTCGCCAGGGACTATAGAGTACACGAAGACTGCTATTATAGCCTTTGGCAAAGGCTCCTTCCGGGCATTACCAGTGTGCCGAGGCAGGCACGGCAAGCACCTGCAACACGAGGCGTATTTAAATGAGGCCGGAATGAGTTTGTTATTTGCCTCTCATTAAGCCAACTCCCTGAGGAGGCAACTTGGCCGAAATATCACTACACGCCGGGAGCGCCCGTCGGTTGAATCCGGCGATTGTAGTCAGCGGCACAAATATGAGTACGCCCGCAACTAGGGTCACCGCAGATATTTCCCGTTCCAAAAATCTTTGTCTGCACGATCTGCCCGGGTATGGCGCGGTTAAATGGGAACGAAGGGCCGAGACCGTTCTGGTAATCCGGAAAACGGGGATCAGGTTGATAAGGTTTGATGGTATTGATTACTTCAACGGCTGGACCTCGATCGTTCTCGTAGTCGTTCAGTATCTCAAGTATGGCGCTGGCGACTAGGTCGTAATCATCGTCTTGGAGGTTGTTGAATTTTGACATGGATTGATAGTCCTTGTTTAGTTCGTTCGGATGCTCGTCTTTAGTTCCAGTCGTTGCTTCGAACTGGCCCACAATCTGAGGTTAAACCCATGAGCCAATTAGTACATGTCAACTCAGATATCATAGATTGGAAAGGGTGATGGAGAGAAGTAGGACGTACATAGTCCGAACCCGCTACCAACGTCGTTGTCTTTACACCTTCGTAGAATGAGAACATCGCCAAGTCTTCGACCATCCCACTGTTGAAGTCGTTTTCTAATTTGGCCAACTGATAGAAACCTGAGTTGAAGGCGCTGACAACGGAGGGTCTCGTAGTTGGTGTGGCAACCATTTCTGCCAGTTTGTCCGTCGTGTCCTGCCAACCGATTGTTGAGACGAATCGCTGCGGAGTGCCTAGGAATACCGCACCGATTGTGATTGGAGCAATGGTTGCAAGGTTGGAAGGACTGCTGTCGTTCGCATGATTCCGGGATATGATGAGGGCCTGTGACTTTGATAAGCTATGAATCTATCGAAGATGGATACTACATTTTTGACGACAAGTCCCCCCATACTCTGAGCAACGAATACGACTGGACGTTTATCCTGCATATAACGGCGAATGTAAGTATATTTAATGCAAATTATGGAAGTCTGAGGGACTAGGGAGGCAAACATCACCTGACCCTTGCCGCTTCTGATACATGTCAGTGAGAAGACGTCGAGCATATGCATCAATTTTTGTCAAGAATAGCGTTGGATCTGTATTATAGCTGAAGCTCAGGACTCGAATGCTCGACTTGTCCAAGCCGGGGTATAGCGGGAGAAGATTCTGAGGCCAGAAAACGCCTCTGTCGGTCCATGTTGTATCATAACCAGCTGAAGCACCAAGACCGTGGACGAAAACAATGCTTAGAGCCATGAGCTCAGAAATCAGTAGACGGGAAAAGAATGAAGAGACAACGGTATGTACTTACTCCACTTTGATTGGATTTACTCCTGTGAAAAGAATATGCTGAGTCGAGCATTTAGTTAACAAACTCTGGATAACGCCGAGCACAGGCTTACTAGGACCATAATGAGAACGAGAAAAGGAAGTAGTGAGAGACCAGGAAAAGTCTGTGTGTGTATGGATTAGAAGACTCAGTAGGAGGCAAGTAGACAAGAGCCTGATGGTTCGATGAGTAGGCAACAAAAGAAAGAGGGGAGATGTGATGTAATACTACCGGTATTCGGCGAAGGCAAACCCCGAAGAAATTGTAATCGTAGAATTTGCTAACATAAATTGTCCATGTACCCTCATACAATGGCATGCATATGACAGGGCGCCTAGAGCAACCCACTCGAGTTGAGACACCACCAGATGGTAGATGGTGGGGTTGAGTAGTGACATAGCTGAGTTCTAGAGCTCTGGGGCGCCTTTGGATGTGCTTCATTGATCGACGGTGTTCCTTTGATGGTCATGCGGTCTGCACGAGAGAGCCACAAAGTTTACCACTGTACCTCACCCGCTATATTCAACTATTCTGAACGAAGTTGTCATGCTATCTGAAGATTTAGGTCGTGGTGGCGTACCAGTCTCTGACTTTGCTGCACATGCGTGTTACGCTGGTCTGCAAGGCAGAGACTAGGCAAATTCAGCTGACATACAAGCTGCACTAGCACCCCAAAAAAGAAGATCAGCCGATGGCATGATGGTGAGTACCCACCGAGCATGTATACCATTGGTGACTGACATGTATGCATGGCCATCACAGCAGTCCACTTTTTAGAGATCAGAATGTAGGGGAGTTAGTTTCGACTTTCGAGGGTTCTAGGTCCCTACCCCTTCCGGTGCGGCATTTACTAAATAGGCATGCCACAGCCATCTTCGCATCGGGATGGTATAACTCCGTCTTACATGCATCCTACTCATCCTATTGGTGGAAGATTGGAGGGAACTTCATAGTAAGCGAGTGGTTTCGGATTGTAAGCAGTAAATTACCAATTCGTCAGCCTCGAAAAATTCTCCGAAAACCACAACTTTCCCCAAAAGTGCAAAGTGTAGCATGCGGGTGACAAAAAAGCTCGCTACCTAAATGCAGCCTGACTTCACTTTATCCCATGGGTTGGCGTCTGTGGTTCAATAAAGGCAGCACACCAAAAACTCTTTTAACAATTTTTCATTTTTTTAAATCGACATTCATAGACAAAACTATTGGTAATGAAAATGTAGATCTTCCTCAAAAAAAGAGATTTCATATTGATTACTCTTCTAATAGGGGGGTTGACATCAAAGCCCAGCGAGTTGAGAACATGGACCTTTTTTTTTTTGATTAGGTCGCTTACGCCAATCCATGGGATAGTACGGAATAGATAGTATGAGAGTCGTCTCACTGCATGCGTCAAGGTCAAGTGCGCCTTCTGTGAATCGTGGTATGGTATGTCTGGCTGAGGAAACTATGAAATACCGGGTTCTCCTAATGTCCGATCATGGTTTGCAAGTTAGATGACCCATCCCTGTTGCATGACAGCCATGGGCCACCGGTATCCATGGATACAATGGAACTCCATGGGAATGATACATTCTCATAGAAGTATTATACCGGTCCCATGGGCAAAATTTCATGACTGCAATGTACTATCCCATATCTATTATACCTATAGATACTATACCCATAAAAGATCTGATTAATTGCGAAAGTAATTAAGCCTCCTTTTTCACTTCCTTACTACTACAATAACTACTATTACTTCCTCGCGCTTTTTCCTACTGCCCTTACTACTACTATTACTACCTATATTATCGCCGAACAAGGCATTAATGTCTGAAAGACTATCTAGCTGGTGGGAATATGGTTTATTTTGGAATTTGGTTATGGGTGTAGGATTGATCTATTTTCTATGTGAGAAAAGCTACTTGAATACCTCCTATAAAGCCTCTGCTATAACTACTAAGTATTTACTATTCGTTTATCAAGAAGTGGTGCATCGTTTCTAATAGTTTGAGTCTTTCCTCTATGCGCTCATTTGTTAAGGCGGTAATAGTAGTAGAAAGTGGCTTGTTTACCTGCAACAAGTGATTTGGAATCAAGTGGTAGTGTTACTCTACGGAGTTAGTGGAAAGTCTATGGATGCGACGATATATGCAAGGCTGATATATCATAGTCATGGAACATGCAAGGCTGATACATTATTGACATGAAATTCTAGTCTTTGAGACCGGTGTAATGGTCTCATGAAAAAGTATCACGGCTATGGGATTCCGCTATATCCACGACAGTCATATTATGGCCATGGAAGTTGATAGCCCACGGCTGTCATGCAACATCATTACTACCTGTATTGATAAGCTTTGGCTGAAAAAGCCTCCATGGAAGTATCACCCACCGAAGGGTCAGACTTTTTGTTGACTTCGTGCTGCCTAACAGGGTATGCGTCCTAAATCCCTCCTTTTCATTAGCCTCTCTGCAATTACGTCCAGAGGCTATGTCGGGATTAATTTAGCACATGCGTCCCTGCCTATCACGTTGTTTTCAATGCGCGCTTCATAATACCGAAGAATGGCATAAGTCGCCGGTGGACTGGACCCATATGCTCTTTGGTCTTGCTGGTGGCTACTGATTTGCGCGATTTATGTCCAGTGGCACGAGATCATCATCCTTTGGCATTCGGGTTTCTACGCCTGATGCTTGTACGTCTCACCTACTCTGGAAGGCAGCGCTTGGTGGCAAAGTACCTGCGAAGGCTAGACCGGAGATGTCTGCGAACGCACACCCGAATAGTCTGCATAGTGCGCTGTCAGAGAGAGGCACTTGAGAGTGAGGGGTTTATTCGGTGTCCTCCGGCATGTTTTACCGGATGAGAATGAGCACAGTTTCATAGAAAGCAGGAAATTCGTACTACAAATTCAAGCATCATCCACTCCTTCGCTATCCTTTTGTTGCAGACTCCAAAAATGACAGAAATCACTTCTTCCAGCGCTACCTTCGAGCTGCGTTTAGGGTTTCAAATTTCGTTGAATTCCACTTCCATCATCGGTCATACCCAGGAACTTGAAAACTCTGGCCTCCACATGCGCATCAACTTAGATCCTGCCAAGGTTCTATCCGACAATGAGGCGACTCAGGTAGGCTTTACCGGGGAGCCACTGAAAGATATCGATCGCGGCACTCTTCGCCCCGTGGTCAATTTGGTTGCCACTGAACTTCCGAAGGAAACAGTAGGATCTTTGCCACCCAGAACCGATAACAAATCGCTTGTCAAAGAGAGTTTGGAGAAGAAGAATGCTGTTTGAACCCCTACCCTGTCCTTCTTTGGTGAATAGCCAGGCATACTGACGGCACGGTGTTGTAAAGCCCGTCCCAGTGACAGCTGCGGCCATGGCAAAGGACTTGGGAGATTTCGCTGCAAAGGACTTGAAAGGATTTGACTCTATCGATCCCGCCAAAGCGACCGAGGTTGCAGCAAAAGCAGCCGAAAAGGCTCCCCGCATAGCCGCGACCTTTCATATTCCCAAGACGACTATTCCAAAGATTGCGAAGCTCGCATACTACGACCACAAAATATTGTGCGGTAAGTTTGATGTTCTAAATGCCCGTTGTAACGATCAAGCTTGTTGAAAGTTTGAATTAGATGATAGCGGCTCGATGAGAGGGGAGCGGTCCCGTATCGAAACCCTCAAGGCTAGTGTTCGTGGGGTATTCAGGGTTGCAACCTCGATATCCTCCGATACGGACGTGTCGCTGGTGCCATTCGAAGGCCCTGTAGCGAAGGGTCTGAGAAGCGAGACGGAAATGGAAGAAGCTCTCGGGAGAATCGAGTATAAGACTGGAGCAACGGTTCCGCGGCCATTACAGGAGAGGATCTTGGATCCTTTGCTAGAAGCCGCCAAAGCCAAGAAACTGCGACCAACCATTGTCTCGGTTATTACTGATGGGGACGTAAGTCATCTTGTACTCTTTGCTTCTCTTTGTGACATCAACAATATTGTGTAACTCCGGCAATGATGCCACTATGTGGACAATTCAGAGTATTCATTGACTGGTTACTAGATTGGAGGTATCGAAGCTTTTAGCAGCACCATCGCAAATTTCAAGCACAAGCTTATTGGATACGGCTACACTGGCCCAGCCGTAGTGTTTTTGATTTGCCGCGTTGGAAGCGACGAAAGTGCAGCGGAGTCCCTGCTCAAGTTGAAGAAGAACGAGACTATCAGAGACATTGTCTTGTACTCAGAAGACAAGCTGGACACAAAGTTCCAGGAGGCCAATAAAGACATCAACAAATTCGCTGGATGGGTTAGTCCTCTATCATCATTGAACTTGAACATGGACTCGGATTAAAGCTGACGTCTGAACTTATGATAGGTTATTGGCGAGCTGATCCACGCTTTGGAACTCCAGCTCAACTAGAAACCCTAGCTAAGGCGACATCGTTGAAAGACACAGTTAGCGATAAGTCGTGAGTTTGGGGTAGTAAGGGGTTACATGACTTAAGTTCAGAAAAGAGATAATCATTCGATCGCACCACTGACGCCAATTTGTGGCTGCCGGCTCAATGTTTGACATATATAAAAATCGACTCTGTGTATTCATTCTTTTTTGTCAAACCGAATCCAACATCGGTTCTGAAATTTGTGATCATGTACTCAAGTCAAGACTGAACTGGGCCTACAACATGGTCGTGGATCCGCCTTCTGAAGGTGCATGCATCATTGAATCTCCCAAATCGGCTGAAACTGGAGCAGGATTAGCCAGTTCCCCCTGGTGTTATTGGATTGCTCTGCATCAATTCCATCACAACTCTGCTCAGTGCCTCCACGTCTCGGATGATAATGGGTCACGGACTGGTGACATATAGGGTAAAATATCTTGACGGCGCATACAAAAAAAATTTAACGATAAATTTCGTTTTACCCCCGAGGTCGGACATGCCAAGACTCTTCGGATAATGTCCCACAGCCAGATTTGGGGCCGCCTTCCGAAAGTAGGGTGGATTTCGGGTGCAGACCCGTAGGCTGGTTTTGGCTCGAAGCTAAGTCTTTTAGTCATTTTCTATCACTGGTGATAGGCTTCTGCGTCGGGGGATATGATCATTATCAAACGCACAGGGTTTCCTAAGCTTACTATACCCTACTTAAGATAGTGCAGACCATTAGTCTAGGTCCCCATTTCTCACGATAAAACGCCAGTCTGTCTAGCGAGATCCATGAATTGGTCGACGACAGCTGTAACGTCTGCAGTCTGCAAGACCTCGCGATGATCTCCATCCCATTCGACCAAACGAGTCGTGCCGGGCTTGCAATAGTCCGTAAGAAGCCGGCGGTGATTCTCAAGACCAGGGTCCTTCCTCCCACGGACATGCAGGGTAGGGAGATGGAGGACGTGATCGGACCCATTTAGGAAGGCGCCAGTAATTAAAGCAAAGGCGCCCATGGTGATCTCGTTGGCATCGGCAAGAGCGAAGGAGTCCGTCAAATTCATATCAAGATTGACGAGGGGACCACGGCCAGCTAGAAGGACAGCAAATCTGAAGTTGGTCTCTGCTGGCTGATTTTCCAGCTTGTCGGCACGCAGTTGATAGCGAAGTAGCAGGCTTGCACACACTTTAGCTCCCTGGCTGAAACCCATGAGAGCGACCCAATCACCGGTGGCACCCAATGCATCGTCTTGCGCCATTACCTCGCTAATAACCCGGTCTATATCATGACAGATGACTTCCGGACCGGGATCCGGTTGGTCCGTCTTCCAGCGGAGCCAACGGCGGAAAGGCTGCAGATGTGCATATGTCGGCATGACTCCAGGGTCTGGGGGGGATAGGTAGGGTGCATCTGGGAAGACGAATCTGAATTTATCACCGAGAGTGCGAAATAGGCCGCGGCATTGCAGACGAAAGGTCTCTGCATTTGTACCGCCGCCGTGGAGACAAAGAATTCGTGGGAGGTGGAGTTGTCCTAGGGCAATGGTTGAGGGAGAGGCATCAGCCATGCTTAGGGCGAATCTGGTAGAATTCCGTGGACGACACAGGTGCATAAGTTGAAGTCTGGGAGGGTAGAAATGTATAAGTCGTATGAGACTGTATTAAGTGAGATGTTCGACGCGGAGATGCACCCCTGCAGATCACTTTGACCGCTACTTACCTAACTCATCCCCGGAGCGAATGATATACAAGACTTATAGTAGTTTCCTAAGGCTACTAGCAATCGGTTGGAAGCTATTTTATCCCGAGGGTCAGTCAGAGTAGCCCTCGTCCAATGGATTGGAAACGCAAGGTGGGTTCGATAAAGTTCGGCATTCCCTCATCGAATCTATCAAAAGATACGAATTAAAAGAACAGTATGTTAACTTACATTTTAGAATTTACTTACAATATCTAAATTGCTGTTATCATTAAAAAGATGTAAGCTTCTTTAGACAAAAGACTAGCTTTAAAAATATATAGATATAGTATAATAATTTAGAAAAAATCTATAGCTATTAGTAATTAAATAAACAATTTATGTATATCTTTATAATCACTTTCACAATCTTCACTAATTACTCTACAAATAATCTTTGATATGATCTGATACTAAGCTAAATTTAGACCCTTCGTATCATTGTACTTATTACCACTGAGTAAGACGCTAGCACCCAAAAACTCCCCCTATACTCTACCGTAGTTCTCCGAGAAATACCTACATCCACCACTTCCTGAAAGTTCAAGATGATGAAATGGTGCATACTTCTTATGTTGCAATCAACCCATGAATTGCATCACCAAGATCAGTATCATCTCACGCATAGATTTCGCTTTTACAGAACACCGATGCTCATGATCCCATGTTTCTAGCTTGAACCTGGTCCTGTGACGCATACCGATAGCGGACATACAAATAGCCGCAAGACAGAGCATACTCCCTAGAGGACGACATACTGAAGACAAAGTGATTGAAGCAATGGTCGTCACATTCACTGTAGGAACCATGCTCCCTTCAACTGCGTCAAAGCAGATGCTGAATGTTACAGAATCTTTACGACCGCGATGCGGAGCTGGACGTCGACTACTACCTCCACAAGCACATGCCCCTATGCGCCAGGCTCCTTGGCCCTTCAGTCATCGTATCCTGGACTTTGTGGAAACTTCCCGACGACAGCCCGTTCTCGTACGAGGGCGCCACTACCTGGGCCAGTCTGGAGGCGCGCGATGCAGCCTTGAAGACTCAGGAAGGGCTCGAGTGTATCGAGGATTTGAAAAACTACGTCAAAAAGCCGGCCAAGGTGTATCTTCGCGAGGAAATTGGTTCGGGTAAAGCTTCATCTTTCAATGCTATTGGTAGGGAGCAGCAGGAGTGTACCGAGCGTGCGGATGTGCCCAGGACGTGATTTTCGTACCCGCATATTCTGAGCTCTTGAACGCCAATCATGACATAGCCGAAGGTAATCAGCTATCTTAGGGAGGAAGAGAAGGCTCCTGTTAGAGACTAGTAGTGTAGTCTATAATCTTACTAAGCGTCACCTAAAAATATTGACTGGGGCTCTCTTTGTGTAAACTCTTCCGGACTTTCGATTCAAGTGCAAGGCTTGAGAGGGCGATGACATTGACCAATCAATAAGTGATCAGTGTCCCGCTGGTTTCGCCACAGCAGGACTGGGGGTTAGTGATTTCGGATATCGCATATCGCATGACTGGTTTCGGTGGTGTTTCGGTGGTGTTTCGGTGCATGGATTCGGTGGAATGGTCATGGCCTCATGGCCATGGCAATGAGATTCAGGAGACTGTGTCCTTCCAGGAGTGCATAAATAGGGCGATTTGCACTGGCAATTGCTCTTCAGTCAATTCATCTCTTTCAGAGTCTCCTTCATTGCATTGCATTGCATTCTTTTTTCGCCCACCCACCCNNCTACTCCAGGTCTATATCGAATAGATATGGGAGTCTTCTTAGTGCTGTGGAGGCCTGAATATGGGTGGTGATAGGTGTACCCCCCCTTTTACTACATATACCCCCCCCTCTATTTCGGCCATGCTCCAAGCTTCTGCCGAGGTACCTGGTAATGGCAATAGCTATACCCGTGTTCAATGGTAATGGCAATGGCAATGCAATGGCAATAGCAATAGCAATGGCAATGGCAATGGCATGCGCAATAGCGATGCGCAATATGCTCTTTATAATTGCGCTGCGTAATAGGGTGAATTAGGGGGGTTTTAATTATAGGTACCGGGTTTGGGCCCCGGGAGTCCCCTAAGGAGCTGGTTCCCGGGGCCGGGGCCGGGGCCCAACCTACGCCCTCAAGCCCAAAACCCCCCAACCCCCCCTAATTCACCCTATTACGCAGCGCAATTATAAAGAGCATATTGCGCATCGCTATTACGCATACCATTGCCATTGCCATTGCTATGGCCATTGAACACGGGTATGGCCATGGAACACGGGCATGGCCTATGGGCTATGGCCGGGTATAGCGCGTTCTTTTAGCGTAGGGGGGGTATACCCATGTTACTAGCCTAGATCTACCTAGCGGGAAGGGGGGGGGTATATGTAGTAAAAGGGGGGGTACATGTAGTAAAAGGGGGGGTACACCTATCAAGACCCCTGAATATACCTTCAGGGTCACTGTTCGGCCTACCCATGGCAATGAGACAGGCCAATCACTGCTACAGCTACCTCCTCTATGCATTTGATCATTTGCATGCAATTCGCATGGTTCGGATGTGGCGAACGAAGCACTAATGGACCATCCGGAGATCTTCGGCGTTTACGGAGTACACACCTTTTAAAAACGATATCTCCGTTTCGCTGATCGCCTGGCCAGCACACTCTTTTTCTACCTACCAGAGCAATTCTGCGCCCATTCCTCCTGCCCTCTCTCAAACAGCATACGGCAACACAACAATTCATCAATCCGCCCAATACTAATACGCCTTGTCATCGTGTACCCGGTCGCTGCTATTACTCTGCCACCATGCCAACTAATGCGAGTGTTAAGCGCATTCTTAGCGCGCAGGAGACTGATAGCTCTTTAACGCTTGGCCTTATCGTTAACGGGAAAGCAATAACAACCAAGCAGTACATCCCAAAGACCGGTAAGCCTTTCAATCTTGCTCACCATCAGTCAGTGTGCAGACCTTGGCTTATCTCAAGAACAGACGCCCAAACCGCTCCCAGTGTCTCTTTCGCTGTTCCCAACCCCTCTGCCACCTACATGGTCGTCGCCTTGGACCTTGACGCCCCTTTCCCCTCCTGGGGTGGTCTCGGCCCCATTCTTCACTGGATCCAGCCAGGCTTCAAGAGCGGCCCCAACAACACCTTGACCTCTAGCCAGCCCTTCGTCGCAAACTACATTGGTCCTGCCCCTCCACCCGGCAGCGCGCCCCACCGTTACAGCTTCTTCCTATTCGAGCAGCCCGACGGCTTCGACGGCAAGATGTACGCTCCTGCGGACGGCAAGCCCTTGGGCAACTGGAATCGTATGCGCTACAACTTGGACAGTTGGCAGAAGAAGGCCAAGCTTGGAGAGCCTCTTGCTGTCAACTACTTCGTGAGCAATTAGACAATGGCTCTTTTCGCTGTGCGGTTCTGAGCACGCTGATGCTTAACAATCGCGGCCTGAATGCTTGGTCTGTTGTGTAGTAGCAGCTCTGAATAGATGTTCAAAAGCGACGGAGTATTCAGGGCAGAACTTGTTTAGTGGTTTCCCCGCGAATCCTCAAGCGGGGTTCCTCGGAGTAGGATTCTTATGCGGGTTTTCGGCGAATCCGGGCCTGGAACCTCCTATTGAACATGAACGAAGCGAAGTGAATAAGTACATAGCCTGAACTGAGGGTTTGCCCTCACAATGCAGTATCGCATCTCCTGCTTAGCCCGATTCCTTGGACGCAAACCATGAAGGTCTCATTATTTTTACTGCCGCTGCGTTCTCATTGCTCGCTTGCTTGGCCTTGACGTTGCGCTTAGCGTCTATAAAGATCAAAAAATCTACGCTGAGTTGCAATGATTATTTGGCTATTGGATCCTGGCTATTGCTGATGTGCTTGCTCATAAGCTCGTTTTTGAAATTCGCGCTAGATGCTCACGCTAGTGCAGAGCGCACAGATTGCTCATGGTGAGCATTGAAAGCGCAAGCTCCTTCCAATGGAAAACCCTTACCAGACCACCTACCCCCCCATCCCAAAAACCGCACACTCCCCCCTCGCCTCCGCCGAATCCGTCCCCACCACCCTCCCCCCAAACCACCCCTCCTTCTCCCTCACAACCAACAAATTCGGAAACTCACTCCTCACACACCCCCGAGACGCGAACACGATATCGCCTTCATGCGTCACATACGGAATCGCCGAATTACTCTGGAGATATAGAATTTCCAATCGGGCTTGGCCGGTAGGGGTGTTGGGTTCGCAACCCGCGCATGGATGGGGGAGGTCGAGGATGCTTTTGTCGGGGACGAGGATGTCGAAGTAGGATTGGGTGTGGCCGCAGGTGAAGCGGTGGAGGTGGATTTTTGGGAGGGATTGGCGCATGGTTGGGGAGGTGAGGTTGGGATGGGCTTGTGGGTGAGCTGAATGGAATTTTGGGTTGTGTGCTTGTTTTTTTGTGAGGGTTTGGGGTGCGGCGGAATTCGTTGTGAGGAATTGATTTTTTGGAAGGCACTGGTGCTGCGGGATTGACTATTTATGAGTTGGGAATGGCACATGAAGAATGCCTTTGTCTTTTTTTCTCTCATGGATCATTGTTTGGCTTTGTATGCTATCGAGGCTTTCAGCTTGTCGCCCGAAAGGACAAAGCCAATGTCAAGGCTTGTTCTAGATTCCCTGACAAACCGTGACACGAGATCTAAACAATGCACCGTCCTAATCTCCTCTTTGCTATCCACCGCCGCAAAAGTCTTCCATTCCGTGAATGAAGTCAATGCTCATCCGTAGGACCTCCCTCCATGCTGATTCCGTGATGATTGAGTACGCGTACAACCGCCTCATGCCCTCCTTTCATGGCGGATTCAAGAGCTCGGACAGCTTCGGCGCCGTACCCCTTTGGACTGAGAGTCGCCCGATTTTCTAGTAGGAAAGAGACTATGTGCGCTTGGCCTTCACTAGCAGCTGGAAAAAGTATGTGGGGCCATTTGGTTGTGTCTGCTCCGTGCTCAAGGAGTAACCGCACAACTCGCTCGAAACCCTGACTACTTGCATTGAAAAATGGAGTCCATAGATCCTCGTATTCTCCCTTTGCATCCTGAGCCAGAAGTAGTTGAACAAGAAGAAGGTGACCATGCTTGGCAGCCTCGGAAAGAGATAGTTTCAGAGCAACTTCAAAGAAGGTTACCGTGAATAATTTATGCTCAATAAAAGTGCGAACAAAATCCGTCTGACCATGCTTTGATGCCTCTGCTACGACGTTCTCGAGTTTGTCTTTGATGGTCACTTTTGGAACCGTTCTGAGTGCGGCTTTTTCCAGAAGCAGCATCACGATATCCGAATGGCCGCCTCGAGCTGCTCGTAGAGCTGAGTCATAGTATTCAAGGTCGGACACGCGGAGTTTGTACTTCGGTTCTAGTAGCAGGCGAACTATGTCTTCGCGGCCTCCCGAGCACGCCGATTGTAGAGGAGTGTCACAGCCCACCAGGCCATTTGCTCGAAAGGGAAAACTGCGAAGACCTTTTCCATGCTCGAGAAGCATAGTTACGATATCTTTGTGGCCTTTCCTGCACGCGCACTGCAATGGGTACCCAAAAACTTTGCTTTGGCGTTGCCCATTCGGACGGCTAGATAAAATCTCGCGTATCTTCACGATATTGCCCATGTATGCAGCTCCTACAAAGACGTCCATCTCGTCTGCGAGTTCCGCATTTGAGTTCAAGGTTAAGGTCTTGTAATACCTCCAAGGATCAATCCCGTCCTTCTTTGGGTCCAAGAGGCGCAACACGTCCGAGTAGGAGAGGCGAGTCGTTGCTGCCTGGCACAAAGCACTGATGTTCTTATCGAAGCTATGTTGATTATCCTCGCCATCGCCAACGACAAGATTCTTCGCGACACGACGAATCGCTGTAACGAGCTCGTTGCTATCCTCTGAACGCGCCATGGATCTTGATTCCAAATATTTCGGTACAATCACCTCCCCTCCCAGACGACATGGGAAATAATCTTGACAGTCCCGGATGACTCTGGTAGTGAAGATGGCGCGTAGTGCCTGAGCTTCAAAGCTTCCTGCGAGTTGTTCAGCGAGTAGTCTCAACTCAGATGGATAGCAACATAAATCTTACTGCAGACAAGCCTCAGACGAAACGCTTGGCCAACATTTACGGCAAGGACCGTTTCCTGAATGATCTCCGCGAGGATTTCGGGTGCTAAATCTAGGAGCTTCATGATGGTGAGCGAGACGTGGGAATTCTCTCTTTGTTGTTGGATAGATCAAACCGCAAGCCTAGGTATGATTCTTTGTATGAAGTGAGGTGTCAAAGGGAGTTGAGAGTGACATGTCGTCCAGACGATCGCGCTAGACACGTCACGTGATTAAAGATCTAAGAGTGGTCGAAGGTCGAAATGTACGTGGGTTCGGAGTCATAGCTGACATGTCACTTTTACAATAGCGATTAATATGCAATTTTAAGTACTTCGGCTCCAGCTCTATTGCGAGTACGCATGCTGAGACTGCTGGCCGCCGCAAAGTGACTAGTCTAAGATCGTTGATTGACTGGGCTTTCACACTGACCCGGACCCTTGATACACTCCGCTGTAACCCTCCACAGACTCACTCATCTGATGGAAGACCATCTGCGCCAACCGAGCATCCTGAAACAAGAGCAAGCCAAACGGATTAACGACCTGCAACATAGCGCCCACCGCCCCTCTATACCCACTATCCATCACCCCAGCGCTCAGCAACGCTCCAGAGCGAAACAACGAGCTGCGCACAAAGATCTGGCCCATCAATGACAGAGGCATATCAACGATTTCATTGAACTCCACCAGATAGGCGCCTGGATTAAGCATGACTGACTTTTTCTCTGCATGTACATGCTTATTAAGCATCGCAGAGTCCTTCGAGACCTTCGGGTCAAATGGCGCCGGGAAATTCTGGGAATCCTCGAAGTAGCTTACGAACGGAATCTCCACTGTTGACGCGTTCGAGCGTAGTCTATTGTCGAAATCAATGCTGCCCGAAGATTTCCATGTTTTGATGCATTTGAGTGTCAGATCCACACCACACGGTTGTGCCTGGATCTTTGTAGATCGAACGTTGCCGATGATTTTGGGGATGACCGAGCGGCCGGGAAGTATCATCTGATGAACACAGAGGCAAAAACGCTGTGAGTTCTTTTGGACCCAAGATTTGACGGAGAATGGGCTTAATAGTGGTTACACAAGATATTTAACCATGCTATTCGTTGGTAATCTCCTGGTTGCTCAGTATTGATGTGATCTATTGCTCCGAAGAGGTACTACGGTGCAGGGAGGAAAGAGCGACTCGAAGCGCCCAGCGCCAAGCCTTGGAATGTCCTGTGATGAAGAATGTTGTTCTGGACAGGACGAAGTTTGGTAAAGTTGGTCACCTAATTCTAATCTATCTAAATACTATATTCTTAACCAGCTTTTCTGTACAGGTATATGGTAACTCGCTCTCTGTCGCTCGAAGTGGATCGAAAGCAGCTCGAATTCAGTGTATGAGAGCCGATGCCTTGAATTACAACGATATCCAACTGACACACTACCCTGGAAAACAAATTTCTACTTTCGAAGACTTTTGCACGCCAACATCCGTCCTGCAATCAAATATACTTCCCCCTCCCTCAGCCCGTTTTTTAAATTGATTGAAAATGTTGCGGCCCGTGTCCATATTAATTTTCGGTTAGCTCCGCGACGGTGGCTGATTGAAACTTTCAGTCATCTCAAACCGTGCCACACACACTAAAATTCTGCAACCTCATCTCCTGCTGTTTTACGACTCCCAAAACCTCTAGCGCTTGTCACTAGGTGTGTTTCCAAGAACGTGAAACCGGTAGGCGTTGATTGACGCAGTAAAAGTCCTGACAATGGCAGATCTACCAACGCTCCCAGCAGATACTAAAGGCGCCCAGAAGTCAGAAGGTCCCGCACTCCGTCAACGGTAGGCGATCTAAGCAGTCCACCAGGTAAAGTGATTATCAAGCTTATTGATCGTGGAACGCATTAGGTTTCACGCGATGAAGACGAAGCACCTGAGAGGACTGAATGTTATCGAAACAAACTAAAGTAACCAGCTTACGTTCATGTTGACCCAAAAGCAACTACGTATATGTTCGATTGCTCCGCCACAACAAATCCATGCGATACGAGGACTCTGGAGTCAGGTCCGATTTGTCGGAAGGACGCGTAAGATTCACTCAGACGCAAAATCTTTTCGGCGGCATTTGAGAGAAACGCACCAATGAGCGCAGTCTTTTCACATGCCACAACAGATACTAGTGAGAGACCCTTCAGCCACCCAACCTTCATGTTCATGGAGATTCTATCTCAATACTTGGTAGATGCTGTATACCCCGAATACCAGTCAGACCACCTCGCTACACCAAAAGATTTTTGACTTTGCTACGAAAATTGTTTCCACCCATGTGGATCAGCTGCATCGGATTTCTTTGTTTTTGACAAGTTGGATGATTCGAATTGGAGGTCCGAATCGTTAGAGAATGCAGCCTTTGCTGCCCTAAGCTGTCAGTGTTTCAGCTCCTCCACCCTGTCCGGATTATCGTAGAATGTCGCGCCATACTCTCTCATGACCCGGCAACGGTCATCCATATCTAAAGCCAGTGAAATCTTCCCAAAGTCTCTCGGAACAGCTCTCTCATTTTCGTATTTCAACACCCATACGCCCTCCCCACTGGTCGGCCACCCAAACACAAGCTGCCTACTTTCCAACTCCGTCTTAGGCCTCAGTCCAAGCTGTACATCGATCCACTCTTGCTCGTCTGCCCACCAGACTGCGCCAAGCCTACGCATGCGAGTGCAGAACTCGTCTTCTTCAATGATGTTTGAAGATCGTTGCGTCGCGGTGAAACGGTTGAGATGAAGGAACTGCATATCTACAACGTCGACTTCTTTGATAAGTATACCACCACTAGATGGATATCCGTAGATGGTGCAACCCAGGCGACCGAATTCGGTACGCTTATTAGTGTTGAGAGGAGGATTCTGTGGGCAAGATCCAAACGGGTTGTCACCCATGATTGAGGTAGATCTATTGAGCCAGGCAATGGAGAGATTGGTGGTCCGGCTGAAAAGGAAGGGATTTTGACCGAGTAAGAAGCCCAGTGGGAAGAGGCAGATGCTGTGTTGCGTAAGTCGAATAACATTTCCTCAAAACCATCATTTGGAGGAGATTTTACATGAAAATTAGAATTCCCAACGCGAACCTTCGGCAAAGTGGGATATCCAAGCGGTTTGAGGGCATTGGGCAATGCTTTCAGAATTTGTTTTGTGTCGTGTGGGATGGGACTGACAAAAAGGTCGACGATGGTCACGACCTTACAGCAGTCACAACATTATAAATTCAGACATGCTAGACATACACAGTGTAGATGAGAGCAACCAGGCAGCCACACAAGTACATGTTGTATTTCAGGGCAATATGAACTAACAGTACTAGTCAAGCTAAGATTGGCGCTATTATTTGTACCTACCTAAGGTACCTAAGGTAGTCTTTAGCCGGCTGCAGCCTTATTTTTAGTCCGCAGTCTAGGCGCAGCAGCACTACTTTGAGTACCTAGGTACCTACCTACAATGACCCCTTGGCCTATCTGGCCCCCATGCTATGTCATCATCACCTATACGCTAGGCTACTCCTATTATTTCGAAACAAATTGTGCATTACCCGGCTCCATTCCATTGGTCTTGGGCGCACGACTTCACCACGTACGCCGCACGGAGGCGCTGCGTTGGGACCATGTGAATCAGCAGAGGTGAAGATACTTCGTCGCAAAGAGCAGCGTGTCCAACCAAGCATGTTGGTGAAGACAATCCTGTGGGGGCGAGAGATACTTTTGCTTCCACGTGGGCTTACCACATGCTGATGTTCAGGAAATTGAAGCACAAGGAGCGAGTCGTCGTAATTGGTCCCTGTTGCCCCGTGGAATATCCGCCACAGATATGCGCAAACCTTGAGAAAGGGCAAATTTCGCGATCCAACTTGGTAACCGTGTGCTCGTTCGGCCTTTACTATTCCAAGATTAACGTCCTCGAAATTCAAGCAACTCTTTACTAATCTTACATGTAGCCAATAATCATCAGATATGGAATTCCGCTAATGCAAATATACGGTCAGGGAAATTGTTGGAGCTTCCGCAACTCTTGGCCTGGGCAAACATGACGTTTGAGTTCGTCAGCTCCATTCCGTATGCGTACTGAGCCCCCTCGAGTAGGGTTTGAGCGGTTTATGAAACCTGAACGTTAACGAGGACTGAAGACAAATTGTAGTATGATGTTGGGACGCACGCTTTGCCAAATATGCGGTAGGTCTATTCGACAGCCTCGTGATCCAATTGGTGTTTGTCTCTATTTAGCTATAGGTAAGACGAATTACAGGAGGCGCAGCCCTTTTGGTGAGGCTCGTATAGCGACAATGGATAGTCCATTGACATCTTCCAACAATTCCTGAAACACTGGTGGTATAGTTCACGAGGATTTCTCTTGGGTCAAGTCGTAACCAAGGGTATAAAACTCACCTCTCAGCCATGGACTTGGGCATTGAGTCATCCTCTTCCCTATCACTTCCCAAAATCATTGATCATTATGTATCTGGTATCAACTTTCACAGCACTTTTCTTGGCTGTACGATGCACCATATCCCAGACTGATCCTTCGCCTACTACCCAGCCGCCCGATTTTTCTGGAGAAGACACGCCTTACCTAATCACCCCAACTGGTACTGACATACCACCCGGAGCGACTGGCAATGTGAGCGCGCAAAACAAGGTCGGCACCTGGCTATACGGTTATAATGGTTGCAAAAACTTCCCCGGAGCGAAAGGCAAGATCGATGGCGCCTACTATGACGCCTGGGTCATGTCCAACACGGACGGGGTCGCTTCAGATATCGATTGGAACAATGCAGCTGCATTAGAATTTCTCGGTGCTCCGGGACTGAACTCAGACAAGCAACCCCAGATTCAAGCTGTTTTGGCGAATGCTGCAACGGTCATCTATAGTTATAAGAATCCTCTCTTCCAGCATTATATCAAAGTCCGATGTGATGATCCATTTAATCGATGTCAAAACAGGCCAGATCAGGACCCTTGCCAACCAAAGTAAGTTGATTCAAGATTCTACCTGTCCGCTCCCTGCTCAGTCAATATAGCCCACCAAATCCAGGTGATAAACCCAAGCCGACGCCGCTTGCCTATGCGAGAAATTCGGACAAAGATGATACTTCGTACCCGATGATAAACGTATGCCAAGGTTTCCTTAACCGAAGAAGTTTGGCGGATGCCATTACGTACGGCAAGGGTCAAAACAGTCCAGGAAATCTTCAGCTAGCGAACTATGACAATAGAGCACAAACGTTCTTTGTGAGAATCTAAAATTCAGCGAGACCAAAGCGAATTTTACTGACTAATTTTACAGCACGAGCTACTGCATCTGGATCTGGCTGCCGATTCTCCAAGCCCGAATCCTCGAGTCACCGACCTCACCATAGATATCAAGATTGGGAACAGCGGTAACCAATACACTACTGTGGCGTACGGCCCGTTAGGCTCTAAACTCCTGGCTCGTTGGCAAGGAGGTTCAGGGTTGGGCAGTACCGGCTATTGGGTGCAGAGGAACTCCGATAATCTCGCCTACTATGCACTAGCAAAATACGTGACAAGCAAGATCGGAAACATTTATCCACATCTCCCGCTGGTCACTAACGAATTGAATGGGCCCCCGTACCCAGCTCCACCAGCTACCCTTGCCGACTTCGTTTCCGATGGGACCAATTTCTATCTAAATACCACGGACTCCGTCTCAACTTTTGAAACGGATTGGTCTCTTGACGTCGGTGATGACTACCCTGGATGCTCCGATGACGCGAACCCGGACGCAGACAGCGAAGCCGGTTCGGCGATCAGCATCGACGGGTTTGCACCCACCTCTGCCTACCCAGACGCCTACAACAGCCAGGTGTCTTCCTGGATTGCCGCTCTGGAAACCGGGACCGTCAGCTCCACCTCTGCACCACCTCCAACAACCCCCACCTCTGCGCCACCTCCAACAAGCCCTACATCTACTCCAGCAGCCTACGTCACAGGCACCTGCTCCTTCCACCTGACAGAAACCCAAGACTGCACGGACGACAGCCAAAACCTCTTTGCAGTCGTCAACCTCAAGGATGGCGCAGGCAATGACATCGGTGACACCAATGTCGACCCCACCACTGATCCAATTGGCATTGGTATCAATTCCGGGGCTCCCTACTCCTTTGACAGCAAGTTGCCCAATCCGATCATCATCACGGGCGAGCATGAGAACGACTATGTACAATTCACTTATGGGAGTTTGAGCTGGCAAAGTAAAACGCCCAATGATGGGGGGAGATGTAACAATGGGGGCTGGAATCCTAGGGATGGTCCTATTTGCGGTCAGCGGTATGGCAATCAGAACGCGGTGAACAACATGGACTGTTTCTTTCCCTGTTAGAAAAAATTCTTGACTCGAAATTTGAAATTTACTTTGTACATAGTCTCAACGAATTGGTTGATGGAATACAGGTCATGTATGAAACAATCGGGACCACATGTTAACCGAAGCCATAGATAGTCCCATCACGTCAGGAAAGACTGTTGTGTTGGTCCAAACCGCACGATCGCAATTCCCCAAGATTATTTGGAAGCACTCCTTACAGAAGTAGAGTACGATTGATTAACAGCAATCTAATTAACTTCCATTCATATAACAAACTTTCCAAATAGCCACGGCCGGTACCGAACCGCCATTACCAACCCAAATCCAAACCTACTTTCCATTCCTTCGACTTTTCCACCTAACTTTCTAGTCGCCACAATCTCAAGAAGGTCACCTTACCAAGACAAGACTCTTGAATCCTCGCCAACGAGCATTGCCCTCACCTCCTCATCGCCTCTTACCCCCGCCCCCCAAAAAAACCCATCCCCAATTTATACCAACCCCCTTTCCTCCCCCCCTCCAGGGTCCTCAAGACACAATCCCAAACCTCCTTCAACCCCCCCCCCCCACACCCAATTACATCCCTCCCTGCCTCCCAGCCTCATATACCTCGTCTCCCACCCGCATGTACGAGTACAACTTACACTCCATCCTCGCATTCATAAATATCCCACAAACATCAACCCAATTCAATTTCTCGAACCCTCCCTTCCTTCCTTCCCGCTATCTATCTATCTATCTATCTATATAGATACTCGGGAATATATATAGATATATATATCTCTCTCTCCAGGCACGTGTTTATCAGCGGGGGATGATGGGGGCCTGTGGGAGATGTGCTATCTGTTATGGTTAGGGCGCTGGCTTGGGGGTGGTGGTGGGGGTGGTGAGGTGTGGGGAGTAGGGAGTAGGGGGTTTTGTGAGGTGGGGCGTTGGGGTGGAGGGGATAGGGGAGGGGTGGGGGGTTGAGTCGAAGTTTTTTCTTCTTCTTTGTGTTCTTTTTTTTTCCTTTTTCTTTTTCTTTTTTCTTGGGTGGGGGGGTTGAAGGGTTTCAGTGGATTGGGCCGCTGAGTAGCTGAGATGAGATGAGATACCGGCGCTGCGGGTGAGAGTTGAGGAGGGGGTGGGAAGGAAAGGGCATGATTGCCAAATGAAAACGTGTTTTGTTTATGTGATTATGTCTCAGTGAGTAATATGTGATGGTAGAGCGAGCGTTACAGAGATCTCTATCTCTGCGCTCATATTTAGGATTGAGGTCGGACTGCATCTCTGATCATCTCCTTTTGCAGCTCCTGGTCGCAAGTCCCGGCATCAGGAAATCTCGACCAGCCGCACTCAACCGTCCATGTACTCCAACAATCCTCGGGCCGAATTGAATTCTGCCAGCGGCGACGGGAGATCTCTTTTCATAGCTTCAAACGGCTTTTGCGCGCCGCGTTTGATATGCGCTGATTCAGCCTCGACTCGAGCATCTGCGTACTCCACCGCTAGGTCGCCTTTTTTTTCATTGTTGCATTATTAGTGGAAATTTCCACCAGAGCTTTCGCCCGAGTCTTATTGCAGGAACGCTTACCGTGCAGATATACGACTGCTCTTTTGGCACTCCACATGGCGTGCGGAACGCTATGGGACATATCTCTAAGGTAATTTCGAATGCATTAGCGGGAATGCAGCTTGTGATAGAGAGGGAGTGAGTCCTACGAATTGGCATCACCAACCATGAAGACGCCGGGCATACTCGATTCCATATTACGATCCACCTGAACCGTGGCGTCGCTCTCATTACTCAGCTTTAGCCCTAGCTGCGATGGAATATCGGAAGCCATTTCCGCAGGGAAAGCCCCTTTGATAGCGTTGCGTACGATGAAATCTCCATCTGTGAATGTGATTTTGAAGTCATCGCTGTAGTCGCTCTCGTTTCCGTTCACACGCGAGATGTCTGATATGATGCGGTCTTCGACACCGATACCATACAGGGCTAGTCGGTCGGCCCAGTCTGGAAGATCTTGGGAGGCTTGCGCTTTGGTGGCGTTGTTGTAGGTGCCGTTGGTGAGCATAAGGATGTCGGGGTTGAGAGTTGTTTGCGTAATGCTATTTTGAACGAAGGCGGCGCTGAAGGGGCCTAGGTTTGCAAAAGGTTTGTCTCGGTGTTCCCAGCCGTCACACCATGGGCACCCTGTATTTTCTGAGCGTGAACGGAAGGTGAGTGAGTTCTCTATGGTGTAAATATTACGTACAGTAGATTCCTTTGCCCCATCCGGTAGCCAGGCCAGGGGTATCAGGCAACAGGTCCTTCATACCAGTGCCCAAGATGATCTTCTTGCTGAGATACTGCCTGCCCTCCGTATCTGTCGTAGTGAAGTAGCTGTTGTTACTCTCGGGCACGATCGAGGAGACGGTACCATTCATCATAGACACAGACGTGTACACAGATATCTGTTCTCGGGCCAGGGCTCTGAATTCCGATGGAACTGTGCCATCTCTGGTAATAACGTCGTGCACTTCTTGAGTGGGTGCATTGCCTTGGAGATCCCTTCAGTACACGACTCCATACTTAAAGCTGATGGTAGTCCTTACGATAGACGCCACTGTCGATGAGGAGTGCGGAGCGTCTCACGCGACCTAGAGCGCTTGCGGCAGTGAGACCGGCAGGCCCTCCACCCACAACGATTACATCGTATGCTGCTAATGGGCTTTCAGGAATTGTCAGAATCGGTGAGGTGACAGCGTAATGAAGCAAGAGGCCAGTAAGAATCGCGAGTTTCGAAAACACCATGTTGATATCTTCTCTCTCACTACTTTTCTAAGCCTTCATTTTCAGCATCTGAGAAGGCAGTAATGCTGTCGACGCCGAGTAGAAAGAGAAGTGCCATAGAATACACTTCCCAGGTGTCCGGCCCGTAAAGATACAGATGATGCTTTCCAAGAAGATTATATTTATCCTTTTCGCGTCGCAATTCTCCAACAAGACTTTCTGTCAACGACAAGGGCAAAGGTTACGATGTAGCGCAATTTGGCTCGCCTCGCATTGTAAATCCAGAGTCCGAAGTTACACCCACAGCCTTCACAAAATACAGAAAGCGCTGCAACCCGATATCGAAGAAGATTCCCGGAGAATCCGAATTGCGCCACTAATTCTAAAACATGTTTCTTTGTGGGATATAACATGTAAAGACCTGTCAGTATCACTAGCTTCATTGGCTTATTGGTAATGAGAATGGACGGGACCACAAACCGATGATGAAATTTAGGGTGGACGACGGCTAGCTATATAATAATATTAAACCTGATTTTTTTTTTTCTTTTTCGTATATTATTCGTCTAATATCTAAATACTTTCTATACTTCCCTAATATTTATATAAGTCTATAGATTAATTAATTACTTTCTATATAACTTTATATAGTTATAGAATTAATAAGAGTAGTAGCTAGATCTAAATAAGGCTAGTCTTAGCGTATAAAAATTTTTCTTTATATAAAGATTCTACTTTTTTTCTTTTCTTCTTCCTTACTAATACTATTATTACTACTACTAAGGTAAGTAATAGATACCTATTTCTCTAATTATATAAATATATAGTTAACTAGCTCTATACGAAGCTTCTTCTACTACTATTATTATTATTATTAAATAAGTTACTATACCTTTATATTTTAAATATTCGAGTATATAACTAATTAGATTTATAATATTACTACTATAACTATATTACTAAATAAGTAATAGATATCTATCTTTCTAATTATATAAGTATTTAGCTAACTAGCTCTATACGAAGCTTCTCTCTACTATTACTACTATTACTACTATTACTATTAAGTAAGTAGCTTCCTCCCTCTATTATAGATACTATATTATAATTATAATAATAGTACTTATTAAAATACCTTACTAATCTAGACTTTATATAATAGTATTACTATTATTTTTATTAATCTATTAAGCCTCCCCTTACTACTACTAATATACGTATAAAGCTATTATTTTATCTTACTATTTTTACTATTTCTTTTACTATTTAAATTAGTTAACTAATTTTATATAATAAAGCTTTTATTATTTATAATATAATCTTAATAGCCTTAGTTAGTACTTTTACTAGTTAGTACCCTATTCTTCTAATAAGATAGTAGTAGATATAAAGGTAGATATATATATCTAGATAACTTACGATCCTAGCCCTTCTAGATATAAATATAATATTTATACTTAGTACGATCTTATTATATTAAATAAGATTATATTATCTAAGCTATATTAATATAATCTTAATTTAAAGTCGGGGGTAGATACTACCGCGTACTTATTATTAATATTAGAGGTACCTAGGTCTCCGCCCCTTTTTAGAGTACCGCCGCTTTCTAGAGTACTTTAGTAGGGCGTACGCTAATTATAAATAGTAGGATTATAGCCTCTAGTACTCTTAGAATAATAATAGAGATAATAGATTAGATAATTATTACCTATTATTTTATAGCGGCTCGAGATCTTAGTCTCTAGAGAACGACTACGGGCTAATCTAGTAACGGCTACTAGAGCTAAAGTAGGGAGAGAGGAAGCTATTAGGCCTTTCGGGATTATAGGGGAACCTTATAGTTCTCTAAAATATATATAAAGAGTTTTATTTCTATTTATTTATTTATTTATTTATTATATATTAATATATATTTAATATATTATCTTATATTTAAATAATAAGCCTATACCTTTATATAGTATTTAAGACTAGTAACCTTTATCTTCGTATAAAATAAAGCTAAGTTAGGCTCTTTATATAAAGTAGTTAATATTAGATAGAGTAGAAAATAATAAATTAGAAGTTTAAATTAATATATTATATTTATATAAGATACTCTTATTAAAAATAATCTAAATATAATCCTAAAAATAGAGATATACTCTAAGTCTTATTAAAAGATACTCTACTCTAAGACGCCTTTATATAAATACCCTTAGTAGTATTAATATATATCTTATTTAGAAGATAGTAAACTTATTAAGCCTTCTTTTTTCTACTTTTTCTTTAATCTTCTTACTTACTTTAATCCCTCTTAGCCTAGTTAAGGGGCCTTTATCCTAATCTTATATAACCCTATCTATCCTTTAAAGGAGGGGAAGGAGATATTAGAAAAAAAAGTTATATAAATATCTTATTATTTAATAGTACTCTTAATATTATATACCCGTTACTTATTAATACTCCTAATTATACTTTATCGTTAATTATCCCTTTCTAGAAGGAGGGGGTAGGAGACGGAAGCTTAGAAAGCTTAGAAAAAGATAGAGATAACTAAGTAGAAAATAATATTATATAATCTATTAATTATATAGAAATAAAAGGCTTAGTAGAGATCTTATCTTTATTATTTAGTAATAATAAAATCTTATATTAAAATCTCTTATAGGTAAGAGGTAATCGTATAAAGAAAGAAGGCTTAAGGGGAGATTAATAGATATTATATTAATATTATATAGATTATAGAGATTATCTATATTATTAGGGTTATATAGATTATAGTTTCTATTTAATCTCCTTTTTAATCTCCTTTTTAATTTTAGCTTACTTCTCTTACTTCTCTTATTTAACCTTAATCTAAAAGAAAGAGGTATTATCTAGATCCTTATACTTTATATAAGAATAATATATAAGTCTTTAAATAACTAGAATTATAAGATACTCCTTTTCCCTATTATTTTATTAGTTAAAGTAGTCTCCTTTAAAAAGCTCTTTAGTATTTTATATAAAAAATATACTTATAGATAGCTCTACTAATCCTATATTCTTTAACTATAATTATATAAGATACTACTCGGAAATAGAGCTAGTATTAAAGAGGTAGTATAGCCTAGGGTATTTACGAAGGATATCTTTAAAGATAAAGTCCTAATAACTTATAATTATATAATAGGGAATTATTATTATAGTCGAGTTTAAAGAGATATTAATTAATTATATAATATAAAGATAGAATATATATCTATCTTCTTAATCTTAATAGTTTTAATTAGACTAGTAATCTCTTTATTATTAATAATAGTAGTCTATACTATTTATAGGATAGTAGTAATATTCGTATAAGTACGATTTAATATTAAAGAGACTAATTTCTTTCTAGATATAGAATATTAGATAAGATTACTTTAATATATATCCTTAACTATCGTACCCTAAATATAAAATATAAATCGAGGCTCTAATAGGGGAGGTCTATAATTATCGTATAAAGGCTATTTTAGTTAAGAGTATATACTTCGCTATTAAGTACGCTAATATTATAGTATAAGATCTTCTAGTACCTTTATACGAGAAGGCTTTAGGGAATCGTCTAGAATATTAATAATCTAATAGATCTTAGTATTAAATAAGAAAGAGGTAGCTAGATCGTATAAAGCGAGAATTTAAAGTATTATAATCTTTATATTATTATATTAATTAATAATATATATTACTAGTTATACTATATCTTAGTATCTAAAAGAAAATAATATTAGAGGAAGATATAATCTTTAAAGAAAGAGAGAGACTCGTATAAAGAAAAAATAGAGAAAGATAGAGTTATATAAAGATAAAATAAAATATCTATATTAACTTTATAAAATTCTTTTAGACTTCTAAATCTACTCTATAAACCCTTTATTAGAACCCTCTCTTTAAAGCTCTATCTATTATATATCTTTTATCGATTATAGATCTAGACCTTACTAATCTACTATACTATCTAGATATTTATAAAGTCTAAATTAAGGCTTAAGACTTTAGATTATTTAGTAGCTAAACTCTATACGAAGTATATAATAATAAGCTAGCTATAGTAACTACTATTTATTTTTAGAGATCGGAGGTAGTATATATAGATTAAAGTCTTACTAATATAAAAAGGTATTATACTATTTTAGTATAAAGGGTAGAAGATACTTATCGGGATCTATAGCTTTATTAATAATTATTTCTTTATACGAAAATATATAAAGATAAAGAAGTATTATTAGTAGCGTATATTAAATCCCTATATAAAGATAGAGATACTCGGAATATATACTATATATAAAGATAGAGGTATTTAAATATTTTAAATAAAGAAAAGGTACTTTATACGAAATAGAAAGACTTACTATAATCTTCTATATTTTAATATAGACGAGTAAGGGTTAACTAATCTAGATTAAGTCTATAGTTATTAATCCCTTCTTTAGGATAATAGAATAGAGCTAATAGTTTCCTCTATATTAACTTTAAACAATTTAATTATTAATATATATTATATATATTCTACTTATTAATAAACTATATAACCTCTATACGAATTATAGATAGATAGATAGTAAAGATTATAATCTAGTCTAGAAGCGAATCTTTAGAAAAGAAGTTAGAATCTCTAAATATATAAAAAAAGTCGATCTATTTCCTAAAAAAAAACTTAGTTAATTAGGTCTACTATAACTTAATTCGTTAATTAGTAGTATTTATCCTATATATATAATATTCCCTAAATATTATTTATAGATCTTTCGCTTACTAAAGAGTAAGATATACTTAAACTATTAGAATAGTCTCGATACTACGATTAGATTATATAAATCGAGGCTATTAATTAAGAGTAGGAGAGGAGATTATATTAAGATAATTATATAAAGTACTAATAGTTATATAATTTAAAATCTCTATCGTATACTAGAGTATATACTAAGAGTAGATATTAATTCTAGTATAGATTTTAATACTAAAATCTTATAGCTTATTATAACCGTTAATAAACTAGATAAGATTTAGATTAAGAATAATATATTTATCTCGTATATATTAGAGATCTCGAAATTATTAATTAATAATATTAGAAAAGAGTGTACGATATATAATAAAGAGATAATCTCTAAGTGTCACGGTGTGGATCTGAGTCTAGTTAGGTTGATCTATGCGATAGCCGACGGTTTAGGC
>BLJB01000206.1:18805-102168 GCA_013423325.1 Usnea hakonensis | reverse complement strand
AAAGCGAAAAATTCGAAAAAGACGCTAAATAATCGATTATTAATCGATTTTATAATCGATTATGATTATGACGAAAAATAATCGATTATTCCGATTATCACTACAGAGCCTGAAATGTAGGTTTAGAGCTTTGCTTCTAGGGTTGTATACGTCTTTGGCTCTTACGTTATTTGGTCCGATGATCTGGCATATTGATCGTCATCTGATAAATTAAACAAAGTATATTATATTTTATAGTAGCAGCCATTTCAAATATTGGGCGTGTAACTCAGCGGTTAGAGTGTGGGATTGCAGTTTCTCCAATCCATCCCAAGGTCACTGGTTCGAGTCCGGTCATGCCCTTGTTTTTTTGTACGTCTAGGCAGGATCTGCTTTTGCCTCCCATCTTTTTGAGGAAAGGCTGTGCTTGTTCACCGTTCGCTAAAATCTGCAACAAGTAACGAAAGTTGACCCTCCTGGGCTATTCGCATTCGCTCATCGACCGGCAGGGTACAATTAGCGGCGCGCTAGAATACGCACCACTTATCGGCGCTTATCCGTCGGCTTTATTTCTCGAGCATCCAGTCTCGCCACACACTTTTGTATTCGGAAAATCAGCAGGCACCTAGTGCCACCTGTATATAAATTAGATGGCAAATAGTTCAGACGAGCGGTCGCCGCTTCTACTGAATGGCGACGCAGGTGGCCAGCACGAAGAAGAACCAGAGGTACGAGTACTTGTTCGGTAAAAACTTCCCCGTTACCTTCATCTGACAAAGCTCAGATCATCGACTTCTCCAAAGAAGACGACGAGAACCCAAGGAATTGGCCTCGTCGACGTAAATTTATCAATGTAGCCATTATTGCATTCATGGCCGGTGAGTGGCAGATCACCTGCCGCATCGCCAACGGCAGCAAAGCTTACGAATGTCCAAGTCTTGTCACCTCTAGCCTCTAGCATGTTCACCCCTGGCATATCAGAGATCGCTGCAGATCTCAAGACAGAGGATACAACGGTTGTGGGGGCTACGACTGGCTTTGTTATCTTTCTCGGTTTCGGCCCTCTTCTCCTGGCACCTCTCTCAGAAACATTTGGGAGGCGAATGTTGTACCTGGTATGCTTTACTGTTTTTGCCCTGTTACAGATACCAACTGCATTGAGTCCGAATGTGGAGTCCTTGATCGCTGTGAGAACGATTAGTGGGTTCTTTGGGAGCGTGGGCATAGCGAATGGTGGAGGCACTATTTCTGACATGTTTCATCCGAGTCAAAGGGCTGGAGTCTTTGGCTGGTACCTACTTGGGCCCCTACTTGGCCCAACCCTGGGGCCTCTGTTTGGTGGCATCATAGTCCAGTACCTCGGCTGGCGTTGGATCTTCTGGATCCTAACCATTGTGTGCAGCTTCAACACCATAGTCGGCTTCATCTTCCTCAAAGAAAGCTACGCCCCTGTCATTCTGGAATCCCGCAAAAAGAGCTATGAAGATTCGTCTGAAACCGGCCACAAAGCCTACCGTATGGCCGGCCAAGACGACCGACCCTTTCGGTCCAAGCTGGCCACCTCCATGGTACGACCGTTGCGCATCCTGTTCACGCAGCCGATTGTCTTCATCATGGCAGTGTATCAAGCCATCCTCTTCGGCACGACCTACTCTCTCTACACTAATTTCGAAGCCATCTACGGCGACCTCTACGGCTTCGACACCACCACCGTAGGACTAATGTACCTGGGTCCTGGCCTCGGCTTCCTAGCGGCCGTCTGGTTCATCGTGCCCAAAATCGACACCATCTACAACTACCTCGGTCGCAAAAACAACAGGGAACCAAAACCAGAGTACAGACTACCGCTAGCTAACATTGGCGCCGTCTTCATCCCATCCTCCCTGTTCGTCTTCGCCTGGACGGTCCAATACAAAGTACACTTCGTCGTCCCCTTCATCTCAACCGTCTTCTTCGGACTAGGCCAAATCACGATCCTCAACACCTGCCAGAATTACTACATTGACTCGTTCCAAAAGTACGCCGCATCCGCCATTGCGGCCGGCGCGGTCTTTCGGAGCATCGTCGGCGGTATATTGCCGCTCGGAGCCTCGCAGCTGTTCGAGTCGGCCGGTTTTGGCTGGGGGATCAGTGTGTTTGCGTTTTTGAGCTTGGCGCTTTCTCCGGCGCCGTTGCTGTTCTATTACTACGGCGAGCCTGTGAGGGAAAAGTTTGCTATTGAGCTGTGAGCGTAAGCATACCACACCAAATGTCCTTGAACAGAGATGTGAGTCTCGAACAGAGTTGCTTCCCTTCTCTGGTGTTTTTTTAACGTTTAAGAAATGTTGGGCGGAGTTTTCAAGCGTGTGCATAGCGAGCGAAGCTGTCTTATATAAATACAAACAAACAGTCTTTTGTACAAATTTGTTTGTTATTGGGTGCGACGATATCTATCAGGTCCTTGAGTACTAGTCATACGCACATCTCTCCCTCTCTCTCTAGCCGCTTCTTACACTCCGCATCACGAATTGAAGTCTCTACTCTTACCTTCCCCCCCCGTTACCGCCACATACATCTACACCATATCCTTAATTGCAGTGTGAGAGCGCTAGGGGCGAAAGCACTGACTCGTTGAGTGAGAGTGTACACAATGAGGCGGTTTGAGGGTAGGGAGAGGAGAGGGGAGGGGGGAAGCTGTGGGCAGCAAAGGCGACGGAGTTTTGGGGTTTGGCGTCGAAAGGGGAGTGATTTGGTGGTGGAGAGGGAGTGTGATGGGTTGGGGAAGGGAAGGAAGAGGTAGTGTTCGTGATGGGGCGTAAGCGGTTTATGGGGGGTTGGTGAGGTGAGGTAAGGTGGCTTTTGGGGGGATGATGAGGATGTAAATTGAGATTTTAAGCCTAAGATTAGGGTTGCTACCGTAGTTTTAATGTGTGTCAGGGGCTTTTTGGGTAAGGTCGGACCTAAATTAGGGCGACTGTCCCGAGTCAAAGTTGTAAAAGTGATGTGGAAGAAATACTCAAACTTTAACAGCCCGTAAACATCCTTCGCCAATAGGAATGGCTCAGTTCATTGGCCTTGCAGTGCTGGCAACACTCAGGGAGCCGCCCGCCAAGGTACGAGGTCTGGTCACAGCAGTGGTTGAACAGGAATTGACCCTTCACCAAGGTATCTGCACGACCTAACCCTGCGCATGCCCGCATCTACTGACAAACACAACAGTCATTTGGCTCTCTGGCAAGTCTGGTGGCCCAGAAACGCTAGTTGTACATGGCTCGAATGTGCTAGACGTCCAAATCATTGATGGTCAATCGCAGGAGGCAGTACCGCAAGAGGTGAAGAAGGGGGGATTTGTGGACCCAGCCATTGTCAGCTATACCAGGCCTGAGCCCACGGCGTATCCAGATATAACCACGCCCTCGGCCACTCTTACGGCACCTTTCAATGACTTCTCTCTGAACGAAGATGCACATGAGGGGGAGCTAAGCCCTATAGACGGGAAGACCTTGAAATATCAGGACACGGAGCTGTTAGAATTAAAGGAATTAGCCCAGGGGAGGACGCCTATTTTAAGGAAAAGAGCCCGGAAGTCTAGAGTAAGAGGAGGGTCACTGCCTACTCAAATACAGGAGTTTCCGGACAAACGACGTGGAAAAGTGAAGGGCTGGCGACAGACCCCGTTCCTAGAGGAAAGTACAGCCGAGATCCTACTATCGCCGACAGGACAACATAGGCAACATCCCCAGAAAGAGATCATTAAGACGGTAACGGCCCGCTCAACCAAGAGCATACCACGCCAACCAAAATCTAGACGCCGATTAAGAGAAGAAGATGATCAGAATGGCTGGGCTACAGGAGATGCCACAGATATTCAGGATATGGAGAACTTTGATTTCGAAAAAAACCTATCAAGATTTGACAAGAGGAAAGTTTTCGACCAGATTAGGCAGGAAGACACTACAGCTGACGAGGCAAGACTGGTCAGCATTAATCGGCTACCGGCCTCCCGATCTGGTACCGCTGGGGGGAAGAATCTGCACTACTCGGAGAATGTATTGGATTCTCCTATCAAGAAGGGAACAACTGGAGGACCCATATCCCATGTCGGACTTAGCAGTACAGAAAGCGAGACGGGAAACGGCGAGGCTAAGATTAGCAGTGGAAGAAGCTCACGTAGGAACTTGTCACGGGCGTCGAAACCCCCTTCTCGCAAGAGTAGCGCTCTTCTAAATGGTGATTATCATGGCTCTGGGTCCACGTTCGTTGCAGACCCGGTGAGCAGACTGTCCAGGCAAGGTACAGATCGGACTGGAAGTCCCAAGATCAAAACAGAGTCTTCTACCTCTCTTTACCGCAAGTCATCTGGCCTTGCGGAGACTAATGCCTTTCGAATTGCCTTATCCAACGGTGACTGTCCTTGCATATCACCGTTACAAATGTTGGAACTAGAACAGCTTTCTATGACCGAGCTGAACCTAACCGAAGAAATGCTTACTGAGAATTCTGCGCGCTGTATTAGTGAGACGGCCTACGGACTGACTTCCAGTGAAGACGCCGAACAGGTCAACCACCGCCCCCTCATTGTGATTCTCGCTGGAAACACAAAAACCGGCTCCCGTGCCATAGCAGCGGGTCGCCACCTGCGAAACCATGGCGCACGAGTCGTGCTCTGCATTCTCGGCCTCGAGCGCGAACTCGATCTGTTGGAAAGTGTGCAGCGACAGCTTAAAGTATTCAGAAGCTGTGGAGGCCAAGCCATCAAGCAAGATAATCTAACGCGAACGCTACGGAAGCTTCAGGCGCCTACGGATCTGATTGTCGACGCTCTACTGGGTATGCACTTGTCCTTTGACGAACTACGAACCGACGACCAAGCAGCCTACTTCCAACTCGTCTGTTGGGCGAATGGCAGTGAAGTAGGCACCCTCGCCATTGATGTCCCATCGGGCATCGACCCCTCAAACGGTATCCCCGCCACCCATGACGGCACCGAACTAGTCATTACTGCCAACTTCATACTCTCTCTCGGTGCACCAAAACAAGGGCTCCTGACCGCTATGCACGTCTTGAAAAACGGTGTAAATCCCAGCTTATTCGTCGCTGACATTGGCATCCCGAACGTCGCTTGGAAGAAATTGGGGACGAGAAGGAAGCGTGGAGTGGAGTTTGCGGGGGAATGGGTCGCGGCGCTAAGGTTGCGAGAGGGCGGTGGACCTTAAACTTGAGGGGGGAGAGGGAAGTGGGACGAGAGAGTGGTTCGGAGGTGGAATTGAGAATAGGGCGATGCGATGGAGGGGCTGTAGATATGTGGGCTTTGGAGAGTTGATGGAATGATACCCGTGGATTTCATTTTTTGACGAGCTTTTGGGTCGTTTTGGTATGCTAAAGTGGGCATCTGTCCATAGAAAGCATACGATCAATCCAATGTGCCTCTTTTCCAATCTTCTCATGAATGAGTGCGACTACGTATGTAAAAATGCATGGCTAACGAAATCTCACCAACGAAATCTCGCGATACTATGACGAAATAAGGATAGCGCAGAATTTCTCTAGATCATTTTGTCGGAATCGCGAGACACGATCCACAGCAATCATGGGCAAAGGTCAGCACTCCGCCTTTTCGTCTCAGCGACTCTTTGCTGACCCTCTATTATCCTCTAGGTACGGACAAACTCTACGTAAGCGGTCCATCGCTCTTCTTGGCCCCTGTCGCTGTTGTAACCTTTCATAGATCACCCACAATGAGTGGGCTTCCGAAGATGCCTACTCGGCAAGCGCTGGCTCCGGACTCTCCAAATCAAATGCCCCAGACAACACTTTCAAACGTCTTCCTTTCAACTTCTGCGCCTTGTCCCTCCAACCTTTCAAGTCCCCCGTCTGCACTTCTGAAGGCACAATCTTCGACATCGACAATATCCTAACATGGCTCTCTGAACACGGCACCAACCCTGTCAATGGACACCCTCTCAAAACGGCAGATCTTATCAAGCTCCAATTTCTCAAAAATGACGAGAGCGAAATGGTGGATCCGGTTACATACAAGGTGTTTACGGATAACACGCACATGGTAGCTGTTGGGACAACCGGCAATGTGTATGCGTGGGATACGGTTGAAAGGCTAAATGTCAAGGCGAAGATGTGGAGGGATTTAATCAACGATGCGGAGTTTGGACGGAAGGACATCATAACGTTGCAGGATCCGCTGAATGTGAAGGGCAGGAATTTGAGCGAGTTCAAATATCTACGGGAAGGGGTGAACACTCTCACTGAAGAGCAACAACGAGAGCGAAGCGCCGGTGTCAACAAGAATGCTCTTGGAAGCGCAGCTTCGGTACTGAAGGACAAAGAAGACACAGCGGTTGCGCCAGAAAAACCCCAGATTGGCAAATACCTTCACCAACAAAAACAATCCTCCTCGACCTCACCCTCGACCGCCCTGACCAAATCCTCTCCTACCAACGGCACACCAAGATCCCAACAATCCCTCCACTCCTCAAAACCAATCCCCTACAACGCCGCCAAGCACACGACCGGCCAAGCCGCCGCTTCCTTCACCTCCACAGGACTCACCCCGCACACCGGCGGCGACCTCGCCCTCCTGACCGACGAAGAATACATGCTCAAACCCCGGCGCGTGAAAACCCCCGGCTACGCGCGCATCTCCACCAACCACGGCGCCCTCACCCTCGAACTGCTGCCCGAGTTCGCGCCCCGCGCCGTGTGGAACTTCACGCAGCTGAGCAAGCAGGGCTTCTACAACGGCGTCCTCTTCCACCGCAACATCCGCGCCTTCATGCTCCAGGGCGGCGACCCGACGGGCACGGGCAAAGGCGGCAATTCCATCTGGGGCAAGAACTTCGCCGACGAGTTCGACGGCCCGCGGTCCCACGACGCCCGCGGCGTCGTCAGCATGGCGAACAAGGGCCGGGACACAAACGGCTCCCAGTTCTTCATCACCTACCGCGCCTGCAAACATCTGGACCGCAAACACACCATCTTCGCCCGCGTCGTCGGCGGCATGGACACGCTCGCCGAGATCGAGAAGGTCGAGGTCGAGGAGGCGGATAAGAGGCCCGTCGAGGACGTCCGGATGGAAGAGGTGGTTGTCTTTGTGGATCCGTTTGACGCCTTTTTGAAGGAGAAGGGGGAGAGGGAGAGGGCGGTGGAGGAGGACGAAGCGCTGAGGCTGAGGGGCGGGAGGGAGGACGAGAGGGTTTCGTGGACGGGCAAGAGGGTGAGGGGCGACGGCGGTGCGGGTCAGGAGTCGGGCGTGGGGAAATATATGGGCCCCGTCGTTCTTGAGGATGGCGCTGCTGGTAAGGGAGAGGTGCTGGCGGAGTGGGAGAGGGGTGCGGAACCAGTTAGAAAAAAGGCCAAGGGGGCTGGGTTCGGCAACTTCGATGCTTGGTAGTGGAGGGGGGGAGGGGAGTGGAGTGGAGTGTGGCATGCATGTATGTGCAAGCTAGGCATTTTTACATATGTAGGCGCACTCTGCATAGGAAGAATATTTCTTTCCTCTTCTTCTTTTACCGGTACATCAAAAAATAGTAGAGTTTTCAGTTTTCTTCCACTTCCGCTTCTCACCAAACTGTAGAAAAAGGACACAAAATGAAATGCAAGAACCCCCCTCCATTCCGCGGGAAACACCAGGCTTCCCCGAACCGGAGGACATGGCTCCTCATTTGATTTGTTCCCATTTCTCTCAAAAGTAGAATCGTCTCAAGAATCGAAAATGCTGTGCGCGCTGGATCCCGTGTCTCCTCATGAGTAGGAGGAGCGAATCAAGTCGTGCTGCGTGATCCCGAACACGCCTTTTTCTCCCTAGATGAAAAGACGAATCGAAGGTCTGTAAGTGTCGAAACTGGAAGATATGCTCCTTTTCCCAAGCCCGTGCATGCACTCGTACCGAGCTTGTGGCTCACAAAACTCCTCCTGGTAGCTGGATGCTACTCTGGTGTCCCCTCCCATTCCCCAATCCTCCCGCATCGTATCCTCCCCCTCCTCCACCTCCCATACCCATTCCTGGCCCTCCTCCACTGCCTGTCGGCCCGCTGTGTCCCTCCAACGGTGCCGCATGTTTTCTAAGCATAAACATAGGCTTCCTTCCTTCCCTATCCAATTGCTTGAACAGTATCAGCGGCTTCTCTCGCAAGCCCAGACACCGCTCTTGATCGCCGTAGACTATGTACAATGCATAATTTTTCCAGTCGGCATCGATGTTGTACTTTTTGAGAGCTGCCGGAAGCACTTTCTCACAGGGATCTTCCATACTGACGCGGAACTTTTTGAATATCTCGACATTGTTATTATTGGAAGCTGGTGGCTCGTCTTGCATTTGCTGCTGCTGTTGTGGTTGCTGCTGTTGCTGTTTTCGCTCTTGTTGCGCCTGCTGGTATTGCTCAAGAGGTGGACCACGGTTCCGCTGGCTGCCCGGAGTAGGTGTAGGGTTGCTGCGATCTCGGTCTCGATCGGAAGTAAAAGTGGAGACCGAAGATGAGTATAGTTGTGGGTCTTCAGCGTGAGAATAAATATTCCTTGAGCCGCCACTCGGTGGCTGCTGATCACGGTAGGTGCGTTGGTGGAGGGTGGGTTGATTGGCGTATGTGATTGGTGAGGTTGGTGAGGGTATGTTTGCTTGCGACGGTGATGTAGAGGGCTGAGAACCTCCCATTGCCGTTGTTGTAAGATGATTCGATGCTGCGACAGCGGCTGCAGAAGGATCGAGGGACGTATCAGCCTGACGACCTTCGGGTATAGACTGGGGTATGTGGGTCGGGGAACTGCTCTTCGGCGTGCCGCCGAGGAACAGTCGTTTGGTGGAGAACTTGCGGGATAAGCTGCTGCCAGGCTTTTCTGGTGGCAGCTGTGATACCATTGGCGACATAGCATCTTCGTGATGATTAGGACTGTGGTTATTGTTCGGATGGTAAGGTAAGGGTTGGGAGTAGTCTTTTGCCATCCTGAAGATAGGCAGGAGCTCGTCTCGAAGTCGTCGGTACTCATCGGTAATCTTTCTCAATTCAGATTCGGCTGCTTGGATGCGGTGATCACGGATTTCGATAGACTTAATGATGCGCGAAATGTCGTCTCTAGTAGCGGTCTGATCTTGCGCCATTGCATCGGCGGCTGGTCACATATCAGATGTGGCTTAAAAAAGTCAGGAGAATGAGTGACATACACGGCGGTATCCAGTGATCCGAATCTATCGGTATATCTTGTTTGATCTTGACATCGTAGACTCCCTTGAGGATCGTAAGTCTGTGCCCGACGCTCATGATGGCCATTTCCTTGAGCTCTTCATGTCGTAACGCTATCAACGCTTCGCCAACAATTTCGTTTTCTTTGCAAACAGTTCTGTTAGCCTCGTATGGCACTCACAAGGCTAGTTATAATTGTTGCACAGGAGCCTAGTATGATTCATTCTTACCCAAAAATTTGTCCCGATACTGCGGCAGGCTCAGACTCGAAATATAGTCGGCGCATTGTTCAGTCGTCCAGCCCACTACCGAATTCCCAGGTGATAGCTTGCCCATGTCTATATTATGCCCAAATGTGGTGGGTGTAGGCTCGGTAGAGGGAGGGTCGGAATCGGTAGGCGAGGCATCATCGTCGGTAGCAAGGAGGGGTGATGTCATGACGCTTCGCTCATACTCGTCATCTGCATCCGAATCATGGTATGTTGGCGGTATGACCATGTTGCGAGAGATTGTAAAATAGTGCTCCTATTTCATGGCAGACGTCCAAAGAGGTGCTGCCTGATCGGGCCAAGGCTGTGAGGGTTCTTCCTGCTGCTCTTGGCTAGATAAGGTGTGGCGGTAAAGGGGAGTGGGTTCTGAAAAGAAGGATACCGCCCCGTCTCAATGTTCATGCGAAGCTATGCAGAGGTCGACGCAGGCGTCTATTCTTGGAGGTTAGGCTTGTAGTGTGGGGAAAGGGAAAGGAAGGGCGGTAGAGGCAAGAGTTGTTACACCTGGCCGAGTGACATAAGGACGTCTCAAACACAGACAGGCATTCTGGTATGTTCCAGCTTATTGTTTTGTCGATTGTCTTTTAAGATGAGATATGTGATTGTGATTCTGTAATGTGAGTAGTAATCAAATCAATACGTAGGTACTTGCAGAAGTTAGAAGCAATCTCCAGAGCCTAGACTAGCCCTAAAAGCCAAACGCTCAGCCCTGTTGCACTATTGCCCACGCCCGACACGCTTTAGGAAGGTGGCATGCGGGTCCTTCCCGACGAAATTATATTAAACGGCGTCGAGACTCATACATAAAACCACCTGCGTAATTCGAAGGAGTATTTTCACACAAGGCATGAAGTATCAGGTGATAAAGTATGATACTTTTCAATATACTTCAATTTTAGACTTCGCTGTCGTATATGATAATACACCTCATCATCAACGCTAGAATTGCGTTGTGGTGGATATGAACCACCTAGGCATTGTGAAACATCGAGGTGGAAACGCATGCTTTCACTCAAAAACATTAATACAGCGTCGTCATCATCTGCATTAGACTGCTCCGTGTAACGCCACGCTCAAAATGCAAACTCAATAAATGACGTCTCGGATCAGAGAAGTATCAAGCCCCAATCGCGTTCCTATATCACTGTCCTGCAGGCCGGCCCTGTATATGCACGTGATTTTCGAATGAGAAAGCTCCATAGCACCAACGGGTTCACTCCAAGGTTTTACAGAAGCCATATTACTCCAGCCGATCCCGCCAGAGTGGCAAACAGCCACATACTCAGTTCCGCTCCGTGGCATGCTGCGGAGGAGCCTATATCCAATGGTGTCCCTCCACCATTGCCATTGTTGGTAGAAGTTGATGTGCTGGAACTCGAGGTGGAGCTCTGCGCGTGTGATGTGCTGGTCGAAGTATCTGAAGGCGACGCTGGCACTACGGTGGTGCCAACGACTGCAACGCTCGTAGTGGTAGCTTCTGGAGTGACTGTAATAGGAACGACTGTGGTAGTTGAGGTTGTAGCAGCGGCTTGAGGGCTAGATGATGTGGAGGTCGAGGACGTAGAAGCAGCCTCGGGGGTAGACGATGTTGAAGTTGTAGAGGTAGTAATCGTCGTGCTAGTACTGGTACTTGTAGTCGATGTGCTCATGTCTCCCGCTGCAGACTGATCTTGGATAATAGGCGCCCCGGCCTGCGCTTCATTCCCTGCCCCGCTACCGCTAGATGATGTGGCCCCACTAGGAACGTTGGAGCAAAGTGTATGAACACCTTGGCCAGCTAGGAATAGCCCTATCAATGTGTTGTCGTAAGCATTCGTGCCGGCGCAACTTGCTATCATGGTAGTTTGCAGACTGTCGAGGAAGCCTATGCATTTGTTTGAGCAGCCCTGCCCCGCGAAGTCGGAATTAGAGCAGTCTGTAAGGGGCGTGTTGTAGGCATTAGTGCAGGCGGCATCGAAACCGTTGATAGGCTGTTTGTCTGAAAGCGTGAGGGCATCGACTTGGGCAGAGATTGTTGTGAGTAAAATACCAAAGACTACAGCAGTGGGGAGCCGGGGTGCCGTTGAGGGGCGCATCGTTTGGACGTTGCAGAACGGTTTTGATACTGCAGAATGGCGTATACGTGAGGCTTTTTGATTTCGGCGCTCGACTTGGGTTGTGAGAGCTCGAAAGTAATTCTGGTACCTCTTTTGTCGGATTGTGAAGTTGTTGCAGCGGCGCGAGTGACGCACAGCAACTGGTTAATTATCTGCCAATCGGAGAGCAGGGAAGCCGCTAACGACAACACAAATCCATAAGAAGGTGCCAAGAGAGCGTGATTGCAATGAAAGAAGTGTTATTGTTTCCCCGAATTCATGCGAAAAGCCAGAGTTGAGAAGTTGCTGTATCATTCAAAATGAAAAAGAAGGCGCAGTCGAGGCGCAAGTCCTCAAAGGTCGGCGACGAAGATGATCAAATAACAATCCACCAGGGCGCCAATTCACTTTAATTTTGACTCCTTGAGCATCATATAATTTTGGTCAAGTCTCTCGGAGAGCTCATTCTTTTCGCAACCAGAGGATTGAAGGAAATTGTATAGACACGAGACAGAGATGAAACCATGAGCGATGACGCTAGATCTACAACAAGTAAGCGCTAAACTTTTACATAAGCGATCCGATCCGTCGATTGGCTCAAAAGGCAGAGCCAAGAAGCCCTACAGCGGCTACGAGAATTAAACATTGCTGCAACGACTGAATTACATCAAAGCGCCATGGGGCATTTCGCTATCAAATCAGCATCATAGCATGAGAGGTGTAATCCTGCATGGGTATTTTGCATGCATGAAACAGATCCCATTTCTACATTTAGATCAGAGTCGGCTAGCGACGAAACATGAAGCCTGGCGACTGGCGAGCTCTGAATATGTCACATGGCAATGATGGAATACGTGCAGTCTCTCTCTAAACATCCCGCGTACATTAAACAATTGAAAACCGCGAGCGGGGAAAAACCACGTCGGAATTGATCCCATGTCGATAATCAATCAAGCGAACTGTAGCCATGAAACAACCCCAATCCAACACGGACACACGCCTTGAACTCGCTATTGCACTCCATCTCCCATCCCATCCCACAACCTTCCAATCCCTTTCACTCCAATTTCCCGCTGACAACCTCCAACACTCTATCCACCATTCTCTGACCAATAAATACAAGCTAGGGAGCAAAGTTTCTTTCCTCTCCTTTCCTTTCCTTTCTTTCCACTCACCCATCATCTTGGGGAGGGGGTCTTCTTTTTTGAAGTGGTTGGCTTTGGGGAGGAGGGGGGGTAGTAGTGGTGGATTGGTGGAGGGGTGGAAGGAAGGGTGTTGAATCTCAGCATACCGGATCCATCGAATTAGTGTGTATTGGGCTGTGGTGAGCGCGTGAGATAGGAAATTAGATATATATTCCAGGAAGTTTGGGGCTTCTGGGTGATACTAGCAACAAGGAGGGGAGGGATGGCAAGGGACGGCTAGTGATCTGTTCATTGACTTGACGTAGAACTAAAAAGATCAGGTGGGCCACATACAGCCACTTTAGCGACGAGGGAAAGAACCCTTTTGTCTTACTGACATCATTACCCTCTTTTTCCACTTGACAACTTCAATTACCACACGCAAACAGACAGATGTCTTTGCCGCTTCACGTAAATGCCGCTTGGGGGGTATATCTGTCAGATCGAAACAACAAATCGGCGCCTTGTAATTTCTGCACCTCTTTCAAGCACAAGGCCGCTGCGATCCACGTGAAGCTGACCAGCGTGCCCACCTTCTTCCGCACTCGGGGAGTGTTGCACGCCACGTACAGGCAAGCGATAGATCTCTCCAGGGCCTCCGCCCTGCTGTCATCCCCATCCCCGTCGCCGCGCGTGATGCATAGAACCGTGTATTCCACGTCGCGGTCGTGCTTTTCTTTCATGGTCTTGGAGGATTCGCGTTGGCGCTTGCTCTGGGCGCCGTTCTTGCCGAGGATGTTGCCGGAGAAGACTTCAGTTTCTGAGATGAATTGTGTGGGATGGTTTGAGTATTGGAACATTGTATCGACAAGGTTGTCATCGTAGCTAGAGGTGCGTCAGGTCAACTTCCTCTAGCGTCATGGATGCAGAAGCGGAAAATTGCAACTTACTTATCTTTCACATCCCTAGCCCAGGACATGTAATGCTGCCACTGAATCAAAGCCGTCTTTTCACGGACGTAACTCCAAACAGCGTCCGCAAGACTATGAGTCTTGTCTGGATTGGAACCCGGCATTCTGGACTGCCTCTGGATTGCCTCAAAGAATTTGTGCTCGTCGATTTCGCGGTAGAGCTTTCCAAGCACATTCTGGCTCTCGTAGTAATGTAGTTTCGGCGGACCATAGCTCGCTACTTCATTAAACTCATTGTCTTCGTCGGGAGGGGTCGCCAAGTCTACTTCATCAAAACTGACATTCTTTTCCACCAGGACACGTGGGCCTGGCGCCTGGAAATCTGGGCGAGCTTTAGGAAATTTAGGCAATTTTTGAAAGTTAATCTGTGAATGTCAAAATTTGTTTACGAGAAATGCTCTTCATAAAGCTCTGAAGATGCATACCGGAATACCGGTCTTTGAGAAGTCTACCGCAGTGGAATGCATGCCAGCGAGCTGGATGCACGAAGGGTCGAACGTTCCCAGAGGCGATTGATCTGCAAGGATTTGATGTAAAGTGGCTATCAGCCCGAGGTTGTCATTCTCCATGAATTGTAGGAAGAAGTCTGTCATGTCAGTTCTCTCCACTGGTCTACCAATGTCAATGGGCGTAGCTGTGGGGTAGTCCGCAGGTTGTGATAGTCGCTGGGGATACAATGCGTCGTCGTAGATGATGTTGTAGAGGTCGCCATCCAGATCTCCTCCACTAAGCTGCGAAGGCAAATCTCGGTGGCCATGACTGCTAAAGGCCACAAGATTGTGAAGTGCCCGGAGGGGATTGTCCGCTGGAACATCGACTGCGGTCACACATTGTACATCGCCTGGATGTAGAGCTGGGGATCTTGTGACGACGACCTTACCGGTGAGGAGTCTGGGTCCCGCTTCATCATGGGTGTAGCAGTATATCTCGCCTTCTTTCAGAAAACCGCTCTCGTCCATGATCCCTAAATAATATATGAATTACAGGCACTGCATATGCGAAGAACAAACTCACCATATAGCGTCACCCCTTTATCAACTCGAATTCGAGACCTATGCTTGAGTTCTCGCAGCTGCACCAGGACCGCTAGCTCAACAGTGTTCCGCAGGAAGACGTCATTAGTGAACGAGAGCCCAATGTCCCGCAGCGCGCGGATCAGCCAGGGCGTTCGCGCTTGTTTTCCGATCGAGTTTCTATCAAGGAAAGTTGCTGCGTTGATCGGAGACACGGTAGTCATCCGGAGTTTCTCGACTGCATCTGCCTGGAGATTGAGAAAGGCTTCAGCTGGAACATGAAGATCTTCAAGTATCTTGATGAGTTGGCGATTCAAGAACATGGGCAACGGTTTGAAGGCAGCGCCACAGATTTCAATGTTAGAAGCTGTTGTGCCTTCAAACTTGATCATGGAGGCTCTGAGGCACAGAGCGGAACCTTGAAGTCTAGAGTCATGAGAGATGACGCCCTTCGCACCTATAGAACAAAGGGGCATTTTAGCATTCAGGCATCACATAACACCTTCTGCTTAGCCTTACCCATGAATCGAATTTGGTATATTGTGGGTCTCAGTCCCCGTACTCGCCGTGCTTGAGGGTATTCGTGCCAAATCTTTTCGAGCACCTCGGAAGAGCAGGTCCCGACTCCATCACTAAATGTGCGGCCGTTTCTCTCAACATCCGGTATTATCCTGATTGCTTCTAAAGGAATGTGAATGGAGCTGAAGGTCTGAGAGAAAGCCTGTCCAATTCGAGCTGCGCATTTCGCAGGTGATCGTATGAGTTTAAAGTCACCGAGGTCCTCAACCACAACCTCTGCGTGCTTAATAGAGCCGTTGAGCGTAAAAGGAGCCATGTACCAGCAAGTCTGAGACCGGAGCGAAGAGTGGGAAAAGCCGAGAAACTGCAAAGAGATCAAAATACTACTCTCACAGGAACACAGCTTGCGTACCTCGAACCCACGGCCAGCAATTGTAATCGTCTCTTGCAGTACTTTCTTGTATCTACCATGGTAGACTACCTCGCCAGAGGTTTGGCGATCAAGTCGAAGGGCCTCACCATCCTCGTCTAGAAACGAGACCGAAACGAAATGATTTGGAAATTCGGAGTATTTGCGGAGGACTCTGTTCTTCACTTCTGGCTCCGGACCATCAAGATAGATACCCGTCGGTGTCACCATTACTTTATGGACAGAGGCAATATGGTCGTACTGGTCTGCTAGATTAGGCTGATAGGTTTCTCCCCCAATGATGGACTCTTGATTGTCAATTAACATTTGCCTCAATGTATTCAGGCTGAGGTCTGAGGCCTCTGTGGCCGGTCCAGCGAAAGGGATTTGCGCGCATAAGTTCCGTACAGACAAGGTAACAATGCTGATGTCTCGCTCTTTAGCATGCAGAGACACCACCGCCAGAAGTTCGATCACTTTGGCTGGACCCAGATAACCATTCTGAGCCAGCCTTTGCATTTGGAATTTCAAGTCAAAGGGTAGACTGACATACTTAGAGCTACTCAAGGCAGAATGTAAGGCGGCCATTTGAGCAGCGAAAGGTGTTTTCATGACCGCGGACGTGTCCCATGAGAAACTTTCTGGAATTTCTGGGAAGCGCCTCAAGGCTCGTATACCTGCAACATCAGCACCATTGGAGAGCATGATTCTGTAGCAAAGACAACTAGACACCACGGACTCATGTTCTTTGTCAAGTGCAGTGATCCGCTGCCTCGTAAATGTCTGTCTTGCCTTGGGCGACAACAACTTCTTGAGCGCAGTTTCAAGGATGTCGGCGCCAGTATCCAAACCCTCAAAGAGTTTTGGTGATTCTGCAAGCGAGAAGGTGACGGATGGATTAGTGTTAGGGCCAATAGTCATGGATTGGACACTGCTGTATGGAATATCAACCTGCTGGATTGGCAAAGTAGGGCTTTGTGGCCAAAGCTTAATCAAAAGACTGCGAGGACCAAAGATCATACGACCTCTCTTGCGCTCTTGCGAGTAAGTGACGAAGGTAAGGTCAGCACCCACATAGTCCCATTGCCCGCAGTTCAAAGAGCTGATATCGAAAGCACGTCGATTATGATCGAGTCCTGGTCGGTGGTTTTCGTCCACTTTTCCTGGAACGATCTTCGGCTTCTTGGACTGGCTTCCTGCGACATATCGGTCGCTTTCTTCTTTCTTTAGACTGCGCAAAAGGAATTCATCTGGAGTGTTGTTGCTGACACTGCAGTTGATGGGTCGTTTCATATGGAAAAGTTTTGAGTGCACTGAGGCGAAACCTTTTGGACCCGGTTGGGTCTGACCATGGATCTTGATGAACTGTCGAGCTTTGTTGATGTCCAGGATTGTGATCGTGGCTACTCCTCGAGCTCTCAACTTTTGGCAGAGGTAGGTTTTGATTCCGAGCTTGTCGAGAATGCTGCGGAAAAAGTTGTCGACCTGTTTTTCAGTAGCCTGATCATGGAGATTACGCACTATGACCTCCATAGTGATGGGCTGTGCAGTTGTCAGTATTGTGGGATGGCAAATTCCATATTTCAGAGCTTGGATTCTAAGGAAGTTTTTCTGTTAATATCTCTGTGATAGTGATACTATAACGGTGGACGACGTTGTGGAATGAGACAAAATGGAAGTAAGGAGGGGTGCTGAGTGTTCAGCATGTAGCTTGGCTAGCTGCATGAGAACTATTAGATCAGCATGCGGGGCACGGAGCAGGCTACATGTGTACAATCAGTTGTCTGTCCGATATATATGTCTGGATGGCGTTGCGTAAAGACTTGATAGTAAGGTCAACAGGAATGAATCCACTCTCAAAACCTTCTTACAGCGCTAGTAATGCGCTAGTGAGGATTGTGTCTTTGATGCTCAGCTGATACTATATTGTTTTATAGATTTCAGGACCCAATAGAGTCTTGCGCAAATGAATGGAAAGGCATGAAGAGAATTTAGAAGAGAATTTAAATTTCCAATGCACGTCCATAGGAACAAAGCAGGCTCCAAAAAAGAGTGCCAACGAGGTAAAAGTCCGGACCATTCAGCCTTTCATGAACGTCATGCGTTGAACGTCTTCCCGCTTCGATGGCGATAGAGCTAACTCGCCAGCTCGCTACATTAGACTGCACTCTTCGTCAGGTCCTTTACCACCTTCCACCTCCTCCGTATTGACTGCCTCCACCTTGGCTGCCGTGATGGTGGTGATGATGCCCTCCACTACTAGATCCGCCGCCACCCCACTTCTGCTTCGCTGCATCCTCTAGCTTACTTCCCGCAATCGCTCCGCCGATCATGCCCAGGAAAGTGTGGCCTCCCATCTGTTTACCTGCATAACGGCCTGCTAATCCACCACCAATAGCACCCATTATACCACGTTCACCTTCTTCCCCCTGTGGCGCGTTAGGATCGTAAGGAGTATTGGGATCACGACCCTCTTGGCCGTAGCCCTGGTGCTGTTGCTGGTATCCCTCTTGGCTATATTGAGGTGTGGAACCATATCGAGGATCTTGAGGTGGCGGGTTCCCACTAGAAGAGCTGTCAGTCGCAGGGACGAGGCGCCGAATTGATGATATTTACTAGTAAGCGCCCTGGCCTTGAGGGTTGCTTGCATCATATTGACCGTACTGGCCACCTTGCTGTCCATGTTGGAAGCCGCCTTGTTGAGGAGGTCCAAATGAGTTTGTTCTGTGGGGTTGGCCGTAACCTTGAGGTGCTTCGCCGTACTGTTGTTGAGGGGGATATCCCTGGTAGTCGTAACCCTGCGGAGGACCCTGTGGAGGGTAACCTTGGGCGTAGTTTGGGGGGTATTGGTTGTATGGATCCGACATATTGGCTTTAACGAGCTTGATTCTTCGAGTGTGTTGGTTGGGAGAGTGTCTCGAAGGAAAATAACAAGATATGATGACTAAGAGGTAAGAAGGTCAAGAGGTAGAAACAACCCTTGAAGAAGAGGAAGGGCTGTATTTAAGACCCCGCGGTTGCGGAGCTAGGCGGGGCGGAGTCGGCTTACTTCCCTTATGTCAGCCGCCACATCATTCCGTGGCTGACTTCCGGATGGCGCAGTACTGTTGTACGTATTTTCAGCTATTTTCCGCATTATGTCAAGATCTCTTTCAAGGTGATTCCGAGAGCTCTTCTTAATCCAGCTACAAGGATGGTCAGCTGCATCACGACGACCTCTGAGCCGTTCAAGTCTCTGATTGGTTTCTAAAAAGTCAGAAAGGATTCTATGTAAGAAGAGTGGGTATTGTACAAGTGTGCGGTTATCTCGATAGATACCAGAATCAACGCAAGTTGGGGAACGCTATGCAATGGCATTCATGCTTATTGTAATACGCATCACGAAACCTAAAAAATCCGCGGTTATCATAACAGTGACGAGAAAAGCAGAGATGTTGGGATCAGTAAAGACAAGGTCCAGCTCGCCGCTGCCCATGAACGCTCGGATCCGGACGATGGTTTGACCGACGTTGTAATAGGTTTCCCAGATGTGGTGGTAGTGGGACTCGAAGACGGATTCGTTGCCTTTGACACGGTCGTGCTGGCCGTGGTAGTGTTGACCGTGGTAGTGTTGACGTTGGTGGCAGCCGAAGAATGATCCGCAAGGTTAGCTAGGAATACATTCATTGCGCTCAACTCCTGACCGAGGCCAGTCTTCCCATCGTATTTAGTGTTCGTCCAAAGCGTCCCGCAAGCCGTGCCATTGACGCCCCCAGAACATTGGTTCGCGGCTCCTTCTGCGGAGCTCTGAAGGTAGCCCAAGATCTTGTCTTTTGTAAAAGGTGCAACCTGCACAGCCTCACCCATCCACTGCGCCGTCAAACCCTTGAAGGTATGCTGGTCAGTTGCGCATGTATGTTCTGGCTCGCAGGCAACCTCGGCCATGATTCCGCCGCCTGTGGAGTTGTGGGCATTGTGGCCTCCTGTAAAGAAGACGGACATCGACGAGAGCAGGTTGTTCGTACGATCCTTCCACGTTGCATTCGTGTTTGTCTAAGTACTGTCAGTGAGTTGGCGCAAAGGTAGAGAGAGAGACGAGCGTACAAAATTGGTCATCACGGCGCTTCCATACATGAATGTTGCAGCAATGTACGTCCACTGAAGCCGAGAAATCGCGCTGCAATTGCCTTTGACAGATGCGCCGTCGAATACCATGTAGTCATGACTGATAAAACCAACGGTGCTTGTCCAGTCATAGCTTTTGATAGCCCAGTCCGCATACGTTTGGTTTCCCGTGTACCTAGCCAGGCGGGCGGCGAGCTGGAAAAATGCTCCAGTAGTTATGGTGTTCTTGTAGTCATAACCAGCTTCGAAGGGGAAAATCTGCCAGCGCAGGCCCCCGTCACAGGTTGATGTGTCCCAGCGAGCTGCTTGGTCGTTGAAAACGTTCACCGCAAGATCGAGCCATGATGTGGCTGTAGAGGAGGTGTTGTCAGGAAATTGGATTTTGGTAATGGGAAATTGGAGTTCCGCTGCCCGCAAGGCCGCTAGAGCCCAGATTGCTTGGCCATCGTTTGCCTGAATTTACAATCGCGGTCAGCGGACTTGAAGAATCTCAAAACATAGGGATCTTACCTCTTCCTTTGTCTGATTTGGGACCATGTAATTGTTATCTGGTCCCAGTTGCCAGAGCAACGCCTGCTGTACGAGACCGACGTATTGATCATCTCCGGTGTAGTTCCAATAGTCAATCAGACCTCCCCAAACAGCGCCGGCCTCCCACCAGTAATAGGGCCCTCCGTATGAGTCATGTCCGAACAAGCCAGGGGTATTGAATGGGTCTGATGCGTGATAGTAGCTGAGTAGATCTTTGGCCACGATGGCTGAGGCATTTTTGACGGAAGCTGTAGCGGCATCAGTAAGATAAATTGCGTATTACCGACAAGTGATACTGACCAGGGTCAGTAACATCAAGAGAGAGGGCATTGGCCAATATCGGACTGATTGCGCATAGCAGTACGGTAGAGTGGAATGGCAACTGCATCTTGTGATGAACAAAAGAGAGGGAAATGGAGGTAAGGAAAGGCGTTTGTGTTTGAACAATGCTGTGATGGAGTGAGCGACAACATGGTGAAGACGTTGCTGGCAGATGTTATAGACATATTGATCGAAGGAGTACGTCTAAGCCTCAAAACAGGGCGAAGTGTTTGGGCATGGGTGTATTTTTTATGTAGTAGCCCGGAACAAAAATAGTACCTTGAAACTTCTGGGGTTTCACTTTGGCAAGGCACGCAGGGCTAACGTACGGGTGGGGCAGCCGCTAATGATAGGGCCAGACACGCCTAAAGTTTCAATAATTGTGCTGCGAGCAACGACGACCGGGCCGAAGCGTACCCAGGATGCGGCGCTCACAATAATGATGCTTACAAATTCTCTGGCGTCATACGGAGTACTGATGCATGCTTTCAAATTGCCCTGTTGATTTCAAAGCATCCTCGTATATATAATATATCACTGAATGTTCAAATCCGTTCAAAGGGTTGCTCTACTGTCATCCCATCTCAAGGCCAGAACGCCAGTTGATAAGATCAGATATATAAATATTCTACCTAAAACGCCTAAAATGTCGCACCTCTTCGATGCCGACACACCGGACGAGGTGAAGAATGCAAAGGTAACATCAATTAGCTTGCCATTCAAAGTCAAATGAACCTAGGGTTGACAACGTTATCCTAGGGCCTTCACCTTGTCACACAGAGCACCCCCAATGGACAAAAGGTGCAGATTATGCTTGAGGAGCTGCATGACATCTATGGTACCGAATGGACTCAGACTCTCATGTATTCCCTCTCCAGTCTTTCCCAAGATTATACACAAACGGCTAACATATCCTTTTCCTTCAGTAACATTATGACCAACGAGCAAAAGAAGGACTGGTTCCTTCGCCTCGATCCCAACGGTCGCATCCCCATCCTCATCGATCACACCCAATCGCCCCCCTTTCCCGTCATGGAAACATCGGCCGAACTCTTATATCTTCTGAAATTTGCGGACAAGAATGATGTCTTTGGTTTCAAAGACGAACTTGAGAGGAGCCAGGCATTGCAGTGGTTATTCTTTTGGCATGGGAGCGGGGCCCCCTATCAAGTGTGTCCATTTCCCTTGCTCGTACGAGCATCACTAATAAAAACCCAGGGCCAAGTAAACCATTTTGCAAAGTTTGCCAAGGAGAAGATCCCTTGTGCGTGTACCCTCTCCTCCATTCTCAATGCACCACACGTCCCACTACTCGTCAAGAAATATCACATATTAACATACTCCTTCAAACACAGACGCCATCGACCGTTTCCGCAACGAAACCCTCCGCGTCTACGGCGTCCTCGAGATCCAACTGAGCGGCAAGTACACGGGCGAGCCCCGCGAGTACTTGGCCGGCAACGGCAAAGGGAAATACTCGGTCGCTGATATCGGCACATGGCCTTGGGTCAAGGGGTGGGAGTTCACCGGCTTCAGCCAGGAAGACATGAAACCTTTCCCGCATTTGTTGCAGTGGATTGACCGCATTGCGGAACGGCCGGCCGTGAAGAGAGGGATTGGTGAGAAGTACTCGCAGAAGTGAGGCGTTTGCATAGAGGTTGGAATAGCAGAGGGCTAGTTCTCGATGAATCTGACAGCTCGTACCTCCACATTATTTCAGTGCAAGAATTGATAAACCCACGGCAACCCACTCTCCTATTCTCTTCAAACCTTTCCGTTGCCGCAGTTCTTCAGCGCTTCTTATCTGTCGCACGAGATATCTCCATTGATCGGTCTCAGATATTCTTTCCCATTGAAAGTCTCTCTCTCATTCCTGACACACGCTTAACATTTCAATCCCAGTCCCTGAAACCCCTAAAATTATAGAGAAGAAGGACCTTTTATATCTCTACGAAATAGCGGATATAATCCTATAATATTAATAGGTAAAAGGCTTTATAATCTATTTTTAAAGGGTATTTAAGGGCTCTAGATATTTAAAATATTAATTAATATAGATTGTAACCCCTAAAATACTATATTAAAGGGGGTTCTCTTTAATATAGGGGGACTATCTAAGGTTATATCCCTACCTATATACCTACTTGAATGGCTGTTATCCCTAGTTAAATATCTGCTTCGAGGGTTACTATTCCTAGTCAAGGTGACTACTTTTTATATCCACTTCGACTTTCATACGAATGAAATGGAATACTGCCAATTGTAGTATTCGACTTGTGAAGTATTGAGCTAATATACACTATTGTGAGCCATAATCATACATTGCTTGCTCTTCCTCTGGGTCAATCCGATAAGATGAATCGATCAAACCACGCTCATGACCTTTGGCAGAAATCCCCAAAGTCCCATGGCTGTTTGCTAAATTGGTAGCTTTATTGACAGTGTAGAGGCTGTCGTAGAACGTACGTACTTTCTCATGCGCCAGAACCTTCTTCGGGTCGAATCTGGAGACCTGTAATCCCTCTTGGCACGTCGCTCTACTCAAGGCAACGTAGGCTTGCCCTTTCTCGAAGGTCTTTCCCAAGTCGACTTTGACGCGGTCCAGTGTTTGCCCTTGAGCTTTGTGTATCGATAATGCCCATGCCAGAATTAGTGGTACTTGCATTCGAGAGGCTTGGACTTCACCGTTTGGAAGCTCGATCTTCCAACTCTCTTGCTGGCACAGGAGATCCCTGGATGTACCATCCGCAATGGCAAACCGGACAAGAGGCCACTTTTGACTTGTGTTACCGGGAAGGTCTTTCTCGATCATTGCCTTGAGCTTTTTCCTTGATGCCGTCATCTCTGCATCGTTCAGGTCCATTGTCTCTACCGCTTGGAACTCGTCTTCGTCCTCGTGGTAGACGTCAAAGGTCTTTTCATCCATGAAGGCGACCACTTTCCCAACAGAACCATTCACAAGCGTGTCGTCGATGTTCTTTATCAACATCACCTGCGCTCCCTTTTTAAGAGAGATCGATGCCGGTGCCATACAATTGGCTAAGAGCTTGTCTCTTTGTACGTGGTCAGTAATCGCTCCGCCATCTATCGCTTTGAACTCGAACTCCCTTCCACTGAGGTTCCTCATCCGGGCAGAATTGGCATGCTCCACTTCATTCCGCGTGGGAAATCTAACGTCGGATTAGCAAGACGTCGACATCTTCAGTCACCGAGATACTTACAACTCCGTAGCTTCAAAATCGTCGTGGAAGCTTAGCGGTCTGTTGAGAGCCCGAAAAGCGGCAACTGATTTCGGCGTCAACTTCCCCAGTCTCATCTCGTTCAACATATTCGCAAACACTAAAACGGTCAATAGTCTTCTTTAAAATTTATACCATAGAACGTACCTGGGTCTTTTTGCCGGAAGACTTGAGTCAAACCAATAGTGTGCTCAATTGACGTATTCCAAGTGGAGGCATCAAAGGAGAACTTCGAAATTCTACCAGAATCTGGCACAGGTGGTAATTGGAAGAAGTCTCCTGTGATGATAAGCTGAATACCACCAAATGGTCTCCCGTTGTTGCGTATTGCCCGAGCTAGCGCCTCTAGTTTGTCAAAGAGGTCGCCGTCTACCATCGATATTTCGTCAACGATCAAGACTTTCGTTCGCAACCAACGGTTCTTGGCTTTCGGGTTCCTCTTGACCTTCTTCACGAGCTCAGGGACGGCTTCTTTCCCAAGGCCAATCCCAGCAAAGCTATGTAAGGTGACCCCACCCACATTGCAAGCAGCAAGGCCAGTTGAAGCGGTGACGGCGACACGGTCAAGCTCTTTGGTATACTTGGCGCGAAGGGCTTTGATGATCTCGCGAAGCAACACAGATTTACCAGTACCTGCAGAACCTGTGAAGAAGACACTCTTCTTCTGCTCCGCAACTAGCTTCAGTACTGACATTTGTTCATCGCTCAAGAAGACTTTGGGGACGGCGGCTCGTCTTTTTTTCTTCATGTCTGAGGCCTCGATTCCTGCTTCGACGTCTTTGGAGAGCTTTTTCTGGCCTTTCCGAAGTATTTTCTGCTCTTCCTTGACTGCACTTGCGGTCTTGTTCCAAGGAAACGGCGAATTGGTTTTGTCTTTTGGCAGTGGTGTAAACGCCGTATCTCTCTTCCGCTTCTCTGCTTGGGCATGCTCCTCCTTCTTGGCATCCTCAACCCAAGGCAGTGTTCTTCGCTTGTATGTATTGGCAGTCGTGGCTGTCTGCGTCTGAGGTTTCGGAGGGGGCATCTGATTATGCGTGGGAGGAGAGGAGGACCAAGGCAGTGGAGTGCTACTCAGAGATGTTCGCGGAGGAGTTGACTTGTTCTGTGGCGGGTTAGGAAGCAATGTGTGAGACGAGGCGGGTATTGGTGAGTCTATAGCATCCAGGTCTATATCTGCGTCATTCTCGAAGTCGTTCTCATCAAAAAACACCGGATCATGCAACATGTTGAGTCTGGCCCCACCAAGGGACGGCTGTGTCGAATTCATCAATGCTTTTTTCAAACCCTGATCTTCGCTGCTTGCAGTACGTTTGAGAAGGTTGAACGATGTAGGAGATGACCGATTTAAAATCGACGATGGTCCTGCCTTCAAGCCCTTTGGTTTGTCGGTGGCTGTAGCATTGAACTTCTGTGATGTAGAGCCTTTGAGGCTAGAACCCATAGAATTGTGATCTTGAACGGCTTTTGCAAGCATAGTAGTGAGGGTGCGGCGGCCGATAGCGCCTTTCAGGCAAGAACAAGAGGGAAGGAGCGAGGCGTGGTGGAGAAGAAAGGGCGAGATGAACCTGGACTGCGCAAGGGCCCAGGAGCGAGAGCGCAGAGCCAGAATGTTTAATGGTTCAAGGTATGGCTAAGCTGACTTCAACGACGGCAAAACACCCAAGGTATCGTCTGTTTGTCGGTTGCTGTCATGAGCTGGACAAAGGAATTGCATTCGAAGATAAGTAAAGTTTGCCCTCGCGTATTTTTCGTATCTCAGTCATTGTCACGATAAACGCGCTAGTCGTCTTGGCACAAATCCGCACTCTTGCCTACGACAGTTCCCCTACCCTAAAATTTCAAATCTTACCCTTACCCAATATCCCCTAATTAATGAAGGATCTTTATAACCTTATATAATAGAGTGTACAGCCTCGCGAAATCAATATGCAATAAGCTTCGCGATTGTCTTTCTGGGGAGGGTGAGGGATTCGATATCTAGAAGGCTATAGGGTTTAAACCCCCAGAGCCTTGCTAAGAATCTCCGTTTTGGCCCCTATAGAAGGGAGCTCTCTTTAGTGGACCGGGACTATTCCCAGTCAAGTAGCTCCACGGCCCCTAAGCTAAGATAATACCTCACTCTAGATGCTTTCTGGAATAGTTTGCAACTACGTAGAATACTTCTGAGCATCAAATGCTGTTCCAATGTATCATGCCAGTCATCGGAATGATACTGTAGTCTAGTAGCAGCCAATTTGGCACAATCCCCACAAGACTAATTGCTCTTGTTCTGCCAAGCTGCAAAAGATGGGCCAACCACAGGTTCAAGATTCGAGATGATGCTCGTATCGCTCACCCACTATTATCAAAGCTACGTCTTCTGGGTATCATCACGGATGTATGGCCTCACGTGCGTCGATGGATTCGTCGGCACGTCGGATTAATATGCAGCAAAGCGCCGCTGACTACCCCTTGCATGAGGACAGATAGTGCCTGCATATAAGATTACCGGAAGGAAAGAGCAATCTGTATTTCTCCTATTCCATCTCCGTATCATCTAACAATTTGGATTGCCTATAGCCTGGGTGAATGAACAAGGTACTGATGGTAAAAAATGAAATGTTCTTGCAAAAGTGTCTGACTTGATTGATGCAGAAAACCGTGATTGTAATCTTAGAATCTTGAACCCTTACTTTAATTTGATGGAATTGCTCGACAACCATCATCGTAAGGATGACAATGTCGTTGTCAACACAGACATCATCTCATTTGCACTCTCTCCTCAACACCCTCATCCTCCAAACACTCACACCTTAAAATCCTCGAGTGCAATCATCCATGGTAGACGAGGAGATCCTCAACAAGATCCAGAAAATGACTTCATTCTCGACCTCTTGAACGGCCTCAGGCCTTTGGCTCTCAAAGTTCAGGAATCCCTTCTGCCAAACTCGTTCGCACTTCCTTTTACTCCAAGGCCACAATCGCCGCCACGGAGTGAGGCACCAATGCCTGACGTCAAAGTGCCATCAATTGCAACCCGGCGGGCGGCATGCACCCACCTCACAATGGAACCCTTATATGGCGACTTCACATGCAATGTTTGCTCGCGTTTCTCAACCTTCGGTTGGGTATATTGCTGCACGCAAGATGATCCACCAGGCTCTCGGCCCCCGCCTAAATCCATCTCAGACACTACGAATCCGCCTCCGACTGCGAAGCTCAGTCCCTGGATCGAAAAGGCAATCGATGACGGCCACTATACGCCCGAGCAGATCGATAAGCTGCGAGCACAGAAGCAGCATGTGGTGGACACCGCGAGGCTGGCAATCGACCAGTTCGAGCAAAGCCAGAGCAATGCTGCCAACCCTCTCTCTCAGACACCAACTACGCTACAGTCCGTCGACGCAAATCCGCATTTACCCTTCCCCGTCATCAACGAAGTCCAGGAACCGGCGGCTACTAGTGCTCCTTCTGCTGGCGCCAAAGTCGTTCAACAATCAAAGCTTAGAATGTTCCCTTTCTGCAAATTCTGCGCCTGCCAGCTTTGCAGACCCACTCACCGCGACCGTGCCTGGCAGAGTTTTGACAACATCTTCGAAAAAGACCAGGAGATCCCGTTTATCCATTACGAAGACAGCAACCGACCGTTGGCAAGCGCGTCTCTCTTACGCAAAATCGGCTTGCGTCCACCAAGGCTACCAAAGCGCCCGCTCCTAAAATCATCAGGCAACAGGGCCATCTATTCGCGCAACGAGGAAGGCAAATTCGTGTTGAATGACAACAAGGAATCTTCTCGCAAGTCCGCCGACACTGCCGAATCATCCACCGACATAGCAGACATGAAGGTCGAGCCCGAAAGCAAGGGTTTCCGAGAGGGCATGAAGCGCGCCTTCAAAAGCATGCTGATGACTCGCCGCTCCAGTTCTCGCTCGCTTCGGAAACGCAAAGCTAGAGACGGGACAGACTCTACGGATGAGAACGCAGTCGAGTTTGATATGGGGTTGTGGACGGAGCTGAATGATGAGCTTCTGAGAGAGGCTTCGGCGGTTCCGCTCCCGGGAAAGGATAGCGTCGAAAGATTGGCTAGGGACGTCGCTAGGATGGAGGTAGGAGGTCCTGGAGGTGGGGCTGGTGTGGGAGGCTTGGCTGTCACGGAGGAAGCTGCGGATCTGGGAACAGCGGATGTCATCTTGTCGGTTTGAAGGATCTGTGGAAGGGCGGGGGGGGGGGGAGATCTTTGCTCATGAAGCCTGCGAGCTCAAATAGCTGTCTGCAATCTGGAGCAAAGGGAGCTATGGCACGTCACGGGCTATTTTGCTGTATATGGCTCCACTGCACTATACTACACGTAGCTTGAGGTATCTGAAATGGATAAAATTGAATGAGATAAGGAGAAGGGATAGCTGTGTTCTATAGAGCTCCTTTGTCGAGTGAATAGCTAGCGCTAATAGAATGAAGGGAAATAGCATTGCTGGGTTTGCTGGGTGTGATGTTTGGATTATTGCTACATTGGTGATGGAGAGGGACGTTGTTTCTAGCATCGGATATAGTAAATGGAAAGGCAAGTTGGGACGGCAGATCGAGGGTAGATTCTTGATGATTTAGCTTGGAAGCGGTGAAGAGTGGTTTGTGCGGAGAGAAGGGCCTGTAGATAGATTGCATGGTTGATGGCAGGATGGATGAACACGGTTCTGAGAGTAGTACTAAAGATGTTTGGCTGTAGCTTGATGAGGAGATAGGTACTCAGATCGTTTTCTACATTTAGATGGCGTCAAGGTACGCTGCACTGCTATGCTTCCTCAAGAGTGGAAGCGTCGACGGTCGCTTGTTCAAACCACATACCCGATGTTCCAGTCCTCCCCCAACTCTTCTCTCATCATCTGCCTGGGGTTCTCCGACCACTGCAACTCTTGTCTTACTGCTATCGAATGTATAGGTATCGCAACACCATCCGCGGGTTTATATCCAAGGCCCGCAGTGGTCGAAATTTTCGCCCTCTCATCATTCGAACGATCTTGCCGGTCATCGCTCTGGATCTCGCGAAAAGTGTGGCCTCTCTCGTTTGACCCTGCCACTTTGGAAGATTTGGATGCAGAACCTAGGCGCGAGCGTAATTTGTTCTATTGTGAATGGATGTTGAGAAATGGTGTCATTGTCGGAAGACTTGCGGAAACCACCTCTACAGCAGGCTCGATGAGGGACCAATTGCCGATAGCGGTTGAGTCTTGGATAGAGTAATTAGTGTCATAGTCATCTCAAATATGAAGGGGCCCATCAGACTGGGCTTGCAACTCACAGGTGATATCCGGCTTATTGATTCTGGTAATGAGGAATCATCTCCAGGAGATCGTTTCATTGTCGTCATCGCCATGCTTTCAAGGAACACAAGAAGATGGAACGGCCACTTTTCAAGAGCAATCGTTCTTCCAGCGTGAGTAAAAATGACTACGGAGCTCTCTTTGGGTTGCAATCACACGTGTAAATTGGACAATTGAGAAGATTATTTTCATGCTTCTTGATCTGATAGACTGGGTAAAATGGCAAGCACAGCAAAGCTTGCGCTTACGCAAAAGGCTGCCTTAGCGTCACGGCGGTGGATGCAAAGGGAAGAAAGTTTTGTGAAAAGATGTTTGGGATTTTCACGGGAACACTCGAGATGATCCTCACAGCCTAGAACAACTCTGAAGGAGATCAGCTGAGACCCGTAAATGATTAAAATTCCTCATTTGAACTGATCTGGAACATAAAAGCAAGCTAAGCACTGAAGGTCAATTAAAGTAATCAAGGACGGAAAGGCCTCGGAGATGTGTTCCTCTGAAGTCAAATGAAACTTATATTCCGTGCAGCTGAACTTCCTACCCATACGGAATATACGGAATGGAAGAGCCTCGCCTCATCCTTACAGTCGCTCACCACCCGGTCGTACCCCCTCTTACTAAGATTGCTAACCGCTATAGGACTAGCTGAAATCCGCGAACTTGAACATCGGAAGGCACCCTTCCACGCCGTTTGCTTACATCCGATGCCTCGATCCAAAATTACCACCACACTGATGAAAAGTTATTAAAAATCTGATCTTGAGACCATAGGGAACCTCCTTCTACCACTTACTCTTCTAGCTGCTTGCTTGCGCGTCGGCTTGTCATCATGGCAGAAAACGAAGTGTACCGTGTACCGTTACACGAGGCATTTCAAGTGTCTTCGGTCTCGTCACATGCCTACACGGCCAACCTCCTCGGTGACTACTGCTATGGGTCTGGTGAGTACAAATGCGAGTCTTCTGGTTCTCGAGAGTTGATTCTGGGAACTACGTTGCTCATTAAGGTACTCACTGATCTGGTGCCGCAGCCGTTCATGGAGGGTATCTGGCTTCCGTGATACTTCGAACCATATCAGAGCACTTCCAAGGGACGTTGCGAGATCTGAATCAACCTGACACTTTGACTGTCCACTTGGAATACCTTCGTCCCGCGACCGCTGGCAATGTAGATATTGCCATCAAAGATGTCAAGAAGGGCTCCCAAACATCGACAGTTCACATTTCCTTGAGCCAATGTGGGAAGGAGAAGGTAGCAGGCTATGCAACGTAAGTCACTCGTGACGCTAATGTGGACGATGAGCTAAGAGATCATAGAAATGTCGACATGAAGAATGCCAAGGGCATGTCTTATCCAACGGACTACACATTGTCACCACCTCCTGCTAAAGCTGACGTTGCTAAGTTAGCTACCGACGAAGACAGCCGCTGGATCTCCTTCTCGATTCCCTACCATCCCAAAAGCTTTACCAGGGCTCAAGCCCATCTGAAATACGCGATGCCATCCTCAGGGTCGCCGCATCCCAGCATTATGGATGAATGGATTACCCCGATATCAAAAGACGACAAGTTTACCAACGTCAACCTGGGCTTTGTGGCCGACCAGTGGCCGCAGATGGCCGAGAACTACCGGCCTGAAAGCCCGCACAACAGTAATGGTATTGTAGCGCGCGCTATCCGAGCCAGGGAAGGGACTTCTACCAAGAAAGATGTGGGCTGGAAGTCACCCTTCTGGTACCCCACGTTACTCATGAACATCGAATTCAAGAAGCTGCTACCTCCACAAGGTGTCGATTGGCTTTTTGTGAGAGCCAGAGCCAAGCAGATCAGGGAGGGCAGAATGGACGTGGAGGTCACGATATTAGATGAAGAGTCCGAGCTTGTGGCTTTGTGTAATCACGTTTGCTTCATCGTGAACATTGCACCAGAGCAGACAGCTAAAAGGCAGCGCAGCAAACTATAAACGCTAGCAATAGGCCACATCCTCACGCCTTGCACTCATCCAGTCCTCGCTTAGTGGACATACCATCGCCTTTCTTGCAGTTATCCATGTCAAATCAGCATCCCAAGTAGTCATCTTGTTATCTGTAGCACTCTGAATCGCTGCTGCCAGCTCTTCATTCCTACGTGCAGCTAGAGCCAAATGGTTCTCCAGTCCTTCCACTGTCTCCGTCTTCCGAGAAAGATCTCTCAATCGAGCTGCGCCTGAGAGAAGCAGCTGGCGGTTTACTGCCAAGCCCACCGCATTTTTTTCTTCTTGAACCTTTGAAGAAGGGTGGTCGTGTGTAGGGACAGTCTCGAGATTCAAGATGCGGAAGACGTCGCGATTCCATGACAACGCATTGAGACTCGAGCATGGACTTGTAGAAGTGAGTTGATCATCAATCGTCTCGTCTTGAATGGTCGGGCCAAGTATTGCCTTCACCAACTGCGCAGGCATACTGTAGTACTCATCAGTCCGGTCATCTTACCTTAGGCGACTGGGACCTGCTCACGATACGACCAGATGACGAGCAATCTTCTCATGGACCACACCGAGGACGGCTCTCTGGCGAGCTTGATGGATGGTGTGGCCCAAACATCAATGATGTCGATTTCCTGCCACTGCATGTAGCCGCCTGGTCCTGCAGGTAAACGACGGCCCAATTAGTTTACACCAAAAGCGGGAAGGAATCCTTACGAAGAATTTCCGCTATGTTCTCAACGACCTTCTGCAAGTGCATCTCGTTCAGTGCGTAGACAAGGAACCTCATGTTCACCAAGTCAAATCTGCCATGATACTCTTCCGGAGAAGGGGCTGTCATGTCGTGGACCACGAAATTCACTTCGGGCAATTGGTCGTTAGGCGGGGGAAATTGCTCGGCTGAGATGTCAAAGCCTACGAGATGCAGGTTTGCGTCATTTTCACCGTGCCGTTTACAAGCTCGCAACTCCTCTGCGATATCATTAAGCCAGATGCCGGTTCCTGTCCCAAGATCGGCAACAGCGCGGACGTTCTGACGAGGAATTGACGGATGGAGTATGTCACCATGGCCCAATGCACGCATGAACTCGTGCTGAAAATTGAGGCGCTTGGATTCATCTTTATCTCTCTTCAGCATGTAGGAGCTTTTCGATGCCATGATGATTGATTTGTGGATATTGTCTTGCTATGTCGGGACGTAGTATAATTGAGTGAACATATTAAAGCATCGGACCTGAGTGGAGAATAAAAAGGTGTGCGCAAGCCTTTTTACTAAAGTAAGGTAGGCTTCGTGTTGACCAGGTCGGCTTACGGCTGCAGATTTGTAAGTTGCGTCAAACTCGGCCCAAGAAATCTTTTAATGATGAAATTGGCTGATCCTTTAGAAGAGATTCCAGCCCGGTTCGATGCATCTAAAATGCCCCCCACAATCACTGTCTACATCTATCTGGTCCAGTGAGAATTCTCCCCTGCGAGCATGACGCGGCAACTAATCCCACTCCAAGTGGAATATTGACTGGGTTTCCGGTTGGGCGCAGCTGAAGAGACCAAGGTGTCGCTAGGGTTAAATTTCACAATGACCCTTGCTCAGCCAACTGGATTTGTCAAACAGCTATTGCATTTTGCTCCAAGCCATTCTCAAAGAATTTCCGACTAAATAAGAACCCTAAGATCTTTCACAGTCGATTGGAGAAATGGCGAGGAGGGGGGTTCAATGGTCTGACAACCTGCGTTTCAGCCAAGCTCCTCGAAGGGCTGAGCAGTATAACATGCGCCAGTGCATCACTGAGACTGATGGGTAAGTCTTGGTTCAGCTTGGCCTTATGCTGTCTGTCTCACCTTCTTCCAACTTTTTCTCACCATACTGTCTGTTCTGAAGACTGACAACCAAACCTTACAGAATCAGGAACTTGTGGTAAATCAGATCATGTATACCACTTCCGGCTATGAGACCATCATCATTGCTCCCGTTCTAATATCCGTCAGTCTGTTCATAGCAGGTTGTGCATTACACTACTGACCAAAAAGAATATAGGTGCCCCTGTACATTCTCACCACCATTATCTCCAATCTTTACTTTCACCCTCTTCGGAACATCCCAGGTCCGAAGATCTTCGCGGCATCAAGGCTTTCATACGTATACACCGCACTCAATGGCCGTCTTGCCACCAAGTTCAGGACACTTCACGAGCAGTACGGCCCAGTAGTACGAACTGCCCCAAATGAGGTTTCCTTTGTAGAACCCACAGCCTGGAAGATCATCTATGGCCAGCGTCAGTCCGGATATGCACTTTTCAAAAAGAATTACGACACCTTTCATCAAGATCAGAACGATCTTGCCCGCTCACTTTTCATTGCGGACGATGCAGATCATCTCCGAATGAGAAAAGTCCTCGCTCATGCCTTTTCAGAACGATCTCTTCGCGAGCAAGAGCCCCTCATTCAAGTCCACGTTGACGCTCTCATCAAGAGTCTTCACCACCAAATCGGTCATGGCAGCCAGCATGTCGATCTGGTCGATTGGTTCAATTACGTCGCTTTCGATATTGTGACAGACCTCTCATTTGGCGAACCATTCAACACCCTGACCGACAACGAACACCGCTCATGGGTCAAGATTCTTTCCAAATCATGGAAAGTGATCACCTTTGTCAGCGCACTCAAAAGCTTTGCACTGCCTGGACCAGTCCGATTCCTACTTCCAACCTCGCTGATCCGAAAGCAACTCAACAACTTCAACATCATACTCGGAAGAGTTCGCGAGCGAACGAAGTATGAAAGAGACCGTCCAGATTTCATCTCCTACATGGTGAAGCACAACAGTGACAGAAGCATGACGAGCACTGAGATCGTCTCGAATGCTAGCCTCTTGATAGCTGCAGGTACCGAAACGGTAGCTACTCTGCTTCCTGCGGTGGCGTATTTGTTAGCCACAAATCCCACAACGATGATGCGCGCCACGGGGGAGGTGCGAAACGCGTTCGACGACGGTACTCCAATCGATTTTCAGAGCGTCAGCAATCTCAGGTACCTATGCGCAGTCATCGATGAAGCATTGAGGTTATTTCCTCCTGTCCCGGAAGGGTTACCTCGGGTGACGCCTCCAGGAGGGCAATTCATCTGCGGTCACTGGGTCCCTGGAGGAGTAGGTCTCGACTCAATCCATGCAAACCCTCAACCTAACCATCGTGTAGACATATGTTCAGATAAGTCCCTACGCAGCCAATCTGTCCTCAAACAATTTCACCAATCCCGAGTCTTTTATTCCCGAGCGCTGGATGTGCGGTGATGCTTGTTTCTCCTCCGACAACAAGGATGTGCTTCAACCGTTCTCAATGGGTCCGAGGAACTGTCTTGGTCAGAGGTAAGCTACTCTATCCCCGTGATAGTGGCGAATGAGTGCCGACCAATCCCAAAAGTCTAGCACTTGCCGAAATGCGACTGATCATGGCAAAAATGCTCTGGAATTTCGACATGGAATGTCAAACATATGGGGATTGGATGGATCAGAGAAGCTACATGCTATGGAAAAAGAAACCTCTCATGATGAAACTGACACCTGTGAGAAATAAACTCTAGTGAAAGATTCTATTAGCGTACGTCTAGTTCCTCCCCTACATGATTCCACTATTTCTGCGAAATTCTACCAGACAGCAACCCTATCACGCCTATGGGGCTTCCATGCGTTAGCCAGTGCCCCCTTCAGCTACGTAGCTGATGACTAAGACATAGATTCTAAATCACTTGGCCTATCATTACTGCTGTGGCTTGCTGAGGGATGCTGCTCGATTCTTTTTCTTTTCACCTATAATCTGATGACAACCAGAGAAACTTTCATTGTCTTCAACTCATCCCGCGGCACGTATCGTTCAAAGAGCTCTGAAAGGCATTGATATTAGAGATGCGCTAATTCAGGCGTAAATGTTTTCAGCCCTGATAACAATATGCGGCAGGCGCAAGCCAGTGGGTAGAAGAAAGATCGGATCACGAGATGACGGATAGATGGTTGGCAAAATGGACGCCTAACAGAATCTCAGACGGTACCCATCAGTGTGATAGCGTTGGGGTGCCGTAGTTTACTCAACAATCCCGAAGGCCTCGCTGGAAGTCCAATCATCTTTCCTTCCGACTACACCGCAACCGTTTGTGCATCTCCGTCCATCTCCATCTAGATCCTTCCTAGATCTATGTGTCATTACAACGATGATACTCGCATACACCCGGAAAAATCAATTTACTGAGATATACATTGGGCAAAAAAATAGACCTGGCGGTACGCTCTGCCACATCATGGTCGATATTTGTTACGAAATCCTTCACTACCTGGGTCTTCCATGTTCCTAGCGCCTTGGCATTGCCGGCTGCTGACAATTCTTGTTCCTGTAGCTATTCTTCCTTCAAGATCATCATACTATGTCTCCGTTATACTCCACGTTGGATCTATACATAACAATATTGCGTGTCGTCTCTTGGCAGGTAATGGCACATGAAACGCGTTGCAGCCACCTTTTTTTTTGTGATACATGATTCGCTTTTGAGGCACATTATTCTGAAACGCGACTCTTACACATCGACGATGGATGTACCTACCCTTACGATACCATCGCCAAGACAGACTCCTGACATTATTGATCCACTCGTTATATTCAAATCTTCGCTTGAAGGTCAATGGCCTTTTGCGACTATGCGTACGTAGCGATCACATTGGCATTGTCCATCCACCACCAAATTTAGACAATTCTCTTCGCAACGCGTGCAATGCATTCTCCCTCAGTCTGAGACTAGGGCAAATGAGATGGGTAGCAGCGATGAGGCTTTGGCCTTAAATGTCACAGATTGCTTGTTGCCGAGGTGCGCAGAGTAAGTGATATCCTAGCAGTGCCCAGCCACTCATCTGATCCTTATTTACGACATTGCACCCATCCCTCCGCATCTGTACATTCGGTCCGCACAAATTTCTTTTTCAGATCATTGCCCCATTTTGAAATTTGTAGAGTTAGAGCCAAGGCTTTCAGCCTGCGCAATGTTATTATTTACGGGACTCGTGGGTTGACCGTCTGTTCCATGGCGTCAGCACGCACTCCTCCTCAGCCAATGAAGGTTGAGATAAGTACACGAGCCAGCGAAGATCTTGACACCTAGAAGAGCCAAGCTTCACCAAGGATTGACCCCTTCAAAATGCGTAGTCGAGGCTGCGAATGTCATGTTAAGGTTACCACATCTGGTGGCCCCCTAAATCTAATCTCCTGACACTCTCTCTGATTAGCAACACTCCAACTCAATGGTAGCTGTTTGGCAAGCATTAGATGACCAACATTCACTGATCCATCATTCTGCTCGATAGGCTCGTGGGCACCACTACGAAAATCTTGCGGACGCTCCCAGCTTCAGGAAAACTCACATCGTCAAAGTCTTGCGGGCAGCCTGCTTGCGAGTATCACATCACTAGACCGCGAATGGAGTGCAGAAGCGTCAGCTTAGATGAAAACGCATCTACAAGTGTATCTGTGACTTTTACAAGCTCCCTGAACCTAAGACTAGATCAACTCTTGAGACAGCTACATGATTCAGATTCTCTTCGTAACGCGGAGAAGCATTGGCATCGGGGCTGTGAAATGTACTAGTCTTCTCCCAGGCCAGCCTGCAATCTCGAAGAGTCGAGCATGACTACTTTCGTTGTTGTTAAATATTGTTTCTTTTATGTATAAAGTGGGTCCACTTCTTCCATGAACAAGAGAGAGCTTTTTCCCTGCAGTCAATCCAGCAACTTCCAGCACTTCAATCATCGCCTTTATCAACAGAATCGTATCGGTATCAACACTCTATCCTCGCCATGTTCAAGACTCTCAAGCTTCGTGGTGCGGCTATGGCTGCTGTGCTATGCATGACAGATATGTGTCTCGGATTCGACCCGAGACTTGTGAAGAGTAGCCTTGCATCTGCCAGCCTCCTCTTCAACCGAGAGTCCGGAGGCAGTTGTCCCCAAGTCCAGCCTCTAGAAGGCTCAAAAGACATGGTGGTAGGCAAACTTGATTTGTTTCTCATCAGGGCGCCCCTATTTGCACAAGGCTCTTCTAATCACCTTTCTCCTCTCAGTTCTACAACAATGGAGCCAGCAACGGTTGTCCCATCATTCACAAACCCGACAGCAAAGGAGACTGCGTCGACGATCTCAACACCCAAGGGAGCATAAGCACCTGCTCTTCCTACTGCGAACAGAAAGTGGAATTCTTCTACGGGCCCGAAAGCGTCTTCACCCAATTCCCTCAATGCCGCGCCAACGAGGCCTGCAGCTTCACCACGACCGACACTAAAACCATCACAAATAGCTATAGCTTCAATCTTGGCTCCGGTCTCAAAGCCCGATCATCTGTGATTGATACCCTCTTCAAGCGGGAAGATGAGTCGGTGCTGAAGCCGAGTTTCGATGTGGTAAGCATGGCACATGACCGTTTCGAAGATTGAAGCTCGAGTGCTAACGGGTGAACAGGGCGCCACGTTTGATTACTCCGTCTCGAGCTCTATCGCCAAAGGCTTGATCTTGTCCCGACCGACTACCGAAGCAGATCAATGCGGGCATTGGACCTTGTGAGCTCCCTTCCTAGCTGACAATCCTGTCCCATCCCTGCGTCAAGCTTATTAACTGACCGCCTCCCCAACAGCGTCCCCATAATGTGGAAATCCTGCGGCGTCATGACCACCTCCGATTTCACCCCCGAACTCGCCGAATGCGACAAGACCTCCCAGACCATGAAAAGTGACTCGAGCTACTGCAATACCACTGTAAGTCAATAATGACCTTCATTTCCCCATTCTTTCTTTAGCAAAAGTTGGCGTCTCTGACGATCAATAAAATAGCCTTATTTGGATAATAATGGCAATCAAGCCGGGGAGGCTATCTTTGTCTTGGTCAATTGCAATACGAACGAGTTGCTCCCGATGAGTAAACAGGATCCGATTTATCAGCGACCTGGTGTTTGCGCTACTTGTTAAACGGAGATCAAGGAGGTAAGCTAGGGATATGAGGATCGTGGTTGGGTGGATGATATGTGCTTGTATTTATTTCCCTCTGTTTTCGTCATCTCTGATTTCATTATTGTTTTGGAAAATAAACGCTGGGCTTTTTGTACACTACCTATATGTTGGTATTTGACGGATACATTTTCTTTACCTTGCATCTTCCCTTATCTGCACCGCCATATTTGCAGGGTAGGACTTTCGGCCCTCCTCGTTTGCCCATCCAAAAAAACCAACATGGCTCCCCCCCCACTCTTTCCGCATCCTCTATGTATGTATATGTACGGTAAAAGGTAAACAGCTAGACGCCGTAGTCACCATAGCTCGTATACGGCGGAGATTAGGTACGTACTTATATCACATAACCACCTTTTAAAAAAACAGGGCGGGCATTCAAATCAGGGTCCCCAATCGACATTACATCTAGCTACCTATCCTCTGTACCTTACATAGTAGGCACCTTAGCCCCCAATCGTTTTCCTTTGACCTAGGTACCTACGCATCTGAGATTAGCTAAGCTGAGCGTAGGTGCGAAGAATCTGAGTTTATTGTTTATGTACGGATATATGCGCTAGTGTTATAGTGTTATCATCTCCTGGTGTTGTGAAATATTTAGATCGTATGAAGGATTCCGCTCGATGCCAGATGGGAGGAAATGATGAAGAGTAGGTAGCCACCCCCTGAGCTTCAAGTGAGCATATCATCTTCAGGAGGGAAGAAGGAGAACGCGCGGAGAGTGTATAATATCTCCAGCACAACGAAGGTCATGTCGCATCTTACGAATTATGTGACTTTGTGATCCCCAGTTCCATTGACAGTAAGGTGAGACTTCGCTATGCGGTCTTGTATTGGAGGCGGATCGCATACCGGGCTTTAGTTGTTAATCTCGCTGGAGAGAGTCTGAAGCAGTTAGTTGTCCACCATATCACGCTATTCTGGAGCAGAATTGTAGAGCTCGATATAGCCTTAGTTAGTGATTGTATGTCATATGCATTTCAGTGTCGGTGGCGAAATTTTGGGTTGGAGAATGTGATCGTACTAGATGAGAATTGCATGGATCTGGTGTTTGTCCGTCTGCTGCTGTTCTCCGATGATCCAATGACAGGGGTTCAATAAATCAAAAGTGTTATGAGCGGACGTTAGTTCAGCATCCCATCCAATGACTAAATGTGTTATGTACGGATCTTGTTTCCGTGTATCCGAGGGGTCAGCAGACTGTGAAGTTTGTGTTAGGGCAGCAGCTGGGCGCGTAGGATTGGAGGAAGGTTGCAGAATGAGATTGTTCGTGGCGCTTCAAGTGCCAGATCAACAAAGAAGCCATCAGTTTTCATTATCCCTGTTCTAGCTTTGGGACGAGGAACTCTTTGACTGAACACAAAGATATTCGTGGAAAGGGCACGAGTGTTTCTACTCTCCCACTCTCCTGATCCCAGCGATCCTCGGTAGTCTTTTAATTTCTCACGTACTCCTTTCTTATCTGTCAACAAATCAGTATCTGCCATCACCATGTGGATCCGAAATCGACCCGGAAGCAAAGAACTTCGTGACCGGGCCGCGGAGGAGGTGATCATAGGTCGAGGAACGCCATATCAAGTCACGGAGGAGGATATAGAAGACTTGGAGGGTTTTCCCCAAAATCACAGTGGTCACTTCGTGTCAGAGATGCAAGCAACCCGGGACATCTATTACCATAACGAGGCGAATAGAAAACCATCACCGAACGAAAATGCTGCGATCGCCCGGGTACGTGCAGCTTTGACGATTGACGACTGGCACCCTGACGTGGCGATCAAGGCGTTTCACGACCTGGATCGCATATTCTTTGACGGTCATCTCCGGGGAAACGTATGCATATGCTGGAGCGACAATAGAATCAACTATCGGTTCATACCTGGAACAAGTGAGGATCCGAAATACACCAACGACCCCATTGCCAAAGGGATGGCAAGTGAGCTACACAAGGTTGAACACACCGTGAGGCAACTCCACTCGGGACAAAAAGAGGTGATTTTGAGGTCTGAGGGGGTCACTTGTTGGACAGGCTATCCGGCCGGACAGTGCCGCATCCTGCTGAATGCTGACAGTATCTTAGGCGAAGGTCAATCTCCATGGCAGAAGATGTGGGCAATCCTGTTGCATGAAATGTGTGTAAGTACAACTCCGGCGCCGGGAAAGCAAATATCTCATGCTAACTTGGTAGTAGCATGCATATGACCGGGTCCGAACTAATGAAAACGATGGACACGGGAAGCATTTTGGGACGAGGCTCGATGTCGTGTATGGGCGCTGGAACAGATCATTTGGGATGCTCGGAATCGTCTTCGTTGAAAATTTCGTCGACCGCTTCCACTCGTCGGAGCTCAATTTTGGCATCGACAAGAAAGCCTGTGTAAGAGACTAAACAGCAATAGGGTAAACCAGGCTTGGACAAAGTTTGGTATTGGTACCGATTGGTTATGGTAGGGAAGGTAATAGCGGTTAAAGTTCTCATAGTATGAAGAATGGACAGCACAAGACAATTCGAGCTTGATCTCTCCTATACCAGCGTAAATGAGAAAGAATGGGTCTGTAGACTTGAACGTAAGCAGACTTCGAAGTAAGCATACACAAAGCCGTAAAGGAGCATTTGATCTCCAGATCTTGAGTATGCCATGAACTCGCGATCGAATATCATGTCTCTCCGGAGACCACATAGCACTCTCAAGATGAAGATCGTCGATGGAGGAACGAGGGTGGGTATGAAAAGTCCATGCCGACTTTCTGTTAGGGCTGAGCGAAAAAGCCGGCAAGGACTTTTTATCTCGATCGGAAACCATGTGTGGCTTAGAAATTCTAAAAAGAGCCGAGGCACGCGATAGTAATCACCCCTCGAGCAACCTTGACTTCATCTTCCTCTCATGACGCCCATTGCATCTTCTCATCGCCTACAATGACATCCTCATCTCCATCAACCTCAAAAACCTTGGCTCGGCTCCGCGCATCCCTCCCATCCTACGTATCTCAAGCCAACGCCCATGTAGCCCATTTCGACAGGTCAATTTCTACGGCCTTACTATCCATAGAGCTGCGCTGATTAGACTTAGACTTCTATCCCGCACCTCCACGCTGGACACGACCCTGTTAACAGTATCCTACACCCTCCGACTCCTACATTCCGTCCTTGCCAAGACTCCCCTGTTCTCTATATCCCGATTAACGACATCCTTGACCCCGCTTACTGCCATCTTCGACGACTTCCGCGTGTTTCTGCGGTTATGGGGGCTTTTGGGGATATATAGCTGGGGCGTATCGACCTATCTTTCGCCACCGGCGGATGGGATCCTGACAGCGATTACGTGGGGTCAAGTCGTGGCATGCGTACTCTTCCAGAGTTTGGAAAATGGCGCTTATCTAGCTGGTAAGGGTGTACTAGGATGGAGCAAAGAGAGGATAGCGAGAGCGTGGATATGGAGTGGAAGAGCTTGGTGCGCCTACGTGGCGCTTGAGCTTGCGAAATTAGGATACGAGGTGCTGGAGCTGAGAGGGCAGGATATCGATAGACAGACAAGGAAAAGCAGGGCGTTGGAAAAAAGCCAATCAGCAGAGAAAGGGGAGGTGGTTGAGAAAGGAGAGCTAGAATTGAGGATGGACAAAGTGGAAGATGAGGGACTGAAAGCGAGATGGGGAAAGTGGTATAGGGAGGTTGGCGTCAATGCAGCATATGCACCTATGACCATACATTATAGTCTCGAGAATGGTGTTTTAGGGGACGGTGCTATTGCAGCATTGGGAGTCGTGGTTGGGGCGCTGAGTATTGGGCAAGCTTGGAAGATGACAGCTTGATTACGCGAATGAACTTGGAATGTGTCATGACGACGTGGCCTCTATTCCATACTGCTATCAAATAGATTCGCTTCATTGTGTATTGTGTCAAGAATGAAGATGTGTCAGCTTCCAAATTGTTCGACAGGTTTCTTTGTGCACTAAGGAATCGGCTTTACATTGATCCGGCGCTAAGAGCCAGGACGCCGATAATTCATCATTCATATTCAGGTCCTTCTCGGTCATTGTCGACTCCTCAGTGTGTCACAAGAAACCATAACAAGTTCCATCCTCGACACATCACAACTTCCTTCCAACTACAAAAGCCTTCTTTCTCATCCTCTGAATCTATTTTCTAATTTTCTGCACGTCACCCCACATCTTCAAAAAGACCGAGTCAACCAAACCTACATCTACACTATCAACAAGCTTGGTCACATACCCAACTTCAACATGTCTGCGGAGCCTGAGTACGTGGAGTCGAAGGCCAAGGTAAAGGCCAACCTGAAGTAAGCCCTACCCTACTTGCATCTCTCACTTGACGCGATGCTGACGCTGTGACAGTGATGCCTCGGGAGCTGAGAAGAAAGAGGTGAGCTCAGGCAGCTCTGAGGAAATCCAACATGTCACTAATACGCTCCAGGAGTCTGATACAGCAACGGCTATTCTCAAGAAAAAGAAGAAGCCCAACTCTCTAATGTACGTGCAGTCCCTCTAAACTTTCGTTGCTCACCTTACTGACTTGGTGGCAACAGCGTTACCGATGCGGTTAACGATGACAACTCGATCATCGCTCTCTCCAATAACACCATGGAGACACTACAGCTGTTCCGTGGTGATACTGTTTTAGTGAAAGGCAAGAAGAGAAAGGATACAGTGCTCATCGTATTGGCCGATGATGATCTTGATGATGGGTCTGCACGTATGAACCGCGTGGTCCGCCACAATCTTCGCGTTAAGCACGGAGACATCGTCACTGTTCACGCTTGCCCAGACATCAAATATGTAAGCTATCCATCTGCCGTTTCAACAAGCAAATCCGTTACTGACACGCGTTACAGGCCAAGCGCATAGCAGTCCTACCTATCGCTGATACCGTCGAAGGCCTGACCGGATCTCTATTTGATGTTTTCCTTGCACCATACTTCCGCGAAGCATACCGACCTGTGCGACAAGGCGACCTATTCACAGTCCGTGGAGGCATGAGACAAGTGGAGTTCAAGGTCGTCGAAGTAGACCCACCCGAATTTGGTATTGTGGCGCAAGATACTGTCATCCACTGCGAAGGAGAGCCCATACAGCGTGAAGACGAGGAGGGCAACCTGAACGAAGTGGGATATGATGACATTGGTGGATGCCGAAAGCAGATGGCGCAGATTCGAGAGCTGGTTGAGCTGCCTCTGCGACATCCTCAGCTGTTCAAGTCCATTGGTATCAAGCCACCTCGCGGTATCCTCATGTTCGGTCCTCCTGGTACCGGAAAGACACTGATGGCTCGTGCTGTTGCAAACGAGACTGGTGCATTCTTTTTCTTGATCAATGGTCCCGAAATCATGTCAAAGATGGCCGGGGAGTCTGAATCCAACCTACGCAAAGCCTTCGAGGAGGCCGAGAAGAACTCGCCGGCCATCATCTTCATCGATGAAATCGACTCGATTGCTCCCAAGCGCGAGAAGACAAACGGAGAGGTCGAGCGTCGTGTGGTGTCTCAGCTTCTCACTCTCATGGACGGCATGAAAGCCCGCTCAAATGTGGTAGTCATGGCTGCCACGAATCGACCTAATTCGATCGATCCTGCACTTCGTCGTTTTGGACGTTTCGATCGTGAAGTCGACATTGGTATTCCAGACCCCACTGGCCGTCTTGAAATCCTTCAAATTCACACCAAAAACATGAAGCTCGGAGAAGACGTTGATCTTGAGTCAATCGCTGCGGAGACCCATGGCTACGTTGGTTCTGATGTGGCGTCGCTCTGCTCCGAGGCCGCCATGCAGCAGATTCGTGAAAAAATGGACTTGATCGATCTGGATGAAGACACAATTGACGCCGAGGTCCTTGACTCGCTCGGTGTTACTATGGAGAACTTCCGCTTCGCTCTTGGTGTCTCGAATCCATCTGCACTCCGCGAAGTCGCTGTTGTCGAAGTTCCCAATGTCCGCTGGGACGACATTGGAGGATTGGAGAATGTCAAGCGCGAGCTCATCGAGAGCGTCCAATATCCTGTTGACCATCCCGAGAAGTTTCTCAAATTCGGCCTGTCCCCGTCTCGCGGTGTTCTATTTTACGGTCCCCCAGGTACTGGTAAGACCCTGCTCGCCAAGGCTGTCGCGAATGAGTGCGCTGCCAACTTCATCTCCATCAAAGGCCCTGAGCTGCTCAGTATGTGGTTCGGTGAGTCCGAGAGCAATATTCGAGACATCTTCGACAAGGCTAGGGCCGCCGCTCCCTGTGTTGTTTTCCTTGATGAGCTGGACTCCATCGCAAAGTCGCGTGGTGGATCAAACGGTGACGCTGGAGGAGCCTCTGACCGTGTGGTCAACCAGCTCTTGACAGGTAAGTCCTAATTCTGGTATTCAAATTGTCTTACAGTCTACTAACGCACTTTACAGAGATGGATGGTATGACCTCAAAAAAGAACGTCTTTGTCATTGGCGCTACAAATCGTCCCGAGCAGCTCGACAACGCTCTCTGCCGTCCGGGGCGTCTTGACACCCTAGTCTACGTTCCTCTGCCCGACGAGACCTCACGTATCGGTATCCTCAAGGCTCAATTGCGCAAGACTCCCATCGCTGACGATATCGACATCAACTACATAGCGAGCCGTACTCATGGCTTCTCCGGTGCCGACCTTGGCTTCGTCACTCAGCGTGCCGTCAAGCTCGCTATCAAGCAATCCATCTCTATCGATATTGAGCGAACCAAGGAACGTGAGGCTGCTGGTGAAGATGTCAAGATGGAGGAGGATGTCGATGCTGAGGACCCAGTACCTGAACTCACCAAAGCCCACTTCGAGGAGGCCATGCAGTCAGCTAGGAGATCGGTGTCTGATGTCGAGGTTCGCCGTTACGAAGCATTTGCTCAGAGCATGAAAAATTCGAGTGGCAGCAACTTCTTCAGATTTCCAGACGCGGACGCAGCTGCTGATGCTGCAGGAAATGGCAACGGGTTTGGCGATGCTGGTAACGATGATTCCCTTTACGACTAGGTGGAGCATCTGGTTTGCATGTGGGATGGAAAGGATGTTTTATCACTATACAGCATACACGGTGTTCATGCGCCATCCACTTGATGGCATCTCGGCGAAAGGGGCAGGGCACATAATAGAGATCCCCTGAAACGCTGCCGAGTACCTGAGATACTTCTGCAGTAACCATAGCATAGACTTGCAATTCAGTCCAATTCAAGATTTCCAACGAAGTGCCTCTGCTAGGTCCTACGGTCTCTACCTTCTACATCTTCGTAGCTTGTATCGTTCTTTCTCAGATACAGATTCAGAGTGTAGCCTCGCTCTTTCTTGCTTGCACCGATCTGGCTTCAGATACTGATTCCGACCTACAACCTCTCCGCCAGCCCAGCGGCCGTGCCTTGGGTCTGTATCCGCTTTGAATGCATAACCACGTCCGAGTCTTCCATAGAGAGTTCTGGTGGGTTTCCACTGTTCTTGAGCCGTAATCACACGCCGTATTCGTAGCTGTAACGTAGCTGTCATGTCGTTGTGATGTAGCTCTCAAGTCCATAGTATGAAGGATAGAATACCTGCCATACTGGACTACTTCAATTGCCATTGTCCTCTTGACTCTTGACACCGACGGCCATATTCCCTCCCCCCCGGGGCCTCAATCCCAGAATCCCTTCCCCTCAGCCTCCAACTCCACTTTCTCCACCAACACACCTTTCACAACGACCGCCGCCTCCGTAATTGCTTTTTCCGGAATCTTGATATCCACCCTCCCCTTGGCCCTACCATCCTGCACATCCTCCTTTCCCTCTCCCTCTCCCTCCTCCACTTCCCCCTCCCCTCCTCCATCCCCAAACTCATCAACACCCCTCGCCTCCCTCACAATCACCCCCACCAGATCTTCATACCTCCAATACTCCCTGCTCGCCAGTAATTGGAGAGTGCGCTGCTTCACGGCCTCTTGCCAGGACTGCGCTTTTGTTGTGGATTCGAGGGTTTGTCGGAGGGTGCGGATGGTGGGTGGAGTGAGGAGGGCGGTTTGGAGGGCGGTGTGGAGGGGGGGGGAGAGGGGGGGGGTTGGGTGTCGGGGGATGAGGATGGTTGGAGGGTTGGTGGTTGGTGTTGTTGTTGTTGTCATGATGGTGGGAGGGACATGGTGGTGGGAGGGAGGTGGTGGAGCTTAAGTCGGAAATGTTGTTCTGTTCGTAGCGCTAAGCCGGATGCAGGCATGCAATATTTTCCTCAATTTCATCCGTTCCTTCCTTACCCTCTATCCTCAACATTACTAACCTGACGACACGCTTTTCGACTTGCCCTCTGAGCAGAGCATGTAGGCATCCGTGCTTCTATCTTGAGCTTACTTCTGGATACTCTCAGAGCGCTTGCTTCAGTGCCTTGAGCCTGCCTCTGAGCATGCTCTTTCAGTCATCTAATTGGCTTTCTCTGATTGTTTGATTAATTGATGGATTAAGTCACACTGGACACCCAAAGGGCTTCACAGGCGTTCTCGGGCACAGCCAGAGTGGTTAGAGCGCTAGGGATTCATGATCAATCTGAAGCACCCTGCAGTCCTCGCACTTTGCAGGCCAAGAGCTCCACTCCCTGCCCTACATTGCTGAGTCCTCAGAACATCTTGGACCCCTTTTAGTACCATCATGCTTTCGGCCACTGTGCTTTTTCAGTGCTCATTGGCGCTGGAACGCCTTTATTCACTCGCTCTATAGACCCCTCTATAGAATCCTCGCATCTTCCCAAAAGATATCTCGATACCGCTGACGGTGGTAGCACCGGCAATGAAACTTTCCGGCGCCTTCGCATTAACGACACTCCATACAAGATATTCCTTGCGAAGTCCTCGCGTATTTGAAATCTTCAATTTTCTTTTTGCATTTCCGACACTTGAAGCATATTGAGCAGAAGGCCTGATCCCCTATGAGAATAGCCAGATCCTCTATCTTATTGTTACAGACGCTGCAGCTGTAGGTACATCTATTACAGACGAGCGACCCGTCGTTAAGGAAGTAGTGGTATTCATCGGGGTCCAAGATTTTACTGCAGGTGGTACAGCGGAAACAGTTTATATGCCATCGGTTGTCCGCTAACATATCAATAGTATATTAGCCTCGCAAAGATATTAGTTCAAAGCGAAGACATACCGAATCCTAAGGCCTTCCCTTCTTCGATTATCTGAGCGTATGTCGTAATTGTTAGCATTTCGACATAAGTATAGGGGGTGGTATGGCTGAACGGGAGTTTGTCCGTACAAATCATACCTTTTCACAACCTTTACACCAATAGAGTTCGACTTGCTCCATAAGAGAGTCAACAAGGCCAATAGGTAAGTCGTCCCGCGAGAAACTTTGCCGCTGCGTCTGGCTGGACGCTGGTTGACATTCCTGCCCAACTGCTGCAGCAATATTTGCTTTCACGGGTTCGGCACATTTTTGCCACCGGAAATCGGAAGGACTTCTGGTGCACTTCAACCAGAAGAACCCATCTGATCTTTGATATATGCTATTGCTCAACCTGATCTTCCCCTTGCAATCTCGACACTCGAAGTCGAAACATGTCTCACAAAAAGCCCGCGTTCCCACGACAATGGTAAGGCTTTGTGCCCTGACTTTACAAACGCTGCACCTATATGTACAATTAAGGCATGCAGGTGACCCGTCGTCGAAGAGGAAAAGACCGTTGCGTTCGATAGTGAAGCCGCATGTGGTGCAACGAGGAGGGGCCTCTATATACCCCCGGGTACCCACTGCTTTCGCATTAGCTTAGCGGTATCTAAGTCACGAGGAAGAGGCTTGGTCCACCAAGAGTGAAAATTTTTGCTTCCTCCAATATTTCTTCACAACTTTTACATGGATAGGTCCCACTGTCGGCTATCGTGTAGTCAGATTGTGATAAGAGAACAGGCTGATCTTTTGAAGTCGAAGAAGGACTCAGAGCATCTTTTGGTGGCTGAGTAATCGTCGTGGCATATTCTTCCGTCATGCTTACAGGCGTTTCCTTTTTGTAGTGCTCCACCAATTGGGAATGGACATCATAACCTTCAATTGCGCGATATCGGGAGGAAGGGCGTGCCGTGAAAGAAGTCTGCTCTTCTGTCTGGGCAGATGCCAGCCAACGGCCCGGAACGATCGCAGAATTACTTGCGGGGACTGGTTTGCGGACGACCTTATTAAGCTGAGTACGTTGATTGCCCCTAAGATCATTTACATATGGGCCGGCAGAGGCACCTTCGTTGGGCTTGGCTGACCACGTCTGCGAAGATCGTTGGGGATTGAAAATTTCTCCGTCAGTGATCGGGAGATTTATCACTGAAATGTTGGACACTTCAGACAGACTCATTTCCGAAAGCAATGACCATCCCACGGAGCACGCACTATTCGTCAAAGCCGAAAAGACAGATCCTCGGAGCGCGTGGCCTCTTCTATACACACGTGACTTTTGCAGATCATGCAGAAAGTCAAAGTGTACTGTTTGCCGATCGGTGGTAGCTTCATACCTTGCATCAGGCGGGTGTAGGCGAATGGTCGCGATGGATTCTGTATCATCAACTGAGGTCCAATTTGCATCGCCTCCGTTCTGGATGTCTAGGACCTCCAGCGCTCGTACTCTTGTGGACATTTCTTCATAGCATCGTTCCACGAGTGCGTGGAGTTGTTCCATCGAATCTATAGCTTCAGCCATTGTTTGCCTTCCAAACATAAGCACCCATGCGGACAATAAATGTGGCAGATATCTTAGATACTAACCCATTCAAGACATTGAGCACCAAAGACAGAGATGCCTTGTGATTCTGTAGCCTCCGGATCAGATCCGCAACTACCGACACCTTTCTTGCCCATTTCAAGCGATCTAACACGCCCAGGTCATCCGTCTTCATCTCGTCCAAGAGCCTTTCAAGCTCCGAGAATGTGAGCACGCAGCCACTGACGATATTCACCACCTTATCAACCTTGAGCAAGGAGGCTCTCGATCTTCTGGGAGAGTTCAGCCCAAGTAGATATGACTGGAGCTGCGACAAGATTTCCCCTATGTCGCTAACCTCCGCGAGCACTACTTGAGCCTGTTGTGGGGCCCCAAGAGTCGATTTCGTATACCTTGTTAGTACTATAGAGACCTGGGCTACAGCCTTAACAATACCGACGATACCCGCTGCTATACTGAGTGGGTCCGACATGGTTAAGGAGTATTCTTGTTGCCGCTCTTGGGTTTCATCCCAGAAGTCCTCACCCTTAGTCTTTGACACTGATGCGAACGACAACAATGCAATCGCTAGACATACTGGGTGGATACCGAAAGTATAAATAACAATCACCCGCTGCTACACTAAATATAGGGGCCGTTATGAGATTGGGCTGAAGAAAGGCGCAGTAAGCGGCGGTGGCGATCAGCCCCAGCAAAGCATGATGGAGTGCTGTAAACCTTTGGCCATTGGACTGTGCCTCGTAGCCTTGCATACCTTCAAGAGCTGACATTTGCGGCGCTGAGACGGCTACCTACTGCACTATATCTACCGCCGGACCGGGACGCGTCATCACGAGATTGGCTATGCTATGTTGCAATGTCGCAAGGCTCGTCTGATAACTCTCGTTGTGGTCTGCGTTCGTCTTGACGAAGAACGGCGTTTTGATGGTGAAGTTCTTTGGAATTGGAGGAAGGATGATGGGCGGAGCGAGTGGGATGGAGTGTGGTGGAGAGAAATTTGCTGATTAGGGCGATGGATTGGATATGAATGATTGGGGAAGTATGAGAAGGGGAAAGTCGGTGACAGAGGTAGCTCGTTAGAAAAAAATTTACTACTTTATAAATCTTGAAATCACGCGACCGTCACATCACAGACCTCCGTGGAGAAGGTAAGTATGTACTAATGACGGATACCTGCCCGTGAGCTATGACAACTCGCGAGAAAAGACATACTCCGTGAGTAGGCCATCTCTTGCATAATAGTGATATCGTGCTTACTGAATACACGGCTCTACGTTGGGGCGCAAGACGTACGTATAATCCGTCTCCGAGGGTAGGAATGCTATGATATCTTGCATAATAGTCTGTGTAATGTGTGCTCAAGGGGATGAGGTGGGGATGGGAAGGTATGATTGGAGACGGAGATGTTGGAATCGTAAGAGCCCACTGGGACAAAAATGAAAGGCTCGCAACTGACCGCACTTACTCATCATGCTACCGCGCAGCCGAACAATAGTCGAAATAAAAAAGTTGCAATTGTGGTTGAGCCTGTCTAGAACAGAAGAGAAAGTCCATTGGTGTTCGAGGAGGAGAGTCCTAAGCAAAGGTTATCGAACGAGATTTCCTTGGTCATCATGGAAGAAAAGCGCCTATCGAGTAGACTCATAGAATCCTGTCCTGGGGATCAGCCGAGTATGACATCTATATCCTCTCGGACCTGGCGGTCCCAAACGGGTTTGTAGACTGTTCCGATGGCTTTGCGATGAGCGATTCCGGCATACCACTCGACCCACATCACGAAATAGAAATGGTAGAACTCGGAGTCTCGCGGTCGTTCGGGGATATTCCACTCGTCCAGATAGATGGACTCCTCACTATTGTCGGCCTTGGCCACAGATAAGGCAATGAGATCAAAAGATTGTTCCCTTGGTAGTGACTCATATCGAGATGTGTTTAAACGAATACTACCTGCCCATTTGCCCTCGCTGTCGCTCAGGCAAGCCATACAGATTTTCGAATTATGTCGATCCCCTACTATTTCCCTTCCCAAGTAGAGCCATGTCCTCTGGGTCTTGAAATGGAGATATCGGCCGTTCTCATCAATTGAAGGTTCAATCGATTCGTTCTTCAGAGGTATCGGATATCGGAATTGCTTGGTAGGTAACGTTTCATGAATGAAATGAAAAGTGCCGTCAGGGTACCGTCCCCGAGTCCATCCGGTCGGTAATTGCTCCACTTGAAGTTTGACGTAGTGTAGTCGCAAAGCAGGGTCAATATTCAAGACCGGGTAGAGAGACGACGTTGGCTCCCTTGACTTGTACCATTGAGCCAACGGTTGGATCTGGATGTCTTGACTGTCGTACTTAGGGTCACTGTCGAAGTTTTCGACCAGAATGACGTCACCTTCCCAAGCTACCCAGGACCAACTTGGAAGGGACTCTGCCCAGAGTGCGTGATTGTACGCCCTTCTTCGCCGAAGGACTTCCCTGGGCTTCCAAATTATACAATGATCGAAAAACATCTCTGGTATACCCCAAAGTATGCCGCCGCTGAATTGGTCGTCAAAGATCGATTTTAATCCAGCGAAAGAGTCCATCATATCTTCGTCGAACGTCAACTTCCGCTTATTGAAATCCCCTACCATTTCCCTCCACCTCTTCAAGTCTGGCCAAGTCGGGAGACGCGCAGCAAAAGGCACAAGGGTGGCTTCATTCGCCACAGGAGAGTACGCCACGTCTTCGGTAGGCTTGTTCACATGTTCCTCCCAGATAGCGGCCCTGCAGAACCATGAAACCGTGCCATTGAAAATCAGAAGTCGTCGAGAAAACAAGGCTTCCTGAAAAGTCCAGGCTCTTGACTCCCACGGGCTGCCTTCAGGATACCAGGCTCGAGGGCGGTGAGCGACAACATCAGTCTCGAATGGGAATCGGATGATGTTGCAGCCCACAAAACGGTCATGAGAACCATGCCCTAGACCGCGTAAGCCATGATCAGCATGGTGCCCTTCGGCAGCCACGATGGTGAAGTATGCATTCGCATATATTAAGCCCATAGCATTCAGGGATTCTTGCTTCAAATCCAGATCATCCTGGACGATGCAAAGGCAATCTACCCATATATACCTCTCACCCAAAAGCGAAACAAGGCGTAGAGCATCTTTGATCGTCTTCCCAAGCTTGAGATTACCATTAGTGACATCAAGACTTCCAGGTTCCTGAAGTTGCAAGAGATTTCGTTTAGTTGTCTGGATGGTATTGAAGTCGCCCCATACATAACTGAGAGCCACGTATCTAGTTTCTATGTTCGCCGAAATCAGACGACCCTCCACTACATCAATCAGGTAGATGAGAGACAATGGGCTCGATAGTACAATGTCGTGACAATGTTTTCCATGTGATGTGTGACAGCAAGCAATCCATCGAAGCAGAAGTTCGACATTGACTTGCTGAGGATTGAACAGTCTCCCAACTCCATGCGCTTCATTTGGCATTTCCAAGCGCCAAAGCCCGAGACATGGATCGGCCATACTATCTTCGATATGGAGACTTCCATATCCCGTCCAAATGAGTCTAAAGACGTCGTGAGCGAGAAATCCTCTGCCACGTTGAACCAAACAACAGGCTATGTCTTGGCATGAAGTACACTCAATCCTGCTCTGCAAATCTTTCAAAGTTCCAAGTGAGATCGATCCACCATTGAATTCTAATTCCTTTGGATAAAAAGGGAGCTGATTTTCCTCATTGTAGCGGGCTTTTAGGCATTTGTAGTAATCATCAATAAAAGAAGCAGCTTTTCGGCAGGTGTCACAAAAGGTAGCCTCTTCCTCCTCCATGCCGGAGAAAATCCAATTGAGATCTTTCCGAAAAGCAAGATGTGCGAAAGATGAGCCCGCAAGGAGGTTGGCACCTATTTTTTTTTTTTTTTGAAACGAACCACGAAACAATGCCAAATAGATCAATCTCACAATATAAATAAAAGGAAAAGCGAGGAGAAGCTGGGGAGTTGTTTTAATACCGGAGCCTAAAACAAAGCGATACCTCGTCCGGCTAGTCATGCTTTGCTGGCACCTTCCCTCCTCACCGTTGCCTGAATTCCAACAGTCGGAGCCTGAAAAACCGCCTTACTGTAGCCTTTCGTAAAGTGGTACGTACCTTACCACTCAGCCGGAGACCTGAAGTAGGGGATGATTTTACTGGCCCACAGGGGGATACTGTACTTGATGTATTGCCTGCGGCTTGTCCGGCAAGGCTGAGGAGGGAGTGCGGGTTTGGGACCAGCACATTGTCGAAATGAGCGAATGTGGAAGTAACATGGATATGGAGTATTGAGGAAGCATGAATTGTATTCCCTAGAAGCTTTCCTGGAGCAGTCGTATTTATTATACATTTTCGAACAGCTAGGCGACCACTGGTGAGAGAAGGTTGGGATGCCAACATCGGCGGAATCGCCATGTTCCAACTCGCATTTGCATGATTGAGATGCGTGATTGGTTGAGTAAGGTATGGCTGTGAAGTATGGATGTGAAGCACGGAATGGCTTTTTCATTTAGGGTTCAAGGTGAGGTGTTCCAGGCGATTCGTTGCTGGGGATTGAGGGTTGTGATTTGTGGTTGAGAAACGGGGGTTATTATGGGATATTGGCAGGAGCGAGGTGGTGAGCACTGCCTACATATCTGAAGACCCAACTACTTTGGTTCATTGCCTACTTGACGAGCCACTGTCTTTGTACTCACATATACACAAATGACTTGAGTAGTCAAGCGACCAGAGACACCCAGAGAAGGTTGTGGATATCAATCTATATTGCTAGTCTATGCACATTCGTCTCATTAATTTACCGCCCTCAAGCCACCTTACGTCCCTCTTCGCACCTTTCGTCCTCTCTTCCTCATATGAATGGGTATCGCCAGCTTCCCAGACTTCCTCAACCCATCCAAAGTATTGCCATAAGGGGAAGCATTCGTCAACACCAGCTTCCCTGCACCCGCCTTCCCATCCTCAGCAGCTAGCTTCCTTCCAGGATTCGAGGCTGAGAGAACCCTGTCATCTGGACGCCCTAAAGTGGTATTATCAGCGAGATCGACGAGTTGCAACTGCGCGTCTTGCACCACCGCAAATTGCATAGTGGCGTTGCCTTCTCGGTAGGTACTCTTCGCAGGCCCGACGGTAACGTATGCTCGGTTGACCTGCTGCTCTCCGGTGGCAATGTCGTAGCCGTTGATGGCCCGCTCGAAGAGGGTTAGTGCTGTCAAGGGCTGGTAGTAGGGGATTTCGTGGCCGGATTCGTAGATGCGGGCGAAGGTGAAGAGGCCACTTTGTTTGGCCTGGCCATGGACGATGGAGTCGGAGGTGGAGATGTTGACGTAGCCGGGGGCCGAGGAGCCGGGGATTAGGATGGAGTTGTAGACGGCTTCGCCGCCGAGCCAGTTACCTATTCACCGTGTAAGCCTTATTCAGTCATAGTTCATAGTCCAGACGAAAGGGACGGACTGTTGTAGTCGGCATCGCCGTAGAGCATAGTGACCTGGTCTGGAGTGAGCTATAGCTGTAATACTTCTCAGTATCGTACTTACTGCAACACCCTGTTCCACAAGTGTCTGAATGTCTGTCGTAGTACCATCTATTCTGCCATCATCGCCTGTGGTGTTGAAATTGTATGCCACAGCCAATGATTGTTCCGTATAATTTACATAGGCACCTATTGCGGCTTGTACTGCTGGAGTATTTAAATAGCGGACGTAATACTCCGGAGGATACCTGCACGCAGGTCAGGAACTGTTTTCTCAAAATCAAATGCGACTCACGGATCTGGTTCGAGTTCTCTTATGTCATCCTCATCTCGACCCGTGATCGTGTCGAAAAAGTTCTCGACTTGAAGACAGTAGTTGTCGGCGGCCGAACAATCAGAATTTGTTCCAGTTGCAACACAATGTTCCAGCTTGTCAACGCATCCGCCAGACCCGTATACAAGAGAGTGTAGCTCCGAAGCCGCGGAATCGTTGTATGGCTTGTAATCATATGTGTTTCCGGGATCCACCTACAACGTTCAGGCTTAGTGGGATGGTGGTCATGGAGAGGACGACAGCTACCGTAAAGTTATAGTATGCGGCGTACTGGTCCCTTCATATTAGCCCCGAGTAGTGTTGTCTAGACGAATCGCCATATCATACCTGAACGATAGGATTCATCCATCCGTTTACAATAGTCAGCGTCTTGAGACTGATATTTGTCGTACCGGCTGCTTGTTTGGCGTTCTGGGCCTCAATATACGAAGCAAAAACAGGACCGTAGTGCCCTCCATAACTCTCTTTATGCAGGAAATATCAGTATCTCATGCTAATGCAAGATTGGACCACTGACCGGTAGCGAAATGGAATTCCTCCCTCGCGTAGTTCGGGAAAACGCTCATGAATCCTTGTAAGGTCGCATAGAAGGCCGATGCTGCCGCGGAGGTCGAGACGGGAATCTCATCCAAGTCGCTCGAGTCCGAGTAGGTCCCGCACGTGCCGTCTGTGACTCCTTGTGAAGGGCAGACGCCATTTGGCGAATCTACGATGTATCCATTAGCCGGGTTGACATATCCGGGTGTTGTTCTCGAGTATGAAAACCCAGTCTGCACGGGCTGATCGATGAATAGTAGGTTGCTGGCGTTTGTCCAAGAGTAAGGGTTGTCAATGACTTCCCCATTTGCATCGATTGAACAGGGTCCCATTTCCTGGAACAGCCCTACCATCGAGCTGGTGCCAGGTCCCCCATTGATCCAGGTGGTCAAGGGTGCCGTGGTCGGATCTTGATTTCTTGCTTCAAAAAACCAGAAAAAGATATGCTGGTCGGCAGACACATCGACATAGCCACTTATACTCTTTATATCCCCTCTTTGCTCACAGGTCCCCGGTGGAACTTCTTTGTAGCGGACAGCGTAACCAGAGTTCGTATCTGCACTTGTCAAGGAAGCAGGTGGGGAGAGAAATTGCGAAAGGGCATATTCAGCTGTCAGCAAAGACCAGAAAAGAACGGTAGGTACGGAAAACATCGAATCGATGAACTTGAACATATTATTAGCATGATGACGGGCAACCCGCCTTTATCATACATTTATTGGCATTCAGAAACGATGAATCGCAGATGGATCGCCAAAAGCAAGGTACAATGGTTGCGTTGCGTATGATATTTTTCAAAAGTCGCATGTACTCTACAGATTTAAGATTAGTGGTTGCTAAATCGACGAATGAGAGGAATAGTGCCATGACCGCAGGTCATTCATAGCGTTGATGCGACATCCGATACGCTTCCCACATCTTGCTGAAACGCGCGACACTTGAAACTCAAAGCTGCTACAGACAGCACGGGCGTACGTGGAGTATCAAGTGGGGCTCATATTCTCCGACAGAGCGCGGATCGAGTTATCATAGAACGACCCGCGCTGCCTTTTACATGGCTACCAGAATTTTCGTAGCCAACAGGGTTTCTTTATGCGTTTTTGAGTAGAAAATACCTAGTTAAAGCATTTAGCGCAAAAGCACAGGGATTGAGGGGTTTGAGTAAGGCAAATGGAGGTACTCCGACGAAATTGCTCTTCACGGCACAGTAGCTTCACAGTAACTATTGAACATCGTGATCTGCCGAAAAAAGTTTGATTAGCGGGATTTCTGACTGGCTTGCAGACAAACTTCATCGTCGCGGGGAGGCTGGATGTCCTTGGTTTCCTGTGGCCTCGTCCCGATTCACTGTATGCTACGCCCTGTATAGCCTCTGAGATGGCAGCAAATGTAAGAGCTTTTAGTTGTAAAGCTCCCCGGCTGCTCTTTGGAAAAGCTTCGTGTCACTGTCCTGTCTCCTATATAAGCGCGCGCCCCTCGGCCACGTGCAGCCACGCTAGAGTCCATCTACTTTAAGCTTACCTTACTTTACATTTTTCTGCTTAGTCATTCAAAATCAGTGGCTGTTGTATATCTATATTTATCTGTACGCTACTCGTAAGTGGTCTCTGCTTTGCCAATATCAGGGCATGAGCTTTTGATATGAATACAGCTGCTGAGTGTCAACTCTCATAGCTGAAAGGTATGGCAAACTTGGTAAGTAAACTTTGCATCCGTCCTCTTCTCCACCTCTGACCTAAAGAAGTCTATACTGATCACTCCTCAATCAGGATTTACGCGTGGGTGGTAAATATCGGCTGCAAAGGAGGATCGGTGGCGGTACCTTTGGCGATGTGTACATAGGTAGGTACTAACAGACGCGTCTGGTCACTGTCCCGTGCAACTTGCTCACCATCCAAGGAACCAACGTCGACTCCGGTGAGGATGTTGCCATCAAACTCGAACACATCAACACCTATCCCTCTTTTCTCGAAACTGAAGCTGAGGTCTACCAATCGCTTTCTGGTGGTGCCGGAATTCCACGAGTTCACCTGTACATGACCGAGTGCGAGTATAATGCCATGGTTTTTGATTTGCTGGGACCGAGTCTAGAGGATCTTTTTAACTACTGCAGTCGCAAATTTTCCCTCAAAACAGTCTTGATGCTCGCGGACCAGCTCATCTGTCGGCTCGAGTATATCCATTCTCATGATATCATCCATCGAGACATCAAGCCGGAAAACTGCTTAATGGGCATGGGAAGGCAGGGAAACGTGGTCTATGTGACCGACTTAGGTCTCGCAACGGAACGCAGAGACTCATCATCGAATATCAATGCGGTTCGCCCCCTACGTCCAAAATTGATTGGCACGGCGTACTTTGCTAGTGTCAATGGTCATTTAGGCGTTGGTAAGTGCAACATCTCGAGCAACTCCAATTCATAGACTGATCACTATACAAGCGCAAAATCGTTGTGATGATTTGGAGTCTCTAGGATATATGCTTCTCTACTTGCTCCGGCCCTCTCTTCCCTGGCAAGGCCTCAAAGCCCCGAATAAAGAGCAAAAAGAGGAGCTTATTATGGAGAAGAAGAAGACGATCAGCGTGGAAGCACTGTGCGAGGGTCTTCCTCGGGAGTTCGTGGCTTATTTCAACCATATCCGACCCCTTGGATTTGACGAAAAACCAAAATATTCCTATTTGCGCAAAAACTTTCGTGATCTCTTCGCACGCGAGGGCTTCAAATACGACAATGTGTTTGATTGGACAATTCTTAAATACATGCAGGCTACACAATAGAAATGGTCATGAATGCAAAAGGACGCGGAGCTACACACTTTTGCCTTTGCCGATGGAGTAGCTGATAGACTCGAACATGTGAGTGGTAAAACAAAGTCCTAGCCCACAGTAAAAGAAGTTCAGATTCCTGTCTGCGATGTGGTACCTCGGTAATTCCCATTCCCCCTCTTCTCGATGTTGCTGCTTGTCTGGGCTGAATCGAAGTAAGAGTTGCATTACAGAGATGGCAAGCCATCCTAGTGAAATGCTTGTCGGGTTGTAACAATCGACGAATCCAATACAAATACTACTTGGCAGATACTGACACAAGTGCCCCTGCAGAGCAGAGCATTGAAGCTCGAGATCGAATGGCAGACTTGGTGCATACCGTCCATCATTCTTCCAGCTAACCAAAAATACTCGGCAGTGTAGTTGAGTGGCTTAAAACGAAGACCTCTACTGAGGTCTGCAGGCTCGTACAAATTCAGTGTTGCTAAGGATCCGGATCTCCGTTGGGTAGCCTGGGTTCGCCCGAGCATTGTATTGCAGCAGCATAATCGCATTTGTCGGAGAAGTCGGGCGGGAAGAAAATCATGTTGATCGTGCAATTCTAGCATATCCTTCGCCCGATTTTATGTGGATTGGGACGGTAGGATTGAGCACGTTGACTACTTTGGAAGAATTGCCGCCTCCACCACCACCACCACCACTATCAGTGTGAAGTCATTGTTGGGTGGGCTGCGGCCGAAACCGGGCTTCCATTGCGCTTAATTCAAGGGATTTTACGGAACACACTAGTGAGTCTTAGGGGCGTTTAAATTTCGGGGGTCAAGGATCTTCCGGAACAGAAGATCTTGAAGTCATTACGCCAACATCTTACACGTCAGCATTCGACACTACCTGAGGCATGAAACTCGAGAAATTCTGATGCAAAACACCAAGACTGCTTCTTCCGAGAAGCCAAAGGTCACGCTTAGCTGTAAGCAATGCCGTCAACGCAAAACACGATGCGACAAAAACCATCCCTGCGGCTCTTGTCAACGCTCAGACTTGGAGTGCACCCTTGTCCGCCGCCACCGTCTGCCGAGGTTTGTAGCCCCTAATCCGCATTTTTTCAAAAGCTGCGAGATATCTTCTCAGACATGGAGTATTCTATTGAGCCCCAGCTTACTCCTTCAACGTACCTTTTAATTCGATTCCGTGCCTTCATGAAGGACAATTGACTGAGATTTGCGCAGGGGACGCGCCGGAAATGACGTCGCCAAAGACGCTGATTTGAAAGATCGTGTCACCAATTTAGAAAACATTCTTACAGAGCTACAGTCTAGCGGGGATTCTCGAGCAGTACAATTGAAACGAATCGAGCAGAACGCAGGTCACCTAGAATCTTCATGAGTATCGCTTGCAGCTGAACGATTTGCAGGCAAACACACCTCCCTCCGAAAATGACCAAGGAGCAGACAACGAGAGGATCAATGATTCCTTCTGGGCTAAAATTAGTGATCAGGTGGGTTCCAATCATAATCTAGGGACAATACTGTCCAATGCGAGAGGTTTTCGTTGACATTGCCTCTAGGTCGCCGGTATTCGTGAAACGCTCGAAGAGTTCACGGACGGCGAGCCCGACAGTCCATACCACGGTGCTTTACCAAGCGCCACTAATGGCTCGTCTTCACAAGACTTTGACTTGATTCTATTTGGCACCTCTCCATGTATGGTCAATCCGGCTCTACTTGAGGCGCCCTCAACGCCGATTCTCGTCGCACTTCTGGATATCTACGTCTACCGTGTGGACTCTGTCCTCAAAGTAAGCCACGTGCCATTACTCCGCAGTCTGTTGCTTGCCGATGGACCAGTAATTTCAGAGCCCTTGCCAGGGCCTACCTACGAAGCGCTCAAGTTTGCCGTGTGCTTCACTGCTGCATGTACACTAAGTGAGGCTGAATGTCGGGCAATATTCGTGGAGGAGAAGGACAAAGTCATAAACAAACTTCGTCTGGCAACCGAAGTGATGCTCTCTCGAGCGAAATTACTTACTACTTCAGATGTTACCGTCCTTCAAGCCTTCGTGATATATCTGGTGAGTGACCTTGCGACACTAATTTGCCGTCTCTCATCTTCTGTCATAATTCAAGTGAAGCAGTCACAGCTGACGCTGGAATACTCAGGCCGGGCGCCGCACTTGCGATGGCTATAAAAAGATCTGGACTCTAATTGCAAGTGCTGTTCGCATTGGACAGTCCCTCGGACTGGATACCGATGAAAGCCGATCCCGGACCCCTTTCCAAATGGAGATGCGCCGGCGACTCTGGTACTCAATTGGGATGCTTGACATGCAGGCAGCGTTCGACGGTGGATCTCATTGCGTGATTGCTAGTAATGGCATGCTTGGTCGTCCACCTCTCAACATTGACGATTCCACGATTTCTCCAGCTTCAGATAAATCCGCTTTCGTTGAGAAATCGGGTCTCACAAATATGTCCTTCAGCTCTATGACGCATGAAGCTTTAATATGTTGGAGAAAGCTTACTCACGTTCCCACGGACTGCGAAGGCCAACCATTGAAGATAAGGCAAGAATGGTCCAAAAGATACCAAATAGTTCGAGATTGGGAGAAGAACCTGAACGAAAAATACCTACGGTATTGTGATACGACGCAGCCCTTGCAAAGGTTCATGAAAACCGTTGGGCAAGACATGGTTGTATCAAAGAAACTGCTCGTACGGCGTCCAATGCACAGGCTTTTCAGTGCTGGTCCTCCCCCGGCCGACGGATTCAATGTTTTAGAAGTGGCCACTGATGTTGTCGAGCGTTCGCTTCGAAAGTTCACTGACCCAACCTTTGCTGCTTGGAGCTGGTATGGTTGGGTCAAGTGGTATGTTTTAGCAATTATCCTCGTCGAATTGTGTGGGTCGGGCAGTGGGCCGCTGATTGACAGAGCTTGGAAAGCTGCCGAAGAAGCTTTTCCGAAATTCGCTGAATTGGTTATTGATGATGTTCTCTGGAGATCAGTTGAGAAAATAATGCAAAAGGCACGAGCTACCAGAGATGGTTCTCTCAGATCATCAGCGTTCAGTAGCATGCCTACTTCTGTTTGTTCACGAGGAGTGTCTTTGAATGGGAGTTTGAGCTCTGGTGGGCTCAATGAAGGGGAGAACCAGTTCCAAGATAATCGGTGGACTTGGCCTGCTGATGACATGGGTCCTCACAATGGACTCGCCCGATCGAATCCAAACCCAGAGCCTCTGAGTGTGACTAGTCAATCAAAACCGCCGCTACTACCAATAGACATGGATAATTCAGTGCCTGAGACCTGGGTGGACGAGCCGGAATACATGTCCTGGATCAATTGGGGACTCTTTATGCAGGACGTTGGTGACTATAATGAGCAAGACATGCTAGACATGTCATTTGGAAATTGATATGCTACAGTCTATAAGCTAACTTAGAACTTCACTCGTCTCCTCTCGCAACCATCCTAATACTGACAGGTCAGGTCAAAGCTGCGTTCTCCCTTGCTGGATATGTTCCACTGCCCTTTGTAATTCCCTAGCAAATTTTTCCTGGACGTCGCGACCAGCTTCGCTCCTAACAAATTGTGATTCAGGCTTGACCTGACACTCGCTCATATATTTTCCATTTGTTGCCTGGCCGGCCGTTGAAGCGTGTACGAGTGTTCGACTTCCTTGTTCGCCAGTCCTGCCTATCAACCAGAGTTGAAATCTGACCGCGAGTCCCAACTTCTCATGGCGGAACAGTTCGGTTTTGCACCATCCCTGCGTAGCAGTCGAAGTCAGCGTCACTTGTCCATTCTTGGCTCTGATTTATGGATGCCTCAGAAGCGAAGGCGCTCTTCTATCCCCACAACGTGTTTCGGGACCCAAGATTTGGTCTCAAGGAGGAGATGGTTTCCAAAATTACTCACCGGGTTCACGCAATTTATCACTACCTGGGCTTTCTTTCCTTCTGTCGAGATGTCCATCTTCGCCGCCAGATCCCGGACTCCCAACAGAACCAACAATTTGCTGAGAAAATACCGATCCGCCATATCCGCCTCCGCAGGATCGCTAAGCGTCCTCAAGATATCTCCGCTCTTGGCACCGCACAGCTGTTTCGTCTTTGCAAAAATATGAATCATCGAGCCGACAAACGTCAGATGTGTGTCTATCCCCCACTCACGACCAGTCTCCCCCAATCTCGGCAACACCAATTGCGCCAGCAAGAAAGTGGACACCACATTGATGGTAAGAGTACGCTCGATCCCTTCTGCGAGCTCGAACTCGGTAAGCTCGACCCCGGCATTCAACACCACGGCGTCAAGTCGCGTCAGGGTACTGCAGGCGCGATGGCCAAACGCCAGTACGGACGTGTAATCCGCCATGTCTACGGACCACACCTCGATGTTCGGAGACGTCGATGAGCCACTACTGGGAGCGGACGCGAGGACCGCGCGCTTCGCTTTCTCCCCTTTGGCTATGTCCCGGCATCCTAGGATGAGATGGTCCACGTTGAGACGGACACTGTCGCGTCATCATCCTCTGTCAGCCACGGCGCGTCCGCCATCCAATAAAAGAAGACAAAATCAGGAGGAAAAATTCATACTAATGCTTCGCAGCCTCCAACCCAAGACCCGTGTTCGCACCCGTGATTATAACCGTGCGCCCTGCGAAGCTGGCTGTGGGCACAGCCGGCATCTCGAGGATTTGGCCGTGCAGGAATTGATAGATTTCGGAGAGGCCGGGCATGGTTTTCTTTTTCTTTTTCTTTTCTTTTCTTTTCTGTCCTTTTCTGTCCTTTTCTTTTCTGTTCTTTCCTCTTCTCAATTGCAGATAATAGAAGTTGGGATTGTATGGGACGTTAATGGAGCTGGGAAATGGCCCACCGAACCTTACCTTACCTTGCCTTGTTGTATATCTCAGAGAGAACAATCAAGAAATCCCCACTTCATAAAAAATGATTTTTTGTCTCGTGCTCCCTCCCTCCCTCCCTCCCGATCTACGCCATCTTATATATATATATATACCCCCCTTCTCACACACCCACCACTCCCCACCACTACCACAAACTACCCAATCATATCTCCTACTCTATTCCTCACTCCATTCCAAAGCCCTAAAGCCATCGTAGGAACCCAATCCCATCCCATCCCACAAAAGCCGCAGACTCCCGACCCAGATCGGGACTAGCGTCCCCCCCCCCGGGTTTTGGAAGGAGGGGCTAAATGCCGAGCACTCGGGTTACGAGTACGAAGGCTAACGTTTTACTTTGAATGTTGTGTTTTGGGTGGGGCGAGGTGTTTTTCTTTTTGGGGGGGGGGGGGGGGGGGGGGGGGGGGGGAGGGGTTTGGGGTTTGGGGGGGGGGGTGCGTTTAATTTGTCTTGAAATAAACGCCTTCCGCTCTGGTGGGTAGATGAGACTGCATTTGGAACTCTATAAATGTACTCATCTACAGCCTAAGGAGATCTGCGAGCTCGGAACCGTATCGTATCTGATTGTTTGAAATGATTTCAGTTGAGGGAATTCGATCAGTCGCGCAAGGTTGTCATGTCGCGAGTCTTTGAATGGTGAAAATCTTGATTGGATAGGCATCACGATTTTTTAGGTTTTGGGGTTGGGCCTGTTGTTGACTTTAATGTCTATGGGTTGGAAGCACATAAGCTCGAGGAGCGTACTTTTCTTTGGCTCACATAATGGTGGCGATGGGGGAAGGAAGACCATTATCGTCTGGAGCCGTGGGCAACGATGTCCCCAGAAATGATAGACCTGACCTCTTTTGCAAGGGTGGCATATTTCACAGTGGGTCTATCCATGTGTGAGACAACGATTTGTCGGGCGGACTGGCAGACCTTGAGGGCAGTGTCGAACTTCGAAGAGGTTTTTTGGGTCCAATGGGATGTCTCTACAAGATCTGACGCACGACGGACGTCCATAGGACACGATTTGAGTCTGGTGTGTGCTTTTGAGGAGCCTTCGCCAATCCGAGAGCAGGGTCAAGGTCTCGCATTCTCTGTCCCCAAGGATTCTTGTCGCGCAGCTTCTTTTTTGGAGGAAAGCGGATTAAAGCGCGGTGCACGATATCCATTGGAAGGAGCAATGGGTACTGGGCATCAGCTTAAAATTAGGCATCTCAAATGAAACCCGAAGCTACTCAGGGCATTGATTTATCCAGGTCATGATCCCGTCTTGAACCAATCTTCATCAAAATCCTCGAAGTCGCCCAGAGTGCCGGCACCCAAGCCATCATCTCCGGTTCCACCCATAGAATAGTCCCCAGATCCGAAGATGTCGTCAAAACTTGACTCGGCAGCTGCAGGCTGGGCAGAGACCTGTGTTGTTGCACTGACGTTGCCTACGTTTGTCCCTTGTGAAGTCTCCGGCAGTGTTGGCAATATTGGAATGTTGATGTTGGAGAAATCGGTTCCCGCATTGACATAATTCTCAAGACCGGGTAGAAGGGTGTTGATATCTTCACTGTTGGTGGCGCCCAGATTTGATATGTCTGCATTACTCATCTCAATATTCTCAAAAGCACTGTCATTGAGTACATCTTGGTTCAAATTCCCGTCCGAGGGAAAGTCGAGGCCAAAATTCATGGCATTATCACCGCCTGTCAAATCCGTGTCGTTGAACATCGACTCGAAGTCTAGATCCGCAGCGCTAGAGTCCAGCGGCGCTTCAGCTCCTGGAGTTGCTCCGCTAGGATTCTTTACCGGGCTCTTCGGTGGTTCGATAAATTCAATCGAGTCCTGCGCTACAGTGGTTGTGAGGTCCATGGAACTATCTGCATCGTGTGGCATTCCTGAATCACCTGTGATGTTGTCGCCGTCTTTGCCTTCTTCTCTGTTCTGTGGCCCTTCCGAGAGCGGCTCGTCATTCGATCCAATGAGGCCTGCTTCCGGTCCGGAATTTGTCATCATAGTGTCATTTTCATTCGTCTCTTCGTGACTCTGAGCTGCATTGCTCGAACGAGAAGTCTCTGGAGGTTCATCATCACTGAGCTGAATGGGTCTAGTAGCCTGCTCCGGGGAAGGCTGAGCTTTCAAGCCCTTGGCGATACGTTCGCGCTCGATGCGTTTCTTTTGCAGTAGCAGGAGGTCTCGCTCCATGACTGCTTTTGCTTGAAGCTGATTCCCTATGTTAGAAACTACGGCAGGGCTAAAGACATTTGACAAGAGTGTTTCACTTACTATTTCACTTTCAATTTCATCAAGAGCTTCATGAAATTGTTGGTTGGCAAAGGGTACAAATTCGTTGATGCGCTTTTGAGTGATGCCGCTATGCCTTGGATTCCACAGGTTCTGATCCCGGAGTAGCTTGCCAGTTTGATGGAGCTATAAGAAGTCAGCTATAGATACAAGTCAACCTTCCGTGTTTGCACCCACCACAAGGACCAATGATGATGACAGCACCTTTAAGGGATGCTGTGGATTCTGCATGTCCGCCATTCTCGCAACTAGTTTTGATAAAGGAATCGAAAATGTTATACGTCCAGATAATTTCAGTATTTGTTTTTTTCTGGGATGGAGGATATCGATAGATTGATAGATGTGGTAAAGTACTTTACTATGTGAATGAATGTCTGATACCAGTTACAGGCAAATTGCAAACGGACGGCATCTTAGGTAGCAGCTAGTTGGACGCTAAGGGACGCTAAGACATAAGGGCAGCCCAACGCCGAGCAACTAATCCTCTTTGTGACTAGCTTTCCCGTCTTTCTTAAAGCTCAGCAAGTCTCTCTCTCTCTTTTTCTCTCAGTAAGAACCACAATACCGTACCGTAGATAAATCTGCCGAGGATGGTCGCTTGCTATGAGAACTGCAGAAAGATGTAAATGATGATAGGTCAAATTCGAACGTAGTACCAAAATAATCGTCTGCTGCAGTCTTTCTTGTGACACCTTTCAAAAAGAGATAGCTACCTTACCTTGAGGTACCTGCCTCTTTCACACGGGGCCGCCTTCCCTGACTGGGCCTAGATCGCCAAGTAAACCTAAACTTTGCGAAAGCTCTCTCTCTCTCTCTCTTCTGTGTGGAAGAATAAAAAAGTTCCACCTCTGTTCTCCAACCTCCAAACTTCCAACCATCTATACATCAGCATCGGGAATCTGAGCGGTCTTCTCTCTCTCTTTCCTTCGTCCGTTTCTATTTCTCCTTGGTTCTCCTTCTTATGCGATTGCTTCCTCAGCGGTGCTGCTTCACAAGCTCCTACAGATTCTTCTCCCCCCCGGCTTGCCCATCAGCTTTTCTCTTGCAGATAGCTTCATCAGTCTTGGCTACAACTGTACGCCATTGAAATCAGTACAGCGACACCGTCTTTTTGAATCTCGACGGCTCTCATACCTCTCTCTAGATTGCAACACTCGAACACCTGTCCGAGCGGCAGCCTTTCCTCTCTTGCTTCAGCTTCAACTTCCATCCTTCTAAAGTTCCTTCAAGCTCGTCAATTGCTTATACTTATACCCGATGGCGGAGATTAAACAGGAATCTATGCAACCTTCCTCCATGTCCCTCCCTCCACCTCCCCAATTTACGGGCGCCCCGGGCCAGCAACCGTACGAGAATGGTACAACGAATGGTTCAGGCAATCCGGCCCACATGCCTCCCCCACCGCTACCTCCAGTGGTCATTCCACAGAATACCAACCCTATACCAACAGCTATGACGTCGCCAGGGGGTGAATCAAATGGAATGTTGTCCCCTTCATCGGGCTCTGGTAGTTTCGTCCGCCGTGCTGCTCCGGAGCCCAATAAGCGTGCACTCTACGTGGGAGGTCTAGACCCTAGGGTCACGGAGGACATTCTCCGCCAGATTTTCGAGACTACAGGGCATGTGCAGAACGTGAAGATCATTCCGGATAAAAATATGGGAGCTGTAAGTAGAGACGCTTCGCTACCAGCGGTGAGCTTTGAGATTTCATACAGCCTCTATAAGAAACCGACCACGCGAACACAGGAGAGAAAAAGACGCGCTACCGAATTTTCGTGTCATTGCTTTTTGACATCCCGTATTCCACATCTTTTCCACATCCTTCCCGCACCCCTTCGATCTTTGCACCACACTCACACATTTGCATGTACGGTAGCTCATGGTAGCTAAACACATCTAGGGCAAGGGGTTCAATTACGGTTTCATTGAATACGACGATCCAGCATCAGCAGAACGAGCCATGCAGACTCTCAACGGTCGTCGCGTCCATCAAGCGGTAAGTTCAACAACGCCTCGGTGCAGCGCAAAGAAATATTCTGATCCGTCGTTCAGGAGATTCGAGTCAACTGGGCCTATCAATCCAACAATTCCAACAAAGAAGATACGTCCAACCACTTTCACATCTTCGTCGGTGATCTGAGCAACGAAGTCAATGATGAAGTTCTCACTCAGGCTTTTTCGGCCTTTGGTTCCGTGTCTGAAGCCCGCGTCATGTGGGACATGAAGACTGGTCGCTCTCGCGGGTACGGTTTTGTAGCATTCAGAGATCGTGGTGACGCAGAGAAAGCATTGAGCTCCATGGATGGGGAGTGGCTTGGTTCTCGCGCAATCCGGTGCAATTGGGCGAATCAAAAGGGTCAGCCTTCAATTTCTCAGCAACAAGCCATGTCGTCAATGGGAATGACCCCTACCACTCCGTATGGGCACCACCATTTTCCCACTCATGGGATGCACAGCTACGAGATGGTTGTTGCTCAAACTCCTCAGTGGCAGACAACATGCTATGTCGGCAACCTTACTCCTTACACGACCCAGAATGATCTCATTCCACTCTTTCAGAACTTTGGATTCGTCGCGGAGACGCGTTTCCAATCTGACCGAGGTTTCGCTTTTGTCAAAATGGACACACACGAGAACGCCGCAATGGCAATCTGTCAGCTAAGTGGATACAATGTAAATGGCCGTCCTCTAAAGTGCAGTGTAAGTAACAGGCATCTCTATCTTATGCGAGTTACTGATTTTCTACTCAGTGGGGCAAAGATCGTCCTCCAACGGGCCAATTCGATGGCTACTCCCCTCAACAACCTCAGACACCAAGCTATTCCCAGGCTTCACCTGCCTACGGGTTCCCGCAGTATGGCGGTCCTCAAGCTATGACGCCTCAAGGTGGACCACACTCTGCTGGCCCCATGTCCGGTTATCCCCAACAGCAGTCCCCTATGGGAGCTCCGAGTCCTGCAGGTCGTGGCAACTGGAATTACACTGCGCAACCGGGACCTGGCATGGGCCCTCAAGGATACGGCCAGATGCCAAGCAACGGGGGGGGTGTTCCAGGCAGTGCTGGTGGGTACGGCCGTGGAGACCAGATGCAAGGTGGCTATGGTGGCCCTCCAAGCGCTGGTGGATATCCTCCTAATGGTCAACCCGGCAACTACGGCGGCTACCAGGGCTGATACCGCAACCAGCTCCGACACGACCAATCCAACTGGTGGCTATTTGTATTTTGCTTCTTTACTCCGACGTCTCTTCCAGAACACTTTATACACCCATAAGTCTCCCTACGACTGCAGGATTGCTGGAATCTACTCCACCAGGTCTTGAATACATCAGGCTAGCTCTCATGGCTTGCATGCATGTATCTCCATGGCCGTACTTAATAGTTCATAGTGATTTGAATCAGTTGATCTGAGGCGTTGATGGATTCTAGAAGAAAAGCTTTCATTTCAGTAAGAGACTTTCATCACACCGCGGCTTGGATGAGTGACGAATCTCCTTGATTTGGGCTCAGATTCGTTCTTCACCTCAATACCCTCATGTATCTTACTTTTCGCAGAACGATATGAGAAATAGGACTCTTGTACCAACGCCAGAATCAAGGGTAGTTGCAGATTTTATTGTGCCTGTAATCATGATGCTTGGGGGATTGCTATTTACGGCACGCCACTGATCTTCGATGCGGGGCTTCTTTCTCAAGGGATATGATGGTCCTGAGATGGTAGACAGTGGGCAGCCTGCACCGCAATCAAAATCAGACCAACTTTTGACATTTGTCCGAGGGACCTCTGTAGCTACTCTTCGAGTATTGACCTATTTGGTCATTGACGATGTGTAGATTGCTCGATAATCCTTTCATAAAATATCATACCTTCTGGCTTAATGTGCTCTTTTATGACACTTAGGTGATTATAATCTACCCTGGTTTTACCCTGCTCCGGGTTGTAGAGTACCTCGCGTTCTCGTGATTGGAGGCGACCCTAAATTACTGTTGAACTTTATCTATTTTATTGTTGAGTGAGATCGCTAGCTAGCAAATAGAAAGTAGAAAGTAAACCGGTCCAAGTCACATCGTGCCTGGTCTAGTGTACCGTATTAAAGATGAACATGGGTGAGTGTGATACACTGGAAGCACTCGGCGTGCAGGGTGAGTGGATCTGGGGTAATGATCTCGAGACAATCGTATTTGCTCAGGTCTTCGGGCATGGGAAAACATTGATCTTTCGCTTTACGCTGGACAGTAAACAGCAACCGCAGTCCCTGACGACACGTATCGTGAAATGCTATCACGACCTAACCGTCGACAGTGCAAGTGCCACGTTTCCGGATCGACCATCCATGCGCACAGCAATATGGTCCACGATTGCTGCGGTCTGGGCCGAATGCAGCGAGCAGCCCGCGATCAAAGATCTAGATATCATTATCGATATTTACGATACCGGGTCGACAGATCGTCCCTCGTGCATTACGTGGAGCATTTGTCATGATGATATCTTCAATGACTTCATCGGTCTTCTTCTGCCGCCGAGCCAGCTTTTGGTCAAACAACCAATGAACACGGTGGACTTGACATCCTTGACGAGACTGGGACAGCTCGGCGGAAGGGGCTGTACTACTCTTGTGCATATCGTATCGAAACCCAAGTCTCAATTCGTCTTCAAAGGGATCGACTTCAGGACCTTTCTGAACCTCTACGAAAGTGGACACATTAAGCAAGAAGTGAAGACGTTCTACCGATCAATGGAGCTTGTCAGCAGCATGCCACCCCACCCCAACATTATGGCCCCGGCGAACGCTTTGGTCACTATCTGCAAGACTGGAGACGATAGACCGGTTGTGTGTGGCACTCTCCATGCGTTGCTCCCCAATGGAAACCTTGGTAGTCACATCGAGGAGAACAACGATTCCGGTGAGCGAATACCGTTGTCGCGCAAGGCCCTATGGTGCTATCAGATGGCTGCAGCCATTGCGCATACCCACTTTGTTGCGCACACCTACCACATGGACACTAAGCCTGGGAACTTCCTGCTCGACGCAGATCACCATCTTGTGCTTATTGATTGGGAGCAGAGCGATGCCGCAATCTCAACAGCAGCCCCAGAGATTGACGGCACCTGGGACGTGGAAGAGATACCAGCCGAAGGTTTGACTACCACCCTTCGGTACACGAAATACACGGGACCGGAGCGGCGTAACATGCCCGAGAACACACCAGGCAACAGTGGCTGGAACGTATGGAACGTCTTTCCGGTATGGAACGATCAATGTCCCAAGGCTCTGGAACTAGCTGAAGTTTTCAGTCTGGGTCGCACTATGTGGATGCTTTTGCGCCAGCCTGACATGAACGCTTTCGAGGATATCACGAGAACGACAGAAGTGGTAGAGGATTGGGTACTATCAGACGATATTCCAGCGCATTGGAAAAAGGTGGTACAAGATTGTCTCAAGCACAGCCCGAATGAGAGGATCAGCCTACGCGAGCTTCTTAAGTTCTGGGATAGCGCGCGGCATGAAGTAAATACAAATGGGCTGTCGTCATAAAAGCCAACTAGCATAAATACAGCTTTCAGCCTACTCGACAGAAAAGAGTGACAAATCCTGAGCCCTTTGCCCCTCTCGCACGTTTCGCGCTTATAGGTCCTGCTCATATGTACAATTCACTTATTCGTTGTCTGGTGGTGTCCTTGATGTCCCGTGTTGGGTCCTGTCTTGCAGGCGACCTTGCATTTCTTGAGGATAAGGGGACTCGGTGTCGGTTCCGTAGCTACTGTATACGATAGGCATCCGTTATACTCGTCGCCAAGGGAGTGTTCCACTTACGAATCCCGGTGCCCGATCCAGGAGGCAAATCAAATCGCCAGACGGCTTCAATCGACCGATCCGGTCCGTCTCGGGGAGCAATATCGAAAGGAAGAGTGATTTTGGCACGGCCTTGGGTGAATTCCACTTGGGTCGTTGCATCTTGGTCTTCAAAGCACATGCACAGATGCCGAGTTTTCCCGTCAATCCCAAACGATCAAGGAGAGCCCCTGTTCGGAAAGGAAGTGCCGATATCAGGTCGTGAGGCTATGTCGTACGCGAACTCGTAAGGAGCCACGCCTTGCTCCGTGAAGCGCCGTGCGCTGCCTCTGACGTCGTGGAGCTGTGTAGCAAGACTTGAAGTCTTCCAGGGTACAGCCACGGATCCAATATTGACGAGCATTTCGTCCGCATCGAGAGAGAAATGATTGTGCGGCAAGATGATGCCGAATCAGTTCTGAACCTCGTGCTTCTCGAAGACCGGCCCAATAGTCGAGGTTCAAAGAGCAATATCCGCAGGCTTCAAGTTGGTGCCAGCATCGGCGATGCTTGGTAAGGAGTTGTGGTTTTGAGCGTTGTAAGAAAGGACGGCGGTGGCCATGTTGCTAAGGTGCTTGATCGAAGGATTTTGAAGGTAAATCACAAGGTATCAAGGACGTGATGCTGCTACGGGGTCCAGTGATATTAGGTATAGGCTTATTTGTAGTAGAACTTATATCTAAGGAACGCAAAACCACGGGGCATGCTGAGTCGACATATATCCACCAAGGCCCCTTTCGTAAAAAGACGTATGCGCGGCACTACTCCGTACTGTACTCTGCAAAGAATCCTCCTTATGGCCCGCAATGCTAAGGCGCCAATCCGCGCTAAGCCTAATTGGGAACCATGCCCGAGGTGTACCGTGACAATATGCCCACAAAAAAGTAAAAAGGCTATACCCACATTGCTGTGCGATAGCGAGGATGCGATAGCTAGGTGTTAGTAGTACTGTGCCTTATTATGCTGGGATGGTAGGATGTGAAAATAAGGTTAAAAGATTAGATGAAAGGACTCTAAAAAATTGCCGTAGATATATATTGTTCTAACTCGTTTCTAGAAAATCGTGCGAGCGAAAACATTCATGGACATGTGGCCCAATGGCAAGGCGCTTGACTACGAATCAAGAGATTCACGGTTCGATCCCGTGCATGTTCATTTTTTTCTATTTTTTCATTTTTTTTCAGTCTCTCTGGAATAGGAGACCGGAGAGACACGATCCGACTTCACTACTCTGTAACTAAAGGCTACCTACTACTGCTAACAAGCACCTAGCTATAGAGCTATCGAGTAATCGTGGAGCATACTTGTATTTGGATTAGGTATAGAAGTTCAGGGTCTCTAAGGCAGAGCGAGAAGAAAGCTCGAGGAAATAGATTAAGCTTCTAGTACTCCGTCTTCGAGAATGAGCGATGCCGCGGCTATCTCTGTCTTCCAGTATGGATACAAGGTGAGTGGGAAGGTGAGCGTAGGAAATATAGTATCCCACACATTACCCTTGCTCACCCACCTCGCGGGCCAAAGCGGCAGGCTTTGAGTGCCAAGACTTACAAGGCTGAATGAAGTTTCGTGATTCCGCTTCTCTCTCTTATGTTGTTTTCAACAACAAGCAATGGCTGGTCACCGAATACATCAGCGGACCCACTGTGTACCATAGCCTTAAAAAATGAGCGCACATCGCCCTGGAGCGCGCCTCGTGCGCCCCGCGCTGCGCTTTAATCTTGCGCGCCGCTATATGCACAAGCCTGTCTTTAATGCAGGGGGATTACATTCACATCCTATACGGGTTCCTGGATCGAGCAGGTACGGAAGGAGGAGAGGATGGCCGTGGGGAACGTACGCGGTGCACAATCTGCCCGCGGTGCGGAATGCGAGCTTCGCTCGTGTGCTGCCGCAACTGGCATTGAAGCTCGTGAGGATACCAGCGATGTTCGGAGTTGCTATGATTGGGGGCCTGGCTTATCTACAGTATCAAGCTACACAGGCTGGGAGTTACGCTGTGGACATCTTGGGCAAGGGTAAAGACTGGGCAACAGGAACGACGGAGAGCGTCTGGGGAGGAGCAAAAGATGTGGCGGAACAGACCAAGAATGGCTGGGACAGGACGAGAGACAAAATCCAGTTGCCTGAATGGATGCGGCAGATATACGAGGGCGGAGAGGGTTCCTCTTCGTCTGGAGGCGGACCAAATGGTGGAGGACCAACACCAAATCAGAGCAGAGTAGGAACCGCGGCTGGTGCAGGGACAGGTGCCGCTTTCGGCTATTCGCAAACTCCAGAAGAAGATGAGCGATCAGGAGAACAAGCCGCCAGGGATGATCAGATGATGATGTTGACTAAGAAAATGATTGAGATTCGGAATATCTTGCAGGTTGTTGGACAGCAGAGCGCGCTGATTCTGCCGTCGATTGTGGTCATTGGGTCTCAATCGTCAGGCAAAAGCTCGGTTCTCGAGGCTGTTGTGGGACACGAATTCTTGCCCAAGGGATCCAATATGATCACCAGGAGACCCATTGAGCTTACGTTGATCAATACGCCAGACGCGCAGGCTGAGTATGGAGAATTTCCGGCGCTCGGGTTGGGGAAGATTACAGATTTTTCGAGCATCCAGAGGACACTGACAGAATTGAATCTTGCGGTGCCAGCCACGGACTGTGTGTCTGATGATCCGATCCAGCTTTCGATATACTCGCCCAATGTTCCGGACCTCTCTCTGATCGACCTGCCCGGATACATACAAGTTTCTGGACTGGACCAGCCACCAGAGCTGAAGCAAAAAATTGCTGATCTTTGCGATAAGTACATTCAACCTCCCAATATCATCCTCGCCATCTCGGCCGCAGACGTCGATCTTGCCAACTCGACCGCACTCCGTGCGAGTAGAAGGGTTGATCCCCGAGGTGAGAGGACAATTGGTGTGGTTACAAAGATGGATCTGGTGGATGCCGCGAGAGGAGCAAGTATTTTGAGTGACCGGAAGTACCCACTACGACTCGGCTACGTGGGTGTCGTCAGTCGAGTACCGGCAACATCGGGGTTGTTCTCGAGAGGAAGTGGTAACATCACCACCGCTATTACCAAGAACGAGAATGCCTATTTTTCTGCGCATCCTCTCGAATTCGGCCCAGATTCTGATCTGGCAGTGGGCACTACGACTCTGAGGAAGAAGCTGATGCATGTTCTTGAGCAAACAATGGCTGCCAGCCTACAAGGCACAAATGACGCTATACATCAAGAGCTTGAGGAGGCAACCTACGAGTTCAAGGTCCAATATAACGACCGTCCGTTGAGCGCGGAGTCGTATCTCGCAGAGAGTCTCGACGCCTTCAAGCATTCCTTCAAAGAATTTGCAGAGTCTTTTGGCCGACCTCAAGTTCGAGAATTACTCAAGGAAGAACTGAGCCAGCGAGTGCTGGATGTGCTCGCCCAGCGGTATTGGAATAAGCCCCTCACTGACCTGACACCTGCATTGATAGAATCAGACGCTCTCAGCGATCTGCCAAAGGCGGACCCAGACAATTTATACTGGCACCGAAAACTCGACGCCTCATCCTCCTCTCTGACCAAGCTCGGCATTGGCAGGCTGGCCACCACCGTCGTTGCCAATGCCCTCCAATCCGAAATTGAGAAATTGATCAACGCATCTACATTCTCTACACACCCATTCGCTCGTCAAGCCATCACGGACGCAGTCTCGGGAATCTTGAATGAAAGGTTCTACAGTACCAGTGACCAGGTCGAAAATTGTATCAAACCCTACAAGTATGAAATTGAAGTGGACGACTCTGAGTGGGCGAAAGGACGCCACAACGTCTCGGACCTACTCAAGAAGGAGCTCAAAGCATGCGAGACGGCTGAGAAATCCATTGAAAGCTCTATTGGCGGCAAAAAGAAGACGAAAGATGTCATGGGATACATCGACCGAGTACGAAAAGGCGAAGTGGTCCTTGAGGGCGATGGAGTTGGTGGTGGTGGCGGGTTCAGCGCTGCTCTGCTTGAGAGAGGTCAGGCCTCCGCCTCTCCTTGTTGCCCGTTTTATGAGTCGCTTACTAACTAACGAATCGAGCTATGTAGGCAGGGAAGCGGTCTTTCTCCGCGATCGGGCCTCCATCCTCTCCATGCGCCTCCTTGCGATTCGCTCCAAACAATGTACCTCTAAGACCAACAAATACTACTGTCCTGAGATCTTCCTCGACGTCGTGGCTGACAAACTCACTGCAACGGCCGTACTATTTCTCAATGTCGAACTCTTGTCGGAATTCTACTATAATTTTCCCCGCGAGTTGGATCTGAAATTGGGCCGGGGGCTATCAGGGGATGAAGTGGAGCGGTTCGCGAGAGAAGATGGGAGGATCGCAAGACACTTGGATGTAGTGAAGAGGAAAGAGATGTTGGAGCTGGTATTGGTGAAATTGGAGAGTCTGAGGACGCTAGAAGGGAGGGAAGGCAGGAGGGAAGAAGGAAAAAAAGGGAAAGTAAATGAGAGAGAGAAAGGCTGGAGGTTGTTTTGAGGATTTTTATTACTGATGCATGCTCGGGTTGTTCAATTGAGCAATGAGCTGGGCAGCAGTGGGCATTAGAAGGCGTTTGGATGTGATGGTTAGCGTACTTGCTGTTTGCAATTTGCGAGGAATACCCTAGCCACTCAATGATTTTGCCAGTCAAATGGTTATTTGTCAATTGACTTTATGACACATATACTGTGACACATATATGAGTGTGATTGATGAAGTACTCTAAGAATTGACGACCAGCTGGGTGTGGTCGCATGAAGATACTGCAGCTTGCCGAGGAGATGGCCCGTCGACGGCTGCCGGCGCCTTGAGATTTGAGTTGTGTGACAGGAGTTTTTTATAAATTCATACCTATTATTATTTGAATATTTTTTATTTTTATATTTATTTTAATAATGATATTATGTATATGTGTTATTATTGCTACTATTTCAACTCGGCGTCTTACCTAAGAATACGGGGAGTCAAGGACGAGATTTTCGTCACTCTGCATGTGGGGGGCTCTGGGCTGAGGGCCGTCTGTTGTGCGCAGTCAGCAATAAATTAAACACTAAGGTACCTAAAAATGAACAAAGCAATTCCCCCTGCTTTAATTCTGCCTTCCCCACAAATCCATCACACATTCACACCTCTGCGCCGCCTCTCACTGCTCTTCTTATAAGACATCACTCTGACCCAATTTCCTATATCACCTGATCCTAAAGTATTGCGCCTTGTCAGACTTCAATAATAACAGCAGCACATCCGTTTGGAAACAAGAGTACCGATCTGTCACCCATACACAGCCCCACCTCTTGTCCGAACAGTAGCACCACTGAAGCGCACCTTTCGGAGAATCTAGGAACGGCCCAGGAAACACAATCGAAGAGCACCCTGTACTTGAACCATATCTTACGCCTCCCACCTCCAGATATCTTGTCTTGAGATATTCCACCCAACAGCAGAAATCGACAGGCGCGCGAGAGGACTGTAGCTGCATCTACACTAGCCTCGCGCATACTGCGCGGGGTGAGCGAGATAGCTGACAAACGGCCCGTGGCATGGCCTATGAGTTGCTCACTGGATTTGAACGGCAGAAGTCATGTTCTGGCAACTTATCCCCCACATCCCCAGATAAGGCCACCACGCGCTGCGGCGATAACCAAACACAGCCCAGACGGACAGGGGCAGCTGGGACTGATACGGAGAAGACCGGGCTCTGTGATACACACAGGCTATCACATCCCTCGAGCAGAGCTTCAGATACGGATTTGCCATGGCTTGCTCGCGTCCGAAACGACGGGGGTCATGCAGTTTCACAGCCTATCGACGTTCCGCAACCCTCGGTTGGGGACGGTACGGAGCGGTCAACCGATAAGGGCTGGGAGCCTGAGCTTGACTCACGATATCAAGTTACCTCCCCTTTGGAGGAGTTCATGAGGAACCGCAGACCCTCTATTAGCTTCAACCCCAAAGTTACACTGGAGTCTGGTCATGAACAGTCTTTGGAACAACCTTTACCGAAACTGGCTATTGACACGAGAGCGAGGAGTCATTCAAATCTGCTAGAGCTGGAAGGTTATACAGCGCGCTCGTCCCTTCAGCGGTCTCACAGCGAAGCCGACTGCAGAAACTACGACTCTGGGACTGGCAAGCACCAGGACTGGGGATCACCGCAAAAGCAAGCCCAGACTACATCTCGATATTCTCAAAATCGATCACGGTGGCCGCTACAACAGTCTGACGCCGAGATCCTTGCACAGGAACAAGAGCAAGCCATCCTTCCTGAGCAAGGTACCTCCTTGACTTCCGAGTCGACGCTTTCGCCAGTGGTCTCCGAAGTCAACACACCCACCGACACTATGGATATTCTAATCTCTCCACTCTCCGCCCACGGTCCTTTTCCCTTTCCTGTATCCTATGAAGACTCGAGCGCATGGCCCAATCCAAGGCAGCAGCCCTCTGCCTCAAGGTCTAAAAGCTATTCAATCGAGAGAAGAATGAGCATACGAGCGGCGCAACGACAAGGTTCTCGAACCTCACGTCGATCTACATCTTCTTCGATATCCCCAGCAACAGCTTTCCTCTCTAGGTTTGCCCGCGAAGAAGCCCCCCTAGAGCCCGACAGCGAAGGGCAAGAGATGGGAGAGTATGTTATTGGAAAGCAGGTCGGGTTCGGAGGCTTCAGTACAGTCAAAGAGGCATACACACTGGAGGGCAATGAGAAAATATGTCGGGCTGTCAAGGTAGTCCGGAAGCAGGTGGCTGGCAAGGACGAGCTGGAGAATGAGCAACTACAAGCAGAATTTGAACATGAAGTGTCCTTGTGGCGGTGCTTGGGACACCGCAACATACTGCCACTTATTGAAGTCTACGTGACCGACTTTGCTACTTTCTGCTTCACGAAGCTCAATACGGGTGGAACATTGTTCGATCTGGTCAGGGCAAACCGGCAAGGGATAAGCCGAGATCTTGCGCGGCGGTATGCTTACCAACTGGCTTCTGCTATAAGGTACTTACACGAAGACGTTCGAGTGGTTCATCGCGACATCAAGCTGGAGAACTGCCTGATTGATGTGTCTGACCCTGATGTCGCCAGAGACGGAGGGAACGTCATGCTCTGCGATTTTGGTCTTGCCGAGTTTGTCACCAGCGACACCAAATGGAACTCGCCAGACCCCTACGAGAGAGCAAGCGACGGTGCAATTCCCAAGAAGATTGGGCCGTCAGACACCAGTACATCCATTGCAGGCAGTCTACAATATGCTTCGCCAGAACTCATCATGAGCCCTGCTGGCTTCCTGAGCTCAGTGGTCGACATGTGGGCTTACGGGGTGGTGATCTACGCGCTCCTGGTGGGCGATCTACCTTTCCAGCATGTATTCCAGCCGCGCGTGCAAATGATGATCCTCGCTGGCGAATGGGACATGGCGGCGCTGGAGACGGCTGCTGGAGTCATCGGATACGAAGAGGAGGTCTTGGAGTTTACAAGCGGGTGCCTCGAGATGGAAAGCGAGCGGCGCTGGACGATTGCACACGTTCTCAAGAGCAGGTGGCTTGCTGGGTGTCAAGAGATGCTTGAGGACTTGAAGGAGGATTGGAAGCTTTGATTGGATGCCCGAATGAATGACGCGTATAATGGATCACGAATTGTCTTGGGTTTGGGGTATTAGAGTCTCGGATGGTCGTCCGGGACGGTATTTGTACAGTGTACTGTTTTCGGAGCAGGCGACGGGGATAGAGTTGCCCAAGGATACCCCTTTTTCATCATTGTCGTTTCTGATAAGAGCGACACCGCTTGTTACTTATTTGTTACATCGTGTCGTTTGGCAGTGGATTTCTGAGAGTGGCGTTTTGAGTGGGAACACTCATCATCTCGCCATTCGAGGTGTTTCTGCAATGTCTATATAAGTTGTTTTTTTAATTCTTCTTCAAATACGGAGTAGCTTATGGTGTATAATTCGATGGAGGCTTGGGCCATCCTCTTCTTTTAGAGTACTTATTTCTTAAGGTTTCATTTCATGCACGCGCCTCGGGTTGGAAATGGACGGACGTGTTGACGAGCAGGGACTTTCTTCAGACGTGGCCAGCGCATTCTTGTACTCTAGATATGTAGGTAGGTACTGGACTGCCACTTTTTTACTTTACTTTTTTTTACTCTACATCGCAGGACTTCGCTGCCCGAGTCCTCTCTCTCAGCCTCTTGGAAACGTAGAAATCCTTGGCCCGAGCGCTTATCGGCCATGATTGATGATGATAACAGGTATAGTGACTTGGTTCTTTAGAGTAAGTTTATTTGGAGGCTCTGGGCGTGGAGTAGGATTCGATTCGCGGGACTGGTGGGTGGTGGGGTAGGGTAGGCTAGAAGGGGAGGGGTGCATCACATGAGGCTCTGGTTGTTCTTGGGAGGGGGGGGGATGTTGGAGGAGGCTTGGGGGAAGCTTGGCGGGTTTTTGGTTGGGGGAGCGAGTTCATTGGTAGCGATTACGGCCTGACTTGAATTACTTCATAGGGCCTTTGTCTTTGTATCCGTCTACAACATATCTGGTGCCCCACTCTCGGCACTGGTGGCATCACAAGGCAAACCTTAAATCACTAGTGCCCTGATATCATTTTGACTTTTTCAACGCCGAGAGCTTGGCGGTTCTCTTTTTTCTGAAGACTCGACTCGACTTCTTCGTACTTGCCCCTCAATTTTTACTACGGGTATATGCTTACAACATTCATGAACCGCCCCTTTTTGAAACCAATGCCTACAAGTCTGTCTCTCGCGTCCTCCCCTTCGTTGCGGAAAGAGACGCTTGGCTGTGTCTGGATATCACCAGAAAAGTCACCGAACCCACCAACACGCTCCTTCCTTCTATCCGTTGTCGGTTGAGCTTTGACTTTGCTTGGAAAATCTTTTATTATATCGCATCGGGACGATCCCGACTGCCTCGAAGCAGCGACACCTTGTCCGTTCTCTTGTCACATTGTGGAGCCGAAACATTGCCAAAGCCATATCCTCACCTCCTTCTTTTGGCTTGACAGGCAGTCGGAAGGCGCATCCGCCGGGGCTCACGTTGGCAAGAGGAGGATACCTGATCAAAGTCACGATCCTGGGCATTGAAGACTCACTCCTCGAAGATTCCGCTGTCGACGTGGAACACCCATAGACTCGATCTTAAGAACAGGCGCAACCATGGTGTGGGAACAATTGAGCATCAACAAGCCGCATTGGGCATACCTGATCATAGGAGGCTTCACCAGTCTCTTCATGCTGGTGTCGTTGTTCGTCAAGGAAAAATTGTATATTGGAGAAGCTACTGTGGCAACCATATGTGGTGTCATATTCGGGCCCCATGCCGCAAATCTATTCAATCCACTCTCATGGGGAAACACGGACCAGATCACTCTCGAGTGCTCGCGTGTCGTCCTCGTGGTCCAATGCTTCGCCGTCGGCGTCGAATTGCCAAAGGCTTATATGGAGAGACATTGGAGATCTGTGATATTTCTACTCGTGCCTGTCATGACGTTTGGATGGCTCATTACAAGCCTTTTCATTTGGTGGATGATCACTCCGCTGAGCTGGCTGGAAAGTCTCATGTGTGCTGCTTGCGTTACAGCCACCGACCCTGTCCTGGCCTCGTCTGTGGTCGGAAAGGGCAAATTCGCTAAGCGAGTGCCAAAACATCTGCGAGATCTGCTATCTGCTGAGTCGGGATGTAACGATGGCATGGCATTTCCATTCATCTATCTGTCATTCTACTTGATCCACTATCGTCCGAATGTAAATGAAGTCGCATTTCATTGGTTTTGCGAGACCATCTTGTACGAGTGCGTTTTCGGTGCCACGTACGGGGTTCTTATCGGCTACTTTGGTCGACACATGATCAAATGGGCGGACAGAAGAGGTTTGATTGACAGGGAAAGCTTCTTGGTGTTCTACTTTGTCTTGGCTCTCTTTTGTGCCGGTACCGGAGCTACACTTGGTACTGACGATCTACTGGTAGGCTTTGCAGCTGGAGTCGGATTCAGTAACGATGGGTGGTTTACGGAAAAGACTGAAGAATCACATGTGTCGAACGTCATTGATCTGTTGCTCAATTTGGCATACTTTGTCTACCTGGGCTCCGTCATTCCGTGGGAACAATACAATGCACCCCAGTTTGGCTTGACGCCTTGGAGACTCGTTGTCATCGCCATTTTCGTCATCTTCTTCCGGCGCATTCCTATCATGATGGCGCTCAAGCCTCTGATACCTGACATCAAGACTTGGAGAGAAGCATTATTTGCCGGTCATTTCGGTCCAATTGGGGTGGGTGCCATCTTTGCGGCAATTTTAGCAAGGGCAGAATTAGAAACCGATACAACTGTGCCTCTGGGTGTCTTGCCGGAGAATCCTGACACCGAAAATTATCTCGTCGTCCAGATCATCTGGCCGCTCACCACGTTCCTGGTCATAACTTCGATTCTGGTCCACGGATCATCCATTGCCGTCTTCACCCTTGGAAAGCGCATCAATACCCTGACGCTCACAATGTCTTATACCCAAGCCAATGAAGAGGGTCCGTCATGGATGAATAGACTTCCACGGATCCAGTCTACCGCAAAAGCTTCCATGTCGAAGAGTAAAGACGAAATGGCAAGTGATGAATCTCTGAACGAAAAGCTACCCGAGTTCGCACCGGGAACATTACCGCCGATCGGTATTCCTGGAAACTTCCTGCGTCGACAGAAGGAAGAGGACAGTCCGATCGAAAAGCCTCGACCCGCTAGAAGAAGGTCAAGATGGGAATCTGGCATGGGTCCGGGTGGACCAATTAGTCAGTCGGCAATCACGCCACAACGGAAAACAGGGGTCACGAGCCCTGTTGAGAGCGTCTCTGATACTCTCAATGAGAAAGAAAGCCCGTCGGGTAGCACAGAGAGCGATGAACCTCCCGATCAGCTCGAGATGGAAGACGCTCAAGAAAAGCGCGAGGAAAAGGCAAGGAGAGATGGCACCAAAGAGATGCAAGAGCCAGAGGTCGAAGCTTACGAAGAGGGTGACGATCTAGTTGTTGAAGACGAGGAGGGAGAGATTCTCGCCATGCACAACGTCAAGGGCAAAACTGAAGACCAAAAGAGGCAGCTTATCCTTGATGATGAGGAAGCCCTGCGGAAGGACACAAGTGGACAGCACGCCAAGGGTAAATTTCATCAACACAAAGGCAAAACAGAAGGCGACGAGTTGGAGCAAACTTTTTCGGGAGGGGCTGCACATCCAGTTCAGACATCGAGGAGACTTTTGAAGAGCTTAGGAACCGGATGGGATGGATGGAAAGGAAAGGACAAAGACGGCAGCCCATCGGACCCAAAGCCAAAGCCCAAGCCCAAGGTCCCGGAACATAAGCGTGGTCCAGCTCACGCTTACCAGTTTGGCAATACCATCATTGTCGAAGATGAAGATGGCGAAGTTGTCAAGAAATACGATCTTCCTTCCCAACCGAAACAAAGGCGTGGTGTCCGAGGGGGTGTGCAAGATGGTCCTAGCCATTTCAACGCCAAGCCAATGTTGAAACGTGCTGGTACATGGATAGGCCTCGGAGAAAAGGCCGAAGGGACGCCTGGAAACGAGTCAGGAGCAGAAACCAGTGGCCAAGGAAAGAAAGGTCGAAAGCAGTCAATAGTGGACGTAGACGATGATCGTATCCGCTATTCTGTTAGCTCTGGTGGCCGCCGATTGAGCAAGGCGGACTTCATCAAGCAAATTCAATCCATGGATCCTAAGGCTCGAGTGGAGGCGGTTGAGGAAAGCGACGTTCCCGAAGTCGTTAAGCAGGAAGTCCGGGCTGATGCAGAGGAGTCCGCAGGGGGTCGGTCTTTGGCAAAACCACGATCAGAGTCCAAGGACGCGATGGGACGACCTCCAATGTCGCCTGTCCAGGAAGGAGATCAGCCAGACGAGGAGATGCCCATGGTCAAGAGGTTTGATACCGTCGAGGATAAACCAAAAGGCCCTGATGGCCTGACCTTGGTCGACTCCAACAAGCAAGAGATCCCCTTCCACCCCGTCTCCGACAGCGTTCAAAAATACGGCGGAGAGGAGACGGCGGCCCAACGACGTCGCCGCCTTGCACTCACGCGCAAAGATTCCGATGATGATGGGACGGAGCGCGTGCCACCGAGAACGACCGGCCCTCCACAACTCAAGAGTCCTGTGTGGAATGCGGGTGCATCATCCAAGGCACAGGACGAACAGGATGGTGAAACCGCAGCGGAACGGAGAAGACGGTTGGCGGCGTTGGGGGAGGGCGATGAGGGGGAGCAGGTGGATAGTAGTGATAGTGAAGACGATGGGGGGGAGAGAAGGCCCACGGCGGGACAAAGCCCTTTGCCGGAACCGGGGAAGGGGGAAGCGGAGGCGAGGAGAGCGCCTGGGGTCAGGTTCGCGGAGGCTCCGGCGGGGAGTCAGGGGAGGGTGCAGTGGGGGGAGGGGGTGGGGAGGAAGGGGAGGAAATGAGGGTGGTTGGTATGGTTGAGGATATCGTGGTAGATTGGCGA